>CM046873.1:35969415-36248695 GCA_025617745.1 Heliocidaris erythrogramma | reverse complement strand
GTGCTATTCGGAAACACAGGGCGATCTGGAGGAAAATGACATTGAGCGTATGGAATGGCCCGCAAGATCCCCCGACTGCAACCCCATCTGGAACCTCTGGGATAACATCAAGCGGAAAGCCAACAAGAGGGTGAAGGACGATCTTTGGAGGAATTTCAGTGCATTTTGCAGAGGGCCTGGGCCAACCTGGATCAACGTCGCATACAAACCTTAATCAGCAGTATGCTGAAGAGGTGTCGCGAGATGATCGAAGCAGATGTTGGACCATTCAGTTATTGAACACTTCATTCATTGCGATGCTTATTAAAATAAAACAGATTGACATGCAATAAATGGTGCATGAAAGTTAAAAAACATGCGTGATTTTCTTGTTATTCGTGTACAAGCTGACACAAATCACAAAAGTGCAAGATTTTTTTTCACACCATTTTTCATAAAATGCATGATTTTACACCAACAATGACATTAATAATTATTGGCAGACACATACCATTCATTTTTTTCTTCGTAAGAAAATTCCGTATTCATTACCGCATGAATGATTAAAATCGGTAAAATAATGCGATTTATTCCGTCATAATAGGGACTAGTTGGTTGGTTGGTTCTTGATATCATTGCGCTCTTCAGTCTCTTCATATTATTTGCGCCAGTCAATGTAGTAGTTTTGGCGTTATTAATGGCCATCACGTGCAAATGTATGGCAGTGCAAAAGCAAAAAGTATACACGCAGCCCCCCCCCCCCCCCACTAAGCCCCTCCACTTTCCAAGACGTTCCGCGGCGCCTGATTAGTATGGTAAGATTTTAGTATCACATCTCCTAAGTTAGAAAGCTGGTGTATAATAGGGAGACACCGTGGACAAAGAGGGAGAAAAACAAATGTGTCCCACACGAAGATCCAGTGATACTAGTATATATATATATATATATATATATAACTTGAAATACAAGACCGCTGCATCTTTCGGGTTCCGTGGGCGTGGGGAAAAGATGAGGCAATCGATGGGGGGGGGGGGGGTGGCTGCGGTTTGGGGTCGATCTCCTATATAATTTTGCTTTATTCCTGCTGCAGAGTCTTGCATATTTTGCATACGTTCTTCAAACACTTCAAAATGCAGTAAATTTGTTAAAACGTTACTTTCACTGTGTCACTTAAAACACACGTGCAATAAAACGGACTATATCACCTAATTCTGACCATAAAATCACTAGAAAAAACACTTCTTCCAACAACTTACCTTGTACGTATTTTCATGAACGATTGATTGCGTCACTGAAGCACGTTGAAATCAAGGAACACAATCACCTGAAATCGACGTCATTATCGCTTGTAGTGAATTACGTTCTTTCAAACACTTCAAAATGCAGTAAATGTGTTAATACGTTACTTTCAGTATGTCACTTAAAACACACGTGCAATAAAATGGACTAAATCACCTAAATCTGACCATAAAAATCACTAGAAATATCACTGTTTCCATGAACTCCCCTTGTACGTATTTTCATGAACGGTTAATCGCGTCAATGAAACACGTTAATTTTAAGGAACAAAATCACCTAAAACTGACGTCAATATCGTTTGTAGTTAGTCACGTTATTCACTCTCCAAATTAAAGTGAATGAGTTAATACATTCGTTTTTGCACTTACAAAGAACGTGCAATAAAATCGAATTTTAATCACGTAATTCTCACCACAAAATCACTAAAATAATCAACGCACACATACACCTAATACATCGCGTTTTGCACCCTTCTTATTCACGTAAATTTCTACGTTCTGAATTCACGCTTAATCAAACACCAGCATTCACGTTCAATGTCAGAATCAGATCCTCGTTCAGCAAGCGCGTAAATTCGGGGATTACTATTACTAAATTTTCACGTGTTTGACATACATGCGTGTAAAGTCATGAAATAAAACCAAGTATGACAAAAATACTGCTTTTATGAATAATGCTTCTTTTTATTAACTTTACACAATCAAGTTCTTTGTACATCTCTGATTTTATCATTTTTATTTAAAAATCAACCATATTTCTGCCGTGTTAAACCAAAGGATCTTTTTCCCCTTTTTGTCTAATTTTCTAGTGGCCTGATTACCCCTTAAATGAAACATAAGCATCCATGGGGTACGGGCAGGACAGTGCAACTACGTGTAACGAATGAAATACAAAGAAACAACTTATTTCAGTCATTTATGTCTTGAATCATTGTGATCAAATTAAACTACTTAACTACACCTTGTATATGGAACACTAACCAAAGTTGGAGACAAAGTTGCAAGAAGAAGGATGCAACTTGCGGGTCACTGCTACCGACAACCGGAGTTGGCTGCGAGCGGTCTCATCCTATGGGAGCCCCTGGATGGAAGACGAGGGCGTGGCAGAAAGCGCGAGGCCTAAGTTGACATTTTAAAAGAAGATGCTGGAGTAGTTGGCGTAGACGAGTTGAAAAACTGCATGATGGATAGGAAGAACTGGAGGATCCGTACTAGGTCTCGGCAGCTTAGCCGACCTGGTAGGTAGGTAGGTATTATCAAATATATTTAGAATGGTGACTACATGTACCACATCTAAAAAATGCAAAACTATGCAACCGTGACTTTACAAAACATTTCTAAACGCAAAATATTGTTAAAAAAACACTGGGAATGTTACTTTAAGTAATTACATGAACGTTTCCTGAACATAATGTATGATGACTTTCAAGCAATTTCAGGTCGCATCATTACAGTGCGTATCAAGAAATACGTTACAATTTTGAAAACTCTATCACAATTACATTTCAAAATATAGAGACTTTTTTCATGTTAATAGATGCCCAATAGTCTCTTCAATCAAATGCAACTAACAAAACAATTTTTGTTCTTGCTTGGGCGAGCACTGACTTTTTTGTCCAGAGTGTGAAAAATGACTTGCTCCTAATTGAAAGAAGAGGGAAAATCAAACCAGCAGTCTGAATAAGTCCTCCCAATTCAAACAAATTTCTCTTTTGCAATGATTGAGGAATTTTGTATCAATTTTCTATTATAAATTTGGTATGCAAAATTTGTTTGATCGGAACAACACCCTTCGAAATAACAGCAGCACCCCATAAATTTAATTATTTCGTTGCTTTATGCATGGGTGAGAATTAATAATTGTGCAATTATTTCAAGATCTTTTAAGCACAGTATTCACAATTCAAAGACACATCAAATCCACATGCCAGTCATTCATTCAAGAAGAAAAGATCATTCTATCAATCAATCAATCAAAAAATCAATCAATCAATTAACAATCAATCAAAAAATCAATCAATCAATTAACAATCAACCCATCAATACATCAACCAATAGGTCAATCAAACAATCAATCAATGCATCAGTTAGTCATTCAACCTTTCTGCCAGTCAGTCACTCAACCAGTCAATCAATAAGTTATCAACAATCAATCGATTTATCAATTAATCAATCAATTGCTCCGGCAATGAAATCATTGAAATTATGATAGACAAGTGCCAAAAAATTCCTAGACTGTCATAACACTATAATTACAAATCTATGGCAAAGAGCAATTTGTTTAAATGGGAGTACTTATTCCCGCTGCTGGTTTCATTTTCCCTCTTTTTGTAATTTGACGCAAGTCATTTTTCATACTCTGGACCAAAACAGTCAGTGTTCACCCAAGCGGGAACATAAATTTGTTTTGTTAATGGCACTTGATAGACGAGATTATTGGGCATCTATTGACATGGAAATATATATATATATATATTTTGAAATGTAATTGTGACATATTTTTCCTAAGTGTAACTTTTTTTGCTACTCACTGTACTGATATCTAACTTATAACATTGTATAGGGGGTAGGGACAGGACACCAAACCCCCAAAACGTGCTATCTTTGCACAAGTTATGTCAATAATATGTCACAGCAACATGTAAAACCAATAAATGTTGCATTTTGATTTCCAAAGAGTATCGTTTTTCTTTCTCCCCTTCAATTATACCATTTAGTATCCAATTGAATAGATATTTCTCAGTATTGTACTTTTTTGCATTAAAGAATGAAATCTAATGAATTTTGAAGAATGGAAATGACATTTGTGTCATCCATGCATATTTTTGTGAAGGATGATATGTAAGCCATCAGTTCAAAATAATACTAGAATATATTATTGAATTTAAAAATCCACCCGTTTAGTATGAAGTTTGGCTTATCCTGTTCAGACCCCATTAACAATATTATAGGGAAAAATAACCAATACACTATAGCAAACCAGAAGAAAAAATATTAAAATCTGTCGCAAATGCCATTTTCACAATTATTTTCTAAAAGTATGTAATTGCCAAAGACAGGAGATTCTGTGATCGGTTTCTCTGAAAAGGACACATGACTCAGTTTTATTTAATATATACTTAGAAAAGCCACATACAACTGCATATATACACATGTACATGTATATATATATATATATCTTTTAAGTTATTGATTGTAACAATACAAAAAAACCAAAATGAAATTTTGTTACGTTCTAAAATAGTCACTTTTGAGGCACCTAAACATTCATAACCTCGAAAATACTCAATAATTACCCATGAAATGTTTGGGGTTATTAGGTCTTTGCATCCATTAATCATTAGTTACTAAAGCCGAGCAAAGTCACCATTCATTCACGAACAGGACAACGAGATGATAAGACCGGTTAATGTAACGTGATTATCACTTTTTGAATGTGTAGGACCTGTGAAACCATTACTGAACGTGTTACAATGACCAATAGTTTACACCGATTTTCACTCATAACAATTTCAAGACAGAAAACTTGTTACATGTGTAGGTGGCTACTTGGTAATAAGCACTTCTTTTACAGATGTATGCAAAAGCACATTACTTTACTTACGTGATTAACTAGTTGTTTTCTGGTGAGACCAGAACGTACAATAGCAATTAACACTTTAAAAACACGATGACACATGTTAATTACGTTCAGATTAAGTTCGAATAGCGCCAAACTAAATATTCACTTCACTTTCGACACTCTCGACCACTCAATTTTGTTGTGTAAACTGGAACATTATGGTGTACGGGGTATCGCTCTGCGATGGTTTTCTAGTTATTTATCTAACAGAAGACAATATACATGTCATAATTCTGTAAACTCTGATATTCTTGTTTTAAAAAGTGGTGTCCCTCAAGGTTCTATTCCAGGGCCTCTATTGTTTCTTATATATGTTAATGATATATGTAATGCATCTACTGCCTTGCAATATATATTATTCGCAGATGATACAAGCGTTTTCCTCTCTCACCGTGATATACACACAGTCAAGACTAGAATTAATATTGAGCTTCCTAAGTTAACACAATGGTTTCGAAGTAACTTGTTAGCTTTAAATGTATCAAAAACAAACTATATTCATTTTAAGGGAAGGAAGATTTGCAATGAGCAACAATTAGTAGTTAGACTGGATGATGTGGAATTGGAGAGGAAGGTTTGTACTAAGTTCCTGGGTGTTTATATTAATGAGAAGCTAGACTGGGATGACCACCGGAACAGTATAATGTCTCCAATTTCTCGGAGTATTGGGATTTTATATAGAGTAAGATATCTTGTGTCTGACAGAATATTATTGATGATATATAATACCTTGTTTTTGCCATATATTTCTTATTGTAATATTCTATGGGCAGTGTCAAAGAGTGTAACAAGTGACATTCATCTGTTACAAAAGAAAGCTTTAAGAATTTGTGCTGGGGTTGGTTATCGTGAACACACAGATCCCCTGTTTGCTAGGTTTAAATGCCTTAAAGTCGGTGAAATTAATTTTCTTCAAACCTCTTTATTTATGTATCGTTATAGTACTAATGTTTTACCTGCCTCGTTTTCTTCCATGTTCATGGAAAACAATGCTATTCACTCTTATTCGACGAGACAAGCAGCAAACTTGCACTTGTTTAATCCACGTACAGTATTGGCACATAAATCAGTGAGACATACTGGTCCAGACATTTGGAATTCTTTGCTAATTGAAACACGTAATTTGCCTACAATTTACTCTTTTAAAAATGCAGTGAAGCGCATGCTCATTGCAAACATTTTTATTTAAGATATTTGTTCTATTAGTTGGTTGTTAATTCCCCATAACACAGCGTGTACTTAATTATATTATGATTGTATATATTCTATATATGTATACATGTATAATTTGCCATGATATGTAATTATGCGCAGTGGTATTGTTAATTAGGGCATCTTCCCACCACCCCCCCCCCCTCTCTCTCTCTCTCTCTCTCTCCCTCCCCCTCTCTCTTGCTTGTCTTACGTTTTCTTCTCTCTCTCTTTTCTCTCTGTTTCTCCTTCAGTATGGATGGACTGCACCTTTATCATGTCTACTACATTTTTCTTGCTCTAGAACGTACTGTAGAGATTTCAATCTTATTCTTTATCTGTATTTGTATCTGTATATAGTGTATTATATTTGCACTTTTTTGTTGTTGTATTTAATCTATTAATCTATGTTTACTTTTAAGAATGTATGAAATATGTAAGATGTTAGGTATGGCAAAACTTCAAGCGTGCAGCTTATATTGCCAGACCTCTGTGTGTTTCTATTTTCAAAGTTTGTATGTATGAAACTGATTATTGTGAAACATGCAGGAATCAAATAAATAAATAAATAAATAAATAAAAATGTGCTGGAGAACAAAGTTAGTTTTTGGTGCTTTAAGGTGGACTTCTTTATTCCAATGTCCATTCACTTAAGCCGAGCCCCCCCCCCCCCCCCCTCCCTCCTTCCCATGGTGTGAATGCCCAGTGCTTCCGATAATTATCACGGCGTTGATGATGAAATACACAGTTCGATCATATCGATCGAGTCATTCAGCTTGCACGTGATCACAGAAAAGTTAACAGCTGTTCTCTGGAAACTCTCGACGCATATTTTATTGCAAGGTGTCAACTTCGAACGATATATAATTAAATTCATTATCACTCATTGAGTATTTTAAAGCGCTGGACAGGCTACTTTGTGGACTAATATCTAAGTAACAATTAAGAAATCAAGTATGTTAAACTCGGTTTCTTTGTTACAAGATATTTTTTTTTCTCCATTACAGATGAAGGTTCAAACAAACCTATAATACATAATAGAAATGTCATAAATACGTCATTAATCCTTGTAATATTGAACAATTTTGTTTTCATTAAACTCACGACATTTTTTTTTTTTTTGTTACTTAATGTAAACATGTAATATGGTGTATCAATGCCTCTCTCCCTCTCTCTCTTTCTAATGTAAACTGAGTAGTACACGTGTATAGCTGTTTTGTTTATTCTTCCGATTTCATCATAAAATGTACACATTATCTACGATCTCTCGTTTATAAAATTGATGTAAATTCTGTACATTTGCTTGGTTTAGAATAGAATTATAAATATAAATAAATAAATATACATATATATAATTATATATAAATATATATAGCAAGAATTATAATGTATGTATTATATTATATTGTCATTGTCTAAACACTGAGGAAGAACCGAGGCACGGGTAGAAAATTTTGTTAAGGAAAAATAAACAGTTGGATACATATGGCGAACCACTTGATTGTTTCAAGTTGTTTCTTCTTCTTCTTGTTCTTATTACCCAGCACGTGGAACTTTTTGATATGGATATATATATATATATATATATATATGTGTGTGTGGGTGTGTGGGGGTGTGTGTGTGTGTGTGTGGGTGCGTTTGTTTAGCATTATGTCTGAGGACATTTTTGGACAGAGAACAAAAAAAAAATCATGACAACAATGGTCCTCGGAAGCCGACAATAGTCCTCGAACGTCGAACAATTAATTTATGCCTTATTCCGTCGACTGTCGGAGGACGAGTAACAATAGAGGAACAATAGTTGTCCTCGGAAGTAAAGCCATGTAAACGTGTGTGTGTGTGTATAATGTTCTAATGAAAAGTTTTCGTTAAATATCACTAAAACGAAGTTTTGCGTATTACACTAATATTTACAGAACTTTCAGACAAGAAATGCAAATTTCCTTCCTATTTCGAACAGATTCGTTTTATGCTAGAAGTGCTCTGTCTATATTCAGTATTATATAGACTTGTGAGTCCCGCTAGAGCCCACAAGATCGACAGCCCATGAGCATGATGAGACCGGCAATATTTGTCTCGCCGGCCTTCTTAAAAATAGCATGGACCGTCAGTTTCGTGGGCCTGCCGTGTCGTAGACCGTCATTATTATTGTTACCCAGTTAATGAATATTAATAGTTATGTGATTAACGTTACAACCATGATAACTTGCGTCAATGTGTCATAACAATACCCTATCTTAGCCGATAGCGTTAGGGTGTGTATATCTCTTGGAGATATTATAGTATTGCAAACTTTCTAATATAAACAATTTCGATTGTTTTATCATTGTATTCCGTTAATGTTCCTAGCTAGCGAAGTATCGCAGATTCTTTGATGCAAACACTACTCTAGATTTTCAATTCCTCTATTTTGTTTGTTAATTTAAGAAATTCGTATTTAAAAATTACCTATAAACTTTAGAAACATTCAATTTTACACCTTCCTGCTCACTGGGTTACTCTGAGGACCTTGTTGGAGATTAGCCTTGCGGTAGATAAGTTGTATGATAAACTCGGTGCCCATTTTATCTTCAATTCTTATGGTATACATATTCCTAATTTTTTTTAGCGGTCTTCTTTCTTCAGTACTTGGTCGGGAAGAAAGAACCCTTGCATGACTCCGAAACATGTACCATTCCTTAAAATGCTATGTTTTCTTTGTTGTTTTTTATTCTGAAACCCCTTAAATCATGTAAATAATTTGCCATCTAATTATTCCAACCAATGTCACAACCGCTAGACTGCCATAATGAAATATGCATTTATGATTCCTTTTGAATGCTTGCTATCTTTATTATTTGTTATTTGTTTCAAATTCAGGTTGAATTTCTAATACATACAGAAATAAAAAAAAATGGCCGAGCAATGATCACAGCATTTGCACTCGAAAAATCAATAGCGACCTAAGCTATACTTTCCACCAAAATGATATAAAAAAACGCCGAGCGTTTCAATAAAAGGTTTGAAATAAAGTTTGAAGAACAAAAACGATATGGATAAACTTTTTCTATGTCGTTGAGGATCTATTTAAAACATTTTAATGATACATGTACATTGATTAGGAATCCAGGATGATGCGCCTTGATGCATTGTCTGCAGGATTGTGGGGCAGAATTCCTGGTTTACTTTCTTGTAATAGAACACAATAGGCATGGTGTCGAGGGACAACTTTGTCAACCGACTTGGTTGCTCTTCATAGCCAATAGTCTTTACTAATCCAATACGTACCAAAAATAATCCTCAGATCTTCCCCATAGTCTCTCCTTACTATACTCCTACAATTAAACACAGTATATTATGGGTCACGTTCTTTTCAGCTTGCATCAACAGAACTTGGGAATAAATTGCTAGAAAATATAAGAACTTGTGACACCGTTGACAACTTTTAAAACACGTGTTAAAACATTTCTTTTAGAAACAGTTTCCGACTAAAAGAAGTATGTTGAGCCTATATACTCTTCTCAATCTTCTCTACCCTGGATTTCTTTCTTCCTCAGGATATTACAGTGCAAGGGACATCGTCTTAACGCATGCGCTTTATAAATATGATATGATATTATTACTATTTTTCAATTACATTTATTAGTGTATTTGCAGGACCATCAGAGAGCAGAGTATAAATAAAAAAGATTATAAAGTTAAATCTACGTAGGAAATTGTCTATGCTTGCGTGTGTTTTTTAATATCACTTGCAGTACGGATCTGCTGCAAATTTCCCCAAAATTACCTTTAAATTGCCCGGTGTAACCACCGAGAACAGTATCCACATCCACACATGACTATCCCTGAATTTCACACTTACCAAGGAGATTTTAAATGAATGGAGTCTCTTCAAATAGCTTACTGTTGAAGGATATTCGATTCCGTTACAACATAATGTACATGATATCTACATGACATAATTCTCCAAGAAAACATTCTTTCAAACAAGGAAACGTAGTCAAAATCATTTATAATGCATAACTATGGGATATGGTCAGTGAAGTGCGACTGACTCCTCTTAACAAAATATCAGCTTTTCAGATTTGCAAGAGAGCAAAGCGATTTTTTATTTTATAAGATAGTTTCATTAAAATAATATAGGCTGCCAACATCCTGCTGAGTATGAGGTGATAGTTGCCCGTATGAGAGTTTTAACATTTTCACAGGAGCTGCAGCCCTCTCCACCCCATCCCACCACCGCCCCGGTTTAATATGTCTATAATTATGCTCTTGAATCTAATTCAGAAAAAAAAGTTTAATTACTTTGCTGTATACAATTTTAATTCAAATTCAAATTCAAATAGTTAAAGTAAAACCCTGACATAATAGGGTTATTTTCAAAAAACAAAATACAACAACAGAACCATGCTACATAAAACAAAACCTTCAAAATAACCTCGCCAAATTATGTCAAAACAAAATTGTACATCATTTTAGATGAGACTCCACGAAAAGAAACGTTTTAATCAGCAAAAGCAACATAAAAAAACATAAGAGAAGCATTAAATAAAAACTTCAGTACTACATGGCTGTGTTTATTTTACTTCATCTGCCTTCAGAGTCAATTGATTTCCATGTTTGAAACATCTGTTTAATTGATAACTCGATCTTCAAGTAATCGAACTGAGGAGCATCCTTTCCTTTTCTATGGGTAGTGCGCATGTGCATATACCACGAATTCCTGCTCAAGATTTGAATCCCTCCAAGCTTTTGTAAGAGAATCCCGAAATATACATCATCCCAAGGAACCGGTGGTGGAACATTCAGCGAGGTATCGTAAGCCCGTCGCCCGACATCTTGAGAAACAATATAGCCATGTCCTAAACAGAAAGAAGGGTAATTTTCCCCTGGGTACACCTCCCTCGGTGTGTACCATTTATTTGACTTGTCTCTAACCGGTCTCCCATCTAACATCCGTGTACCGAGTACGAAGTTTGTGCGCTCCTGAAGGACTACTTTTTCAAGGTCTTTGAGTAAGTAGACGATGTCGATCATGACGTCGTCATCGGTCGACATCACGAAATGGCTGTTGGTGCAGAAGTTGGAAGCCCACTTGAACCCCATGATTAGTTTGATGGTGAGGTTGTAGTACGAATCGACGAAGTCTTCTTGCAGAATATCGCCATGTGTCATGGATTCTTCGATGATCTCTTGTTGTTTCGCTTTGTTCCCTTTTGGGAATCCAAGCAGAAAGAGAACCTTACACGACAGACTGTACTTCTCGATTCCGTGTATGTATGTCTTCCGTATAACATCCCTCAACTTAGAATTCCCCGGTGCTGATTTAACCAAAATGAGCAACGTAATGTTCCTCGGCTTCTCATTTTCACCAATATCCGCGCACTTTCGTTTGGGGTTAATCAAGTAAGTATACTCGTGCTTGTCGAGTTTGGATTCCCATTTGTTGCGCTCCCGTCTCCACCTCTGACCGATGTCCTCTTTAGGCGGTATTTCGAAATATTTCGAATTAGTTTGCACGTCCTTTGGGGGCACAAAGGTAAAAAGAGCGTTGCTGGAAAATCTATGATTGGGGTCTTTTCTCTGCTTCTGAGTATCAATTTCATTCAACTTGTCCATGTAAAGATATACCGAAAATCCAAAGAAGACGAGGACGGCACGCCACTTCAAAGCAGCCTCCATGCTGACTAGTGTGATATCCACATGTACTTTTCTCACTATTTTATACTTGTCGATTGACGTGAAGGTCGACCTGTAAACTCAGATATTTGGACTGTAATCGATATATATTCGTTTTGTGTGTGCTTTGCTTTGCTCTGCTTTTGTCCGCTGTTACATTCAGCCGTCTGTCATACGACGTCGACCCCCCCCCCCTCTCAGTCTCTATCTTTCTCTACATACTGATCTTGATAAGGTCCCTGTATATCATATTCTCTCTCTTTCTCTTTCTTACTCTCTCTCTCTCTCGTGTGCTGTGACAGACTAGACTGATATAATAGGCATATATATATATATTTGACTAACGGGTACATTAGGTCGACAGTTGACAATACAGTTTATTTCGTCATAATAGAGACCCCTACATTAGGTCGACAGTTGGTACATTAAGTCGACAGTTGGACAAAGAAAAAGAACAAAAACTGTCCTCCTAATGTACCCGATAGGTGTTTACATATATATATATATATATATATATATATATATATATATATATATATATAAGTGTAATAGGCTACATTAGGTGGACAGTTTTTGTCTTATATCTATGCTCAACTATCCACCTAATGTACCAACTCTCTACCTAATGTCTACCGAAATAAACAGCGTTGTTTGTGTACTATGATTTGCCATTTGTGGAATATATTTATTACAAAGTACTATTCATATACCTTGTTAAGCATTATGGGGTGTTGCAAGAAAGTTGCAATCAATTGCAAATTGTAAAGCAAATTAGAACAATTATTCTGAATAGTTCAGGGTCTGCCAATTCAAGAAGATGGGCTTGCAACAATGATTTTGATTGGTCAGTACCGATCAGTTGCAACTTGCAATCAATCGCAACTTTCTTACAACACCCCAATATCATTACAAATTCCAATGTAAAGCTAAGTCTGAAGTGAAAAGGCCCTCTCTTTTATATATATATATATATATATATATATATATATATATATATATATATATAAGTGTAAGGAATTTAACATATACAACAGCTTTGGCAAATCTCGTGGAAATAAATACAAATGTGAAAGAAATTGCGAGAATAACGTTGCGTAGCTCAATCAAAGTTCCCCCCAAAAAAGGGAGGACAGCTCTGGGGAACTTTGATTGAGCTACGCAACGTTATTCTCGCAATTTCTTTCACATATATATATATATGCAAATTCACGTATCTTAGCAAATGACAACATACCTGTACTTTGGTACATATTTAAAGCTCTTTCTGAAGTGAAAACTAGTCTTTTCTTTCTCGAGATCAGTATATTCGAGTAATTACGTAATATACCGATTTGCTCACCCAGGTCAAAACTCTTTCTTTTATCATGTTTAGGGTATGCATAACATTATGATCGGATGCGCAGGCCGGTCTGACCAAAAAGAAAGAAAAGAAAAGAAGAGGAGGGAAAGGTACGGAGCCCGCCAGGTGACATGAGAGAAAAAATTTTCCATGGATTATTGCGTTCCCTCGCAATATTATTGCGTTCCCTCGCAATAATATTGCGTTCCCTCGCAATAATTATTGCGTTCCCTCGCAATAATTATTGCGTTCCCTCGCAATAATTATTGCGTTCCCTCGCAAAAATTATTGCGTTCCCTCGCAATAATTATTGCGTTCCCTCGCAATAATTATTGCGTTCCCTCGCAATAATTATTGCGTTCCCTCGCAATAATTATTGCGTTCCCTCGCAATAATTATTGCGTTCCCTCGCAATAATTATTGCGTTCCCTCGCAATAATTATTGCGTTCCCTCGCAATAATTATTGCGTTCCCTCGCAATAATTACTGACATCGACAGACTGTGTATATTATGTGTACTGTGCATGCTGCTGCGCCGATGGTTGTGAATTGTGGGAGAATTTCCATGTACAAGAGACGTTTTTGTTTTCCAAAAGGTAAATTTGATAGACTTTATTAATTTTTTCGAAATCTGGAACTAGTCATGCTAGTTGCCACTGCCAGATATGTGAGATAGATCTCGCCTAAAATTCTGCTAGTCACTGACATCGGTAACCCAGCCCCAGGGAATATGGTGGCTAGGCCCGAGGCGAGCCAGCTTGACCCGAGCCCGCTCGGCCTCGGCAGAGCCCACCTAGCTTTGCTAGCCTGGACGCGGGGTTCACCTGCTCACGCAGTGAGCCCTTGACTTGGGCGACTACACCGGCCTAGGCCTACTATAAATAGACCACATACAGCCATGTACAAAAAACATGGTAGTAGGGGTACTAGTTTTTGTACTATTAAAGGCATACTCGTGATACAGGCCCCGCTAGTTTGCAAGTGTAATCGATCATTAGGGTTCTAACTTCAGCCAGCTCACTAGGCCTAGTTATATTATACTCGTGATCCAGGCCCCGCTGCATGTCCTACAGTGCCCAAATGGGGCCTGTTTCACGACCATACTAGTTATAATCGTTATCGATGCCCCGTGCTACGGAATTTCAAGCCGCGGGGCCTCGATATTGAGGACTGTTGTTCCATATCTACTCGTGAAAATGCCTTGGGGGGGGGGGTGGGACTCAACTTCATTGTAAATTGCTGTACAATAAAAGTAGGGAACGCAGTGAGCATTTCAAATCTAACCAAGGGTGTGACATTTTAAAGGACACTATGTACTGGTGGTGCCCGGGGGGGGGGGGGGGGGGGGGGGTTGAAAATGCACATGCAGGGGCGGATCCAGGATTGAGTAAAAGAGGGGGCACAAAATGAAAGTTTTTTAAAAGTGTGACCCGTAATTTTGGGGTCTCGGCAGCTTCTCGAAAAGTCGCTCAGTAGGGGGTTATGGGGGTCCAGTTGCCCTCCATAATTACCTGACAAGCAAAAAAAAAAAAAAAAAAAGGGTCTTCATTCCAAAAAGAGGGGGGGGGGGGGGGGGCACGGGCCGGAAGTGCCCCCCTGGATCCGCCAATGTGTACATGTATTCATATATTATTGATTTATTTATTCGTGGGCGTACCCACCCCCCCCCCCACCAAAAAAAAAAAAGAAAAAGAAACTAGACTTGAATTCGTCACGAAGACGAATTAGGTGGTCTGTCCTTAAATTGGCACGATCATGATTGTAATCAGGATGATCATATTAATGGGGAAATACTAAACAGAAGACAGGATGTCAAGAATGCCATGAATGGAGATGCTTCCTGAGGACAGGAATGTAGCAAAATGTGTATCGGTCATTGTAAAATGATTATGGTGATGATAACGGTGATTATGATTATAATGACATAATGATGATGGCGATGATATAATAGTAGCGATGATGATCATGATGGTGATGATAATAATGATGATGATACAGGATACTTGGGAGATTAACACCATAGCTCTAATACAGGACAGGAAATCACAATTTGCCATAGGGTTGTACATAAACTACTGCACACTACTTTCTAATAGACATAATACGGAAAATAAGGCAGTTTATTACATGATTAGTGATTTTTTATGTTACAATAGTCGAAGAGGATGGTAAAATGACAGGCAAAAAGAAGCAAAAAAAAAAAAAAAAAAAAAAATCGGCCCCGGGATCGAACCAGGTACCTTGACCATGGTAGTCATGTGCTTTACCGATAGACCAAAATAATTCCCATAGAGATAACACGTAAACGAAAAACGGGATTCTCAAATCCCATTTTGTACTGAAAAATTGGGCATGATCCCGACATCTGATTAAAAATTGGAGGGCTTACTAATAAAAGCTTATAGTCTCAGCTACAACATATTAAAATCTGGAAGGAAATAGACCAATAATAACTGAGATACTGCTCAGAGAACGATGTCATATAGATTCGTGATTCGAAAAAAAATCATCTTCCATAGACACAACACGCAAATAGGGAAAAATCTGACATGTCGTCTTTAATTGAAGATTTCAGTGTGATAACCTCATCAAAATGAAAAATGATGGTAACTGATCTGGTAGAGAATTGTCTCAGCTATAACATATCAAAATTTGGAAGAAAATCGATCACCTATTACTGAAATATTAGCAAATGAATACAAAAATGATGACGTCATTTTTTCAAAATCATTTTTTTGAGTTCATATGCAAATATGATGACGTTAGAACATGAGATCGGCAAAAATTCTACATGATTTCAAATCTACAACTCACAGGCTTTCAGAATATGTAAAGAAATTGGGGGGTTTCCGTATATTCTGAGGAGCTATGGCGAATTCTAGATGGGCATGTTTTTACCACTTTTTACATTAGAATGCCCATTGACGTGCGCACGAATTTGAAAGTTTGACGCGCGCGTACGACATTATGGAAGGTCGAGATTGACTGTAAATAGTTGGAAATTGTCAAGAATAGTGTCAGGAAGACAAAATATGCGAAAAAATGGCGTTTTTACGTTCTCTACGCGCTGTGTGCGCGCATAACGCGCGCACGGACGCGCACGGACAGAAAAAATTAAAATGCTTAAAATGTCCTGAACAATACTCTAATTTGATTAAAAAGAGATTTTGAGCATTTTTAAATTTTGACGCGCGCGTACGTGCGCGTCATGATGTGCGCGCAAATTTTGATGACATTTTATGTTGTCCCTTGACCTGAAGTTAATGTATGTCAAATATGGTTCATTTTTGATGACTCGTTATGAAGATATGATTGATAATGTGATATCACAAAATGGCGCCTGGATGACGTCACGATGACCTGATGACCTTGAAATAGATACCCGAGCTTGATCTGATATGTCCTCATGACTGTAGAGATTTTGATAAAATTTGACTCAGCCGATATTGAGGAATCATGGCAACAAGAAAGTGGTGGAAAAATAAAAATAAATAATAAATAAATAAATAAATAAATAAATAAAGAAAATTCTGACGAAATTAAGAGGTGGTCTGTCGACTACGACAGACCACCTAAAAAAAAAGAAAAACCCAATTTTTCGTCCTTAAATCATTGTATTTTTTCAGCATTGTCATTACAATGAGTTTCCTTGAGTGTATTCTACATTTCATTTTTATTGTTATTTTGCTCGACCCCTCTTTTGTTCCTGAGGGCACCCCCGCCTTTTTTTGGATTTGCTTTTCAGTTGGACCCCCTTTTAATTTAATTTTTATCTGTCACTTAATTCAGCGCAATACCCCCCCCCCCCAAAAAAAAAGAAAGAAAAAAAAAGTTTAAATATTGGGGGAAAGTATCCCCTTATATATCGTTGTAACCCCTCCCTTGCAATCCCCCCCCCCCAAAAAAAAAGAGGAAATTATTTTATTGTGTAGTTAAGGCATGCCACTTGGATTGCAATAACCCCTCCCTTCCAATCCCCCAACCCCCCCCCCCCCAGAAAAAAAGGAAATTATTTTGTGTAGTTAAGGCATGCCACTTGGATTTTAAGGGGGCACGGCCGCTTTAGCCCCTGGATCCGCCCATGCCTTTAACCCCTCCCTTGCAATCCCCCTCCGCCCCCAATAAATTAAGGAGGCAATTTGTTTTATTGTGTACTTTAACTCTCTTGCAATTACCCCCCCCCTTGCCATTACCCCCCTCAAAAATATACATTGGGGGAGTCCCCCATTAAAAAAATTGTTTAGATATTGGGGGAAAGTATCCTCTTATATCCCTTTAACCCCTCCCTTGCAGTCCCCCCTCCGCCCCCAATAAATTAAGGAGGCAATTTGTTTTATTGTGTACTTAAGGGTTTCAAAAGGGGGGCCGCGGCCGATTCGGATCCGCCCTGCCTTTATCCCCTCCCTTGCAACTATGCCCTTATATGTAATCCTGAAGCCCCACTAACGTGTTGTCTGTCTTCATTTTGCATAGGATGGGGCCTTGTTCACGAGTTTATAATGTTAATCGTGATACAGGCCCTATGTCCGTTTTGTAAGCTGTTCAACGTGGTTGCGCGGGGCCTGCAACACGAGTATAACTAGTGAGTTGGCTGAAGTTAGAAGTCTTAGAAGATGATTAGTAATCGATTACAAGACGGGTAAGTTGCGGGGCCTGTATCACGATATTGCCCTATTAAAATTATCAGGCAGTGAAAGGGATCATTTTTGTCCTGTCTGAAAATGCATGCTTGGCTTTGACCACTCATAGGTACGTACACGCCATTGCCGACTGTGTAGTAACGCAGCCAACACACATCCCATACCTAAACTGCATCACTGTGCATTTTTGGCTATATTTAATTGAAACTCATATATTGCAGTTTACTTAAATGCAAATACTTATGTTGAATAATAGATGATTAAAACTTACCAGGTTGTTTTGTGACCTTTGAAGAGGGTTTCCTGAAATTGTGGGTCCTTTTTGTCGATAACTGCTATCGAGACTGTCCCGTCAGCATCCAGTTTGTATTTTTCACGATTATGATGAAGGGATCCCTCAGCGCTCGTAGTAGTACCGGCGCGATCGGTTCGTCGATCTCCTACGAAGACCTGAAAGGGCCAAACTGACGACGTAAAAAAATTTAAAATATTACGTACGTACGTAATAATTACTACGTAGGTACGTAATATTTTTAATTGTTTTACGTCGTCAGTTTGGCCCTTGCAGGTCTTCGTAGAATAGCTTGTGTGCGTAACATTCTGCGTACGTATCTACGGTGCGTAACCATGTAGAGCGGCCTCACTAGTGCGCAACATATTGAGAGCAGTCGTCATCCGTATGGAGGTGTGGGTAACAAGTACCAAAAAGAGGGCTGTAAATGTAAGTTTTTATAACTTTCTACATTTTGTATCTTAACGAACTGATAACTTAAAATCTAAAGAATGATACTTAAGTATCAGTTTGCCCACAAAAACCTCCATTTCAAACAAAATTACATCTGTATCCCCAATACCCAGTATACACACATGTATATGACAGTATGATCCTAATGGTCAATATGACCATTGCTTGCTGATGTGGCTTTGACCATGATAGATCCTATTCCCTAGTAGGCCTAGGCCTATTAATAAGTAGGCCTATACTATAGACATGATACTTGATAGATCTAGCCTATATTATTAGGCCTAATTATTTTAAAATTTCAGTTGTGAATTGTTATTCATCATGTGTATGTATGATGCCTTTACCTAACACCGACCTCTTAACGATGTTTCCAAGGACTACGGCAAAGATTATTCATGAAACGTAATGTAAATTCATCAGACCATTATTACCCAAATATTGGGGAACAAGATCCAGGTACTAACGAGCGATAATACTTGCGCGTTCTTGTAGAAATGACGTTGAAATAGAGTCTTCTAATTTTACGCATAGAGGAAGAAGTGCGTTTTAATTACCGACCCCTGCACATAGTCAATGACAATTTATGAAAAGAGATTTAATGAAAATATGAAAAATTAACAAAAAATTGATAATAATTACGTTTTTATTCCTCATCTTGCTCTATTTTGGCTGTTCTCAACGTTGCTAGGCATTCTACTCGTAGTCCCATGGGTTGATTTGCAAGACGCGCGCTAGATGCCATGATACGCTTAATGGTCGGTATTAATTATGACTGGCTGGTAATGGCGGTATTAGGTGAAGTGATCAACAATAACACTTCAAAAATGCAAATTTGATATTAATATTATTCTGATAATGCTTGAGCTTATTCCCTGATAGCAGAAAGTGGTAAAAATTATGTGATATTTACGTTGTGGTTTTCGTCTTTTTTACGTCCTGTAATTACGTCAATAAGACGACAACTTGCACCAACGCAAGACGTCAAGAGGACGTCTTACTTTGACGTCATCTCTACACTGTAAAAACTGAAGTGCTGTATATAGCACTTGTTGAGGGCATGCATAGGGACTGCACTCAGAGTGCTATTGAATGCACACAGCGTGCTATTTCAGCACTTTCACGGGAGCTGGACCGGCTCCTTAAACTGCTAAACATTCATAAAAAAAAATGATTTGGGCGAGCTTCGAACCAGGGTCCGCAGATCGAGAATTGCTGGCATTACCGCTATAGACTAACTCACATTGTACGATTTAGAGCAGATCATATTGTTACATAGTGAATTTACGACACCACATAATTCATGTTATCTACTTGACTCCCATGACTAAACTGGATTGCAAGAAGCATTCGTTAGTCCATCGATAACGTCAGCGCCTCTCAATCAGCGGAACCTGGTTCGAGGCTCGCCACGGTCACATTTTTTTTTTTGCTGGTAAATTAGCACACTACAAGTGCTATAAACAGCATTTCAGGTGCAGTCACTATACATGCCCCTAAAAGTGGCACTTTAGTTTTTACAGTGTACAAGACGTAGAGATGACGTCAAAATAAGACGTCCTCTTGACGTCTTGCGTTGGTGCAAGTTGTCGTCTTATTGACGTAATTACAGGACGCAAAAAAGACGAAAACCGCGACGTAAAATATCACGTCATTTTTAACACTTTCTGCCATCAGGGAAGAGGAATGAAGACGTAGAGATGACGTCAAAATAAGACGTTCTCTTGACGTCTTGCGTTGGTGCAAGTTGTTGTCTTATTGACGTAAAAAAGACGAAAACCACAACGTAAATATCACGTCATTTTTAACACTTTCTGCTATCAGGGTTGGTAGCACATACTGAAAATGTACCATTTTGTAGCAAAATTCCGAAGTCAAGAGGCAAGCATAGCAATTAGCATTGGGGCACAATGACTTTTACCGATTTATGTGTGTGCAGAATCTCCCTCTGTTTCTCTGTCTCTAAGTGTTTCACGAAGCCATCTTTACCGAGATCAACAACAACATCCTGACTAAGAACTTATGACGCCTCTGACCCTGTCATATCTTCTTCAGTCAATATGCAGCGCCATCACATGTCATGAGTTTGGTAGATCATGGCTGGCCAAAATGGAAGCTCGTACTACTACTAGATTTAAAAATAATTCAGATCTATCTTTTCTACAGGTTCATGAAATCAGTAATTCATCCTTGCTTAGACCTATGTATGAATATTATGTACACAAACCTTGTAATATGGTAAAAATCTTGTGGGCATCCCAAGATTTTATACTTTTTGCCAATTTCACCAAAAACTGATTTTGGAGAATACAATTCGCAAGGCTTTTAGAGCTCATATACATGTATACATGTAGCTCTATGAATAAAACCAGTTAGGGATTTTTTTTGGTTTTTTTGTACGTTTTACCAAAACTATACTTTGGCATTGAAATAAAAACTTGTGAACAACCACTTCTAACTTACAAGTAAACATTGTAAAGGTCAAAAAGAGGTTTACACACCATAGGCTGTGCTTCAATAAATATTTGACAAAATTTTCAGTCAGATATGACAAGGTTGGAGGTCAAAGGTCACAGTCAAACTGAAATTGCATTATTTATGCCCACTCAAGAAATATCTGATTAAATTTCTTCAAACATGCTGCTGCCAGGTAAAGTATAACAGGACAATTGGATTGATTAAATTTTCAGCCAGTTTCTGTGACTAGGCTGTAGGACAAATGTCAACGTCAAACTAAAATTTCACTGTGTATGCCCTAACTGAATAAATATTTGATAATTTCATCAAAATTTATACAATGGTAATATTAGACAAGGCGATTACATGTATTGTTGGTTCATATGTGTTAAAGGTCAAAGATTGAGATTAATTTATGAAATTTCACTTCATGTACAACAAATTTGATAGAATTTTATCAACTTTGATACTGTACTAGTATAGGTACAGTATGACAGTCCAATTTATACTGATTAGATTTTGGGCTAGATATAATGGTAAAAGAAAATATTTTGGTAATGTAAGCAAAGGTCAGAATTCATACATGTACGTAACAGGAATTTTCCTGGCATAGAACAAACAATGTTGCTTTGAAAGATAATGGCAATACTTGAGTGTGCAGAGTGTGCATACCAGTCGACTGCAAGCAGTCCAATTACTCTAGTTATATGTATTTCTTTCATGTATGTTTTTCTATTCTTACAACTCCTACAGAATGAGCCTGGATAATGGATGACAGCTTGAAGAAATTTCTTATTGAAAGAGGTGTTGCCACTGAATCAATCAAGTGTATGGAAGATGACAAGGTATGCACTTACCCTGTATTAAATTTAAAGGAGAATGAAACCGTGGGGAAATATCCATTTTAATGAAAAGAGAGGATAGACAGAAGCAATTTTTAAAAAGTTCCATCAAAATCGGTTATGAAATGAGAAAGTTGTGAAAGTTTGAAAAGTCTCAATTTACTTTCTGTGGCGATCCTCATATTGGCAATGTTGCTTCGAAGTGACAGGTTTAGTAGTACAACTCTCCATATGTTTTGTGCACAAAATTTCATATTTTTCTTATCTCTCAAGGTGCAGCTTGTCTCCTTCATAGCTCAAGATATATCATGGGAAAATGTATTTGACACAACAAATTATGTTGAGTTCACAAAAAGACAAGCAGCATCTTAAGAGATAATGGAGAAAGTATGAAATTTTGTGTACAAACATATGTAGAGTTGTACTACTAAACCCGTCATTTTGAAGCAACATTGCCAATTTGAGGATCGTCATAGAAAGTAAATTGAGACTTTTCAAACTTTCATAACTTTCTCATTTCGTAACCGATTTTGATAGATCTTTATTTAAGGGTCAATCCACGTCAAATCAACCAATTTTTTGACAATTTGTCACCCGACCCCCTTCAAAATTTTTTAAACTCGCACCAAATGTTCCTCGGAGTGTCTGACGGAAAACCCAAAAATATTTTGCGTGTTCCAAGAAATGCGTTTTATGAAAACTAGAGTTTAATTCGTCATGACGAATTAGGTGATCTGTCTTTCACTTTGTACGATCATGATTGTAATCAGGATGATCATAATAATGGGGAAATGCTAAACTGAAGATAGGAAGTCAAGAATGCCATGAATGGAGATGCTTCTTGAGGACAGGAATGTAGCAAAATGTGTGAAACGGTCATTGTAAAAAGATTACGGTGATGATGATAATGGTGATGATGATGAAGATGATAATATAATGATGGTGATGATAATGATATTCATGATGATTATGGTGTTGGTGATTTTGAAGATGATTGATGATATAATGATGATAATGATAATGATGATAATGATGGGGATAATGGTAAGGATCATGACTGCAATGACAGTGACGTTAACCATGGCAAATATGAACGAGAAATCACATTTCGTTATGAAGATACGACCATAAGTTGATTTGTAGAAAATGGCGTCTAGATGACGTCACAATAAGATAATTAAGATAATTGACTAAGCCAATTTTGAGAAATTGTGATATCTAATAGGACTAATGATATTGTAGGATAGCTTTAATACACGTCAGTGAAACAGATTTTCCATAGGGATATACATAAACCACTGCACAGCACTTTGCAATAGACATAACATGCAAAATAAGGCATTTTATTACTTGGTTTGTGATTGTTTATGTTATAATAGTCGTAGAGGATGGTAAAATGACAAGTAAAAAGAAGCAAAAAAAAAAAAAAATCGGCCCCGGGGATCGAACCAGGTACCTTGACCATGGTAGTCATGTGCTTTACCGATAGACCAAAATATTTCCCATAGAGATAACACGTAAACGAAAAACGTGATTCTCAAATCCCATTTGGTACTGAAAAATTGGGCATGATCCCGACATCTGATCAAAAATTGGAGGGCTTACTAATAAAAGCTTATAGTCTCAGCTACAACATATTAAAATCTGGAAGGAAATAGACCAAAAATAACTGAGATACTGCTCAGAGAACGATGTCATGTAGATTCATGATTCGAAAAAAAATCATCTTCCATAGACATAACACGCAAATAGGGAAAAATTTGACATGTCGTCTTTAATTGAAGATTTCAGTGTGATGACGTCATCAAAATGAATAATGGTGGCAAGATGTCTCGTAGAGAATTGTTGCAGCTATAACATATCAAAATTTGGGAGAAAAACGACCAATAATTACGAATCTAGAGCCAAATTTGCATAAATGTGATGACGTCAAAACATGAAAAATGGAAATTTTGACTTCTGGTGCCATTTTGATGACGTCATAATGTTTATATGGATGAAATGATACATGAAATGAAATCTATGATTCATACCCTACCTGATGATGACAAAAAATTTGGGGGTCAACGGACTATCTAACGAGCTACAATGAATTTTGTAGAGGCATGTTTTTGCACGTTTTTACGTTATTTTCGCCATAGACGCGCGCACGGATTTCGAACTTTGACGCGCCCGTACGACCTTATTATTGATTGAAATTGATTCAAATTGATGGAAATGATGAAGAAAAGTGTCAGGATTGCAAATCAATAAAAAAAACAGCGTTCTAACGTTATTTACGATTTGTGCGCGCGTAAAACGCGCGCGCGGACGCTTACGCACGGACATTTTTGAAATGCTCAAACTGACCTGAAACGTGTGCAGACTTGATCCTACGTGATTTTGAGCATTTTAAAATTTTGACGCGCGCGTACGCGTACGTCCTGACCTCTAGATGACCTGTGAGGACATGACCTGATGACCCGTCATGTGAAGTTTATGTGATGTAAATATAGTTGATTTTTGATGATCGATTATGAAGATATAATCGATCTTGTAAATTTACAAAATGGCGTCTTGATGACGTCATGATAACCTGATGACCTTGAATGAGATGCCACATCTTGACATTGACAAGTCTGATAAGTGACGAAAATTTGAAGAAAATTGAGAATGAAATTTTTGAGGAATCATGGTAACAAGAAAATGGGCGAAAAATAAAAATAAATAAATAATAAATAAAGAAGAAAAATCTTGACGAAATTAAGAGGTGATCTGTCGATGTACGACAGATCACCTAATTATGGTTTTTTAATTGACAATTGAAGCCAGAATTTTTATCCAGTACAGCTCATTATCTGTAAATTGGAAGAACTTTATGCTCTTTAAAAGAAAAATCAATTGTGACGCAAAACTGACCTTTCGTTTCTGCGTACGAGGTCACCGAACATGGTGTCGAATTTAATTTTTGAAATTTTGGATGCATGTTTAGAGCCTCATATCTCAAATACTGTATGAGATCAGGAACTAGAATTTTGTAGAGTTAAAGACTTTGACTTGGGCAATAATCCAACAAAAAATCAGCGGAATTGGGCCAGTCGTTTTTTGTGAAGGGGGCCCTCAAAGTTGGAAAAAATGAAAAATGTTCCAAGATTAAGGTCACAGATGAACCTTCGTCCCATCTAGGAATACCATGAAATTTTCTGTATTAATAGACATTTACCAATATTATCGGGGGTTACCAAAGAAATTTTGGTACCGAAAGGTTTAACGGCTAATTTTCACCTCCAAAAGTGGTCTGAAATGGAAATGGGATTTGTGAGAGGTTTCACATGACGACACTTTCAAAATGGAGAGCCCCAGCCCTGTCATATTTGCTGTAGTAATAGTCTGTAATACATGTTTTAATAAAATATACCACAAGACCGCCTATTTGCATGATTTTAGCCTTGAAATTTGATCCAATATGTGATAAAAACAGTTGTCTTGCCATTTCCTGTGTCTTTGTGTGTGAACGAGAATTTTAGAAGGCATTTAATTAAGCAATATTTCAAGAACTATGAAAAATTACAATGTACCATATTCAGATCATATAGTATCTATGCTTTTCTTTCAGATTTGGTATGTTTCTTTGATCACCTCTTAATGACTTGACCTTGAAATGCTTCTAAAAATAGCCATAAACTAATTAAACATAGGATACGTGTACACATTGCATCATTCGGTACCATAATGAGTAAGTGATATTTGAAAAAAAAACAGAAGCTCTTCAAGGTGTAACTTTGCATATTATGTCTTTAGTATGTACTTTGATTATGTAACATTCATATTGTTACTCTCAACAATGACCTTGAACCAATGACCATGAAAATCATGATAAACACTATACCTGACTATATCCTACCCATATACCTGTAAACCGATGCTTTAAGACCTAATTAATACTGGACTTTGACCTTGGGGCAAAATATTTTGGGGTTTTCCGTCAGACACTCCGAGGAACATTTGGTGCGAGTTTAAAGAAAATCGAAGGGGGTCGGGTGACAAGCATTGGTTGATTTGACATGGATTGACCCTTAAATTACTTCTCTCTATACTCTCTTTGCATTATAAAAATTGATTTTTTTTTCCCCCAGGGTTTCATTCTCCTTTCAATATGTAGTCCAGGCTAGAGACCCCATGACATAGTTTCTGGATATATACAAGGTTTTTGATGGTTTCTTGTCAATCTGAGGGTGTTAATTCCAAATCTGAATGAGCAAGTAAGTTTCTCTTCCTGAGTATGCTAGGATAGGTGTGTATTATCTTGTAAAATTGGTTTAAGTGTCCTGCCTCTGTGGAACATGGGGATGCTACCGGTAATTGAATGGGGATGGGTGATGTAGGAAAATATGTCCTCTTTGGGGATAGGTATCCATTCACTGGGTGCATGCAGATATGTGTACATGGATATACATGTAATTTTTTCCCATCCCTGGTCCATGGGGATGGGTGCCCCAACAGTACTCGTGGATAGTGGTTTGGGGGAGGGGGTTGCATGTTTAAGATGAAAGTGTCCTATTCAGAAAGAAGTGTACTTACATGTATCTGGAATACAGGGAGATAAGTTTAACCCTCCCCCCCCCCCCCCCCACCACCCCACAACTGAATCTATTGGATTGTATAAGTTCCCCCAGTAATTGATGTACCTTATACAGTAAATACTTGAGTGAAGGTGATAAGGTTAGACATGTAGATGTAGGTCAGTGGTCATAATTGAATGTACTCGGGTGCAATTAAAATGCTGAGCTGCAAGATCGAGAAATGCTGATTGCAGGGCACAGGTGACACCAACGCTTGGCATTCGCCTTGTTCAACTTACTTCATATAAAAGTGGTGTCATATTGAAGAGGAACTCGAGCATTTTCAAATCAAATGTTACCCTATTGATTTTGAAACACAGCCCTTATTATAGGCCAACTCTATTTCTATTCTGGCGTCTATCTTGGGTTTTTGTGTAAATTGCACAAGGTTTAGCGAGTAGAGTGGCTTTATTCAGATATATGGTATCGGCACCCTCGAATTGACAAGACACCATCAAAAAACCTAGTATATATTGAAAAAGAGGTTGGGTGCACTCTAGCCTAGACTGATACTCCTTTGGAAAGAAGACATACAGTTAATGCTAAGAATTATTTATACCCCCGAGGAATTTTAATTTTTATGCCCCACCGAAGGTGGGTGCCGGAGGCATTATGTCTTCGTTCTCACGATAACTTAAAAACCATTTGGCGGATGAACTTCAAACTTGGGTCATGTGTGCATATGGGAGGGACAATGATCTGATTAGATTTTGGGGTCACGAGGCCAAAGGTCAAAGGTGCTAGAGGTCATTGTATACATGAAAATAGCTTTTGAACCAGGTAACGAATCAAGTTCAGATTTGGCTCATGTATGCATATGGGAGTGTCGATCATCTGATTAGATTAACCCTTTCAGGAGAGGATTTAAGGACTAAACTGATCACATTTTGTTCTTCAAATTCGCAACAATCATATTTTTCTTTTGATCTAGTTCTACATGGTTCTAATAAGGTGTAATTTCTTTGAAAAAATATACATGGTTAGGAATTTTTTTGAAAGGTTAAAAAAATGATTTGAATGTGTAGCCAATTTAAGGATTTTAAAGCTTATTAAAGTTCCTGGCATCAAAAGCAATATTGTCATGGAACAAAAAAGGGCACAGTGAGTACAGAAACTTGCTCTTTCTACTCATGCATCTGGTATATTTTCTAGAGCTTGAACCAAAAGTTATTGAGCCAAACCACAAAATGTCAATTGTCTTGAAAGGGTTAATGAGTTTTTGAAAATTTTAGAAGGTTAATGTGTAATATATTACAAATCTGGCAATGATGGAGGCATAAATTTCTACTGCGCAGTCGAGAATCAGCCAATCCGCAGGTCCCCAAAAAGCGCGCTATTTTATTTCCAGTTCTGCCTGACTATGAATACATAATGAGCAAGAACAGCCAGGAACATCTTATTTGCAAACTATTGAATGGACTACTTATCATTCACCAATTGCCATGAGTTATGCATCAAATAAAAGAAGAGGGATCAGAGATTTGTGACATGCTTTTGTTGTTTTCAAAATAAAAGACGAAATTGGTAAAAAAATGGTGTTCCTTTTATGACAAAAAATGGAAATGAAATGAAATATAAATATGGCCAAAACTACTATAGTTTTATTGTGAGCCAGGGCAAATTTGACATGAGCGTAAAGGGCATTTGCTGTACTTTCCAAAGATTGAAATAACATTAATGTGCACTTCATGACAGGGTCAGGATCCAGCAATATGTAACCAATGTACACACTTTGTCTTTAAAAAAGTCAATTCCAGCATTCTGATTGGTTACCACCACGCAAGATGTTTTCTCACAGCCTGGCAACAGCTATGCGCATGTTTGCGCAAGGATGAAGCAACAGGTTGCGCATTGTTTCATTCAACGCGCACTTGGTTACAGATGGCTTGCTTGCCAATCACAGGGCTAAGATTCTATGGTCTTGACCATGGTCTTGACAACGGATGATCTGCGGCTGAATATTGCTGGATCCTGACTCTGTCATAAATCTATGGATGTTTTGAATGTAACGATGAAAAAGATGAGATTCCAGCGCTTCCATACATATGTGTCTTGATGGCGGCTCATATACTTTTTATATGTCTTTTAACAACTTGAAATCTTGTGAAAAAAAGGCTTTTGTATGACTATTTCATCTGTTATTTTAAACAACTTATTTCTAAAATTCTGACTAAAACAAAATATTCCTATGTTGGTAAACTATTCATTTATTTTTGCAGAAAGTTTAATGAGCATAGCATTTATATTTATTTAAGAACATAACTTTAAAGATGACCATGCGATACAGCCGACTGGGTGCAGGGAGAGAGTCCATTTCGGGCACTGGAAATAAAATGCGCGATTTTTGCTCATTTGCATACGACCTGCGGTCTGACTGGAATCCATCTAGTTTTCTAAATTTTCTCTAAATGGAAAGGATTATGAAAGGCAAAATGGGCATGGCTTGAATACATCTGGGTATTGTGTACAGCTGGATGTCATTTTAAGTTTCACCATTTACATAACAATAGAACCATGGACTTATTCAAATTTCGGCATATTAATTATTCATAAGATATATATCCCAAAAGTTTAGTAAAGTTTTCCAGTCGATTTCAGGAAATACCATTGGAACGCCAATTTGAACACATTATCCTTACTCGCACAAGCCTTTAGCATGTTTATGCTGGGATTACTGCTTTCTGAAGTCCCAGAAGCATTGAATCCTTTAGGATATTGTCATCCCATGCCTTTGCAGAATCTGCAGAATTTCTTGTTTTCTTCTTCTAAATCCAAGATATTATTTTTAGGCAAAAGTATTAATGAATCATTGAAAATGACATGTCAGTAATTTGAAGCAATTCAAGATGGAAAGCATGTCCTTCTAAATAAGAAAAGCAGCATTCTTGGACTGTTGTCCAATTAGTTGGTCTCTCAGCCATGTCTGAGGGAGGGACAGCTAGACCAATTGGTGTTAATCTATTTCATACAGCTGTAGTGGTACATGTAGTTGATTGACTAATAATAACTTTAGCTTATATGTCGCATAATACATTTTTCTTGTGCAGTGAATTAGTTGGAATTTAATTTTGAATGTTTAATGCAAGTAGCAGTTATTTAACATTTGTGTATTTTTCATATCCTGCAGATTGATGCCACGGTCATTGGAATTCTCTCTGATGAAAGTCTTCAGAAGTATATACCAAAGTATGGTGATCGCATTGCTGTTAAAGCTTATGTAAACTCTAAAAGCAGTGATGCAAATCCAGAAGAAATTCCCAGGAAATCATTATTAGAGCGGCTACGAAACAAGGTGAAGAAAAATAAAGAACATGTGTGTAGATCTACTTGTCAGCAGGGAAATAAGCATGCTCAGAAAACAAGCAGACGTGTAGAAGTTGGCTGGCTTGATTTCGACATAGAATCAAAGACCTACAAGCAAGTTAAATCTCCCTCAGGAGGGGGAACAAGACACGAGATTTTTGATGTAAACTGTACTTTGAAAGAGATTCTTGGTACTGTTTTACATTGGTTTTTCCCAAATGGAAAAAGCAGAAGAGGAAAAGTTGAAGACTTTAATTATTTTTTAACTGATGCAACACATCAAGAACTTGATGATCAACTTGATGTTCAAAGTCTATACACTACTAGGAAATGCAAACTTCTACGTTTGTATTTAGCCTCAAAGAGAAAGGAATACTGTGAGACAGTGGAAAGTGCAGACTCAGATGATTCCCTCCCAAATGTCTTTGCAGAACGTGAAATGAAGGATGACAATGACGTTATACTACTTGACTCCATTTCAATGTCAAGCTTTGACTCTGAAATACTGTTTGGCCCGAGCCTGAACCCTTCAGAAGCTGATTTGAATTCAACATTACCATATCAAAGACAGGACACTGAAAGTGATAAGCAATCAAAGTGTGAAGAACAGAGAATACAAGAGCAGATGAACAGTACACCAACATCGGACAATATGGAGTCAACTAGCATTGGACAGACCACAGGAAACCAGATGGACAGAACATTGAGAGCCAATGATTTGCCTCCACCTAGTGATGGACAAAGAATGGAAGAGCAGAGGAATACTACATCAACATTGGACAATATGCAGTCAACTAGCAGTGGACAGACCACAGGAAACCACATGGACAGAACATCGACAGCCACTCATACGCTGCCAGTAGACGATGGGCAGACCACACAGGGCAATTCTGTAATTGTGACCATACATAGAACAAAGGTCCTGCAAGAGTTCATAAGCATTTTTATTGATCCACATATAGTTCATACTGAAATGAAGGTGAGATTCGTTGATGAGGCAGGTGCTGATGCGAATGGGTTGTCGAGAGAAGCATATTCTGCATTCTGGAAAGAATTTTTCTTGACTGCAGCGTGTGGTGAATTTGAGCGAGTTCCAGCAATTTTTCCTGATTTTGGAAAAGATGAATGGCAGGCAGTGGGGAGAATTCTCCTTAAAGGATTCACAGACTGTGGCGTGTTTCCTTTACAACTGTCTTATGCTTTTGCAGAAGCATTGATATATGGAGAAGATCAAGTCAGCCCTGATGATCTTGTAGATTCACTTAAGAATTACTTAAGTGAGACAGAGAAGAAAGTCATTGAGAAGGCACAGGCAGGTGATGAGATGGATGAAGATGACAATGATGAATTCCTGGACCTTCTAGCACGAGTAGACTGTCATCGCATTCCTACAGAAGTGAGGCAAGTGATAATTAGCATAGCTCACAAGGAATTGATTCAGAAGCCCAAATATGCACTTGATGAAATGGCTCAAACTGCTAGAAAGGAGCTGCAGTCTTTGTTGCCTACACCTAAAGCACTCAAAGATATGTATGCTGCAAAGAAGCCTACTGCTCGAAAAGTGGTGAAAATGCTGGTGTCAAATCCAAAAGATCGTGAAGAATCTACATCACTTTCTTACCTCAAACAGTTCATCAAAGGTCTTGATGATCCCATGCTCCAGAAGTTTCTACGATTTGTCACAGGGTCTGAGATGATTTGCACAGAATCAATTGAGGTTGTGTTCGTCAAAACATGGGGACTTGGCAGAGCACCTGTGGCTCACACATGTGGGCCAATGTTAGAACTACCTTCTACCTACTCTTGTTACCGAGATTTAAGAAGTGAATTCATCAACATATTGGATGCAAATTATTTGGCAATCCAGATTATGTAATGAAACATGTTAAACGTGGCACTTCATGCCACATTTATTTATTCATTCATCATTATGTTTCTGTACATGGTTGTTTAACATGATCATCCCATGTTAATGGGACAATGAGCATTAACACCTAAATATGTAAGACAAGACAGTTAACTTGTTTCAGTTCAGTGCCATCAAGGAATACTGATAGCTGATTTGTATGCCTATTCTCAGTAGGTCGTGAAGAGATGAGCATGAGTTTTATCCATATTAATTTTAAGGTGATTATCCTTATAGCGTACACTGATTTCATTAAGACATGTTTGTAATAGATGAGATTAGAGGTAGTGACAGGGAAAGGGGTCATCAATAATTATCCAAATGGTTAGGGGACAAAGAAACCCTGTAAATTCAAATGAGTTTTTTTTTTTTTAACATTTGTCTCCAACTGTATTTTGTTCATAGGTTGTGAGATCACCATGAATATCTCAATGTTCATAATTATTATGAATGTCTGATTGTAAGTAGTTACATATTATGAGAGTAGTGGTAGGGACAGGGAAGAGGTCATCTATTTTGGGGAGGGGGTGGGGGCAAAGAAACCCTTTACATTCAAATGACTTTAAACTTATTTGTACAACTGTAATTTGTTCAGAGGATGTGAGATCACAATGAATATGATGACACCACTGACCATAGAGAGTAAGTTGTTTTCTTTAGGGGGGTCACCTTTTGATTTTTCTGGCCCTTCAATGCAAAGAACAGTGTTTGTTATTTTACATTAAAGTATGGGATGAATAGGGATAGTCAATGTGAGTCACATTAGAATGCAAATTGCAGTTTATATTTTGATTTTGCTGTGCATTGAAGTACATGTATGTCCAATAAATCAGGTGGCAAATCTCTTTTAGACCAGAAGGGCAGAGGCATACATTTACAATGTACCAGTCGACTGCGTGCATTTGATTTTCTTTAGTTTTTTAATAATTATGGATTGAAATGAACTCTTCATTTCAGAATTCTGTCAAATTATCTTCTTTGCAGCCAGGTATTCTATATTTCCTAGTATGAGTCTAAGCCATATGCAAGCAGAGTCCAAAAGTCACATTCAAGCTTGTCACTCTATTGTTTAGGTGTGTAGAGAACTGTGAACAAACCATCTTCTATATAAACTTAGCCTTATTCAAGGAAATTTTAGAATACCTGGACTGTACTGGAGATATTTTGAAATGAAGATTTAACTTAATTGATAATGAAAAAATGAGAAAACATTGCACAATGGAACAAAGTTCAAGAAAAGTTTATAATTTTCAGGTATGGAAAACTGTAATATTGAAAAGATGTTTTTTGTAGTTATTGTCAAATAGAAATTGACAGACCTTCTTGAAACACTTAATATATTTTAATTTTTTGATTGATTGTATTCCTATATTCTGAATGCAAGTAAGAATTTGAGAACGAATAACCCATGCATGCTAAAATAGTGTTCTTAGTAATGTTTATTTCATTTTTGCTGCCTTTTTAGTTAAAGTGTTAGTACTACTGTAAACGTACTGTGGGTTGAATAATTTGAAAAAAAGAATTTGATTCATTTGATTTTATTGATAGAAAGGCATCTTCAGTATTCATGCCAAATTTGAATCAACATAAGAAGATACATGTCCAACAATAACATTGCATAACAATGTTTCGTTAAGTTTCTTATTTCACACAAGTGTGTGCATGCTGGGATTAGTTTGAAAGTTTGTTTGCAAAGTGTCCACATTTAATTTTTAGTTTGATTCAAAGGAAGGTTATTACATGGTTGAATATGAAAGATTTTGGAGGTTGCCTGTTATATCCACAGTTTTGCTGTTAAAAGGAAGCATTAAAAGGCATGCTTTCTTGAAAGTTATATTCAGAGTTTTGCTGTTATAAGGAATCCTTAAAAGGCATGGATTCTTGAAGGATGCCTGTTATATCCAGAGTTTAGCAGTTATAATTAATCATTAAAAGGCATGGTTTCTTGAAGGATGCCTGTTATATCCAGAGTTTAGCAGTTATAATTAAGCATTAAAAGGCATGGTTTCTTGAAGGTTGCCTGTTATATCCAGAGTTTAGCGCTTATAAGGAAGCATTAAAAGGCATGCTTTCTTGAAAGTTATATTCAGAGTTTTGCTGTTATAAGGAATCATTAAAAGGCATGGATTCTTGAAGGATGCCTGTTATATCCAGAGTTTAGCAGTTATAATTAAGCATTAAAAGGCATGGTTTCTTGAAGGTTGCCTGTTATATCCAGAGTTTAGCGCTTATAAGGAAGCATTAAAAGGCATGGTTTCTTGAAGGTTGCCTGTTATATCCAGAGTTTAGCGCTTATAAGGAATCATTAAAAGGCATGGTTTCTTGAAGGATGCCTGTTATATCCAGAGTTTAGAGCTTATAAGGAATCATTAAAAGGCATGGTTTCTTGAAGGATGCCTGTTATATCCAGAGTTTAGAGCTTATAAGGAATCATTAAAAGGCATGGTTTCTCGAAGGTTGCCTGTTATATCCAGAGTTTAGTGGTTATAAGGCAGCATTAAAAGGCATGGTTTCTTGAAGGATGCCTGTTATATCCAGAGTTTAGCAGTTATAATTAAGCATTAAAAGGCATGGTTTCTTGAAGGATGCCTGTTATATCCAGAGTTTAGCGGTTATAAGGAAGCATTAAAAGGCATGGTTTCTTGAAGGTTGCCTGTTATATCCAGAGTTTAGCGGTTATAAGGAAGCATTTAAAAGGTATGGTTTCTTGAAGGTTGCCTGTTATATCCAGAGTTTAGCGGTTATAAGGAAGCATTAAAAGGCATGGTTTCTTGAAGGATGCCTGTTATATTCAGAGTTTAGCGCTTATAAGGAATCATTAAAAGGCATGGTTTCTCGAAGGTTGCCTGTTATATCCAGAGTTTAGTGGTTATAAGGCAGCATTAAAAGGCATGGTTTCTTGAAGGATGCCTGTTATATCCAGAGTTTAGCAGTTATAATTAAGCATTAAAAGGCATGGTTTCTTGAAGGATGCCTGTTATATCCAGAGTTTAGCGGTTATAAGGAAGCATTAAAAGGCATGGTTTCTTGAAGGTTGCCTGTTATATCCAGAGTTTAGCGGTTATAAGGAAGCATTTAAAAGGTATGGTTTCTTGAAGGTTGCCTGTTATATCCAGAGTTTAGCGGTTATAAGGAAGCATTAAAAGGCATGGTTTCTTGAAGGATGCCTGTTATATTCAGAGTTTAGCGCTTATAAGGAAGCATTAAAAGGCATGGTTTCTTGAAGGATGCCTGTTATATTCAGAGTTTAGCGCTTATAAGGAAGCATTAAAAGGCATGGTTTCTTGAAGGATGCCTGTTATATCCAGAGTTTAGTGGTTATAAGGAAGCATTAAAAGGCATGGTTTCTTGAAGGATGCCTGTTATATCCAGAGTTTAGCGGTTATAAGGAAGCATTAAAAGGCATGGTTTCTTGAAGGATGCCTGTTATATCCAGAGTTTAGCGGTTATAAGGAAGCATTAAAAGGCATGGTTTCTTGAAGGATGCCTGTTATATTTTAGCTGTTATAAGGAAGCATTAAAAGGCATTTTTGGTACTAGAATTTTACATGAAAGGTAGTGTATTTGCTGTAGAAGATGTATTGTTTATAATATGTTGAAGCTTTTGGCAAATTATTACAAGTTTTGGCCTAAATTGTTCAGATTGGTTCTCCATTGCAGATGTGCTCTTTTCCATTTTTTTATGTTTCAGTATATAATCGAAGTATAGGTTGCATAAGATGTTTGCCTGTTTAGTCAATATGTGACAAAGTTGTTTTGTTTTAAAGTAAAGTAGTACACACAAGAAATAAGTAGACAACAAAGGGTAGTTCTAATGCAGTTGATTTATTGTACCAGCTTGTTAATGTTGAGCATAGAAAGGTTGAGGTTCAGCATAGAAGTACAAATTGTCTTATTAGTGATAATAAGGTTTTAATTTAAAGTGAATAGTCATGTGAGGGTTGAAAAAGTAGTGTTTCCCATTATCGGATTTACAGGGGTATTGGTGATTTTGTAACATTCAAAGGTTTAAAATCAAGGGGATGGAATGTCGATGCAGCTTTATTGTTTTCAAAAGAATTTGTACAGTGCTAGATTGTGACAAAAGGCATTTTAGGCAAGTTTTAAACCATATTATGCAATAATTTTTGTGGAGGGTTTTAAGGTAATGTGGTGTATTAGATGGGAAGCACTATTTTTCAACCTCTCGGTCTATCTAGATTTTGGGACCAGTTTTAAAACAATAGACCTGAAGGAGGACATTTTATGAATGTTTATGTTAATATTCAAGGAAACCAAGATTAAAGAAAAAGTGTTTTATTTTCTAATTAAAACAAACTTGGACTTCTTTGTTTCAGTTATTGTGTCATCTTCATTCACTTTGAACAATGTGTGGCATAGATGAAATCTAGGGAATCCTAATGTCTGAATATAATGTTTTGCCAAGAAAGCATTGAAATGAACATTGCCAATGTGGCTGTGGAGTGTGAGTAAAGTAATGTATACTACTTTAGTGAAGAACTTTCAGTTACAGAACTGTAACCTTTTAACTTAAAAAAAAGGAAACCGAGATTTGGCTTTAAATTAGGGAAAACTGAGACAGAGGATAACTAAAATTGATCTTACAGTCATAAGGAGTGAACTTTTCTCTTTCATAAAAATACATAGTGTGAGTTTAGAAAATGAAACCCAGATTCAAAACAAAATCTTGTAAAACCTAACATAGGTATACTTCAGCTAATATCAGGGAATTGTAGCATAATCAATTTACTTTCATTTTGTAAATTAGTCATGTATATTCATTCACGGATGACTGCTCAGCAGTAAATTTTATCAAACTTGTCAACTTTGCTTCAGTCCAAGTTATTGTCCCCGCAGAACGAAGAGCCAAGCATGCTGAACTGTGCGCTAGGGCGCCATCATCCAGCACAATTACATAAACCTGGACAAAAACATTTTGATATGCCGAAAACTTGGACATAAATTTAACACCTATTATGAAATGAAATACTGAGGGGTCACCCGGGAATGAATATGAATGAATTATGTATCAAATGAAAGCGGATTATCATGCTATCATTCCCTGATAGCAGTTATGTAATATCTGTTTTAGGTTTTGAGAAATTTAATCTGGATTTCTTTTGTTTAAATTGAAGCTGATAACTTGGATTGAAGCAAATTTGGCACATTTTATGAAATTCATTGCTGAGTAGTCATCCGTGACTACATATGAATGACTAATATACCAAAATGAAAGTGAATTGGTCATGCTATTATTCCCTGATATCAGTCATGTAATGTATGTGTTAAATGGTACAGCTAAAATGGTAGGCGAGTTACTAACAGCATATTTACTGGGTCTATGAAAAATGTTCTTTTAACAAGTTTTCAGTTGTCAGAGTCTACTTGCATACGGACACACGCCCCATGCCCCCCCCCCCCCCCCCCGTACTAACACAGGTTGGTCAGTTTCAAAAGGGAGCATTACAAATTAATACCAGGTTGTTGTTTGACTGAATTAATAAGAACATTCATGCGTAAAACTTACGTTGAACTCATGAAATAGACTACACAAAAAGTTCCATGATAACATATCCACTACACATGAGATATTATTGTACAGACAATTAAACAGGCTTTCGTATGATACCAGAAGAAAATACATTAAGTGATGTACATAATCAATTAAACTTGAGTTTCCCAACGTTTTAGGAGTTTAATACATTGCATTCTATGACTCAATGAGAGTATGAATATGCCCACATCTCTTGATTCAAGCAATGAGATCTTGGTTATGCTATAAAACTTTTCACATATTTACGTTAAATTAATGTAGAAAGTATAATGAGTCTGTTAGGGGAACTTTTTTCATCAGCAGTTACTGGCCAATCTCAGTTGTAATACCGCGCCGAAGAACTACATAGAGATTTCGAGCACTTCGATGGTCTCTTGGAAACTGATAACCACGCTCATTCATCACTGTACAACATATGTCATACATGTCTTGGTCACAAGGATTCGCTTTCCGGAAGACGCACTCCTCTTTGCATATTTGAATATGTTCCTGAGATACGCTGCAGAGATGGTCCCTCGTGGTATACAACTGTGGCATGTGATACATAACATTTGGGCGGCCAGCTGGAACTCTGGCATTTCTGGATGGTCGAATCAAGTGTGAATCCCACGTAGTAACGGCTTCATCCAGATCATTCTATAAAATGTGACAAAAATGTGTCAGGTTATAAGGATAACCATAATTTGCGAATGATAACTTCCTTGTGGTTCGAGAAGAAACAGTAAGGGAGACATTGATTTTTATTCAACTGCTTTTGCTTATAAATGGCTCAAACAGTGATAATAGTTGTGAATTATTCACATATTGAATTATTCATATACCAGCATGGCTTTATCCTAACTTCACATAGGATGGAAAAAAAAAATAATCAAAATGACATCTTGATACTTTATATACATTTCAAAACTCTCTGGAGGTGTCTTCCTTGATCCACAACAAGAAGCCCCTTGTACATTACAGAGAGGGGGAACGAATTGAGAACTCGTGAAGGGAGAAAGTGTACAAAGAGATCTAATAACAGACCAAAGTACGTGCATGGGAGAATAGTGTTGGTTTTGATAGAAGTTATCAATTAACTATTTTAATCGGCCAGCTTTGATAAACCTAATACTAAAATCTCTTACCTGAATGAGATGTGTGAAGCAGAAGCGTATCAAGTTGACATCTACGAAATTTCCTAGAAAGAGACCCTGATCTTCTAAGTCTCGAAAGAGGCACATCCAAAAATCTGTACATTCTCGGCGAAGGAATGACCACCAGTATTCAATCCGCTGGTTTCCAGTGCTGGGGCCTTCCAAAAAACTTTGGTCCCCTGCCATGTCGTCGTCATCATTTTCTCGCAGGAACCTCTGAAAATCACGGACACGTACGTTCTCTGTTCCTGAATCCCCTCGTACTATGCGAGGACATCCTCCAAACTCCTCTACTTTTAGTATGTAATATCCACCGACCAACTTTGGATCAGATGCAGTTTGATATGCGCTCATCCAAATAATTTTCCGAGAGAACCCGTCAATGCATCCATTAATGCAGATTCCGTACCTTCTCAATTTGTCGTAACTGTCCAGGTGCCAGAGGAAATTGGGTCCTTTGGAAGAGTATGAACGTCTCTGTAATCTTCTCTTCCTCCTCTGATCTGTCCCCTCAGGATCTAAAAAACTTAGTATTATCCTTATGTCTTCCTTCTTGCATTTGATGTCATGGGATATGCACTTCGCATACATCCATCTGTACCCGTGCAGGCGTCCAGATCCATGTAGTTGGTTACTGACAAATTCTACAACATCTCCAACATTGCTGTAGTTTTTTCTCCTAAAAAGTCCAAGTTCTCTAAGCACTCGTTTCAGGTGACGCAATGAAATTACAACACCACATTCTATAGCCAGAATTGTGACTATATCTCTGTATAATAGTCCCATGTCAAAGCACAGCTTAATGACAGCATTCCTTTCATGTAATGCATCCATTTTAATACAAACTATACACATATAGCAGAGCACGTGGCAAGGGAATATCGAAGATTCAATCATTATTGAACCTATTATTGAACGAAATAATATTGTGAGGGAACGCAATAATTATTGCGAGGGAACGCAATAATATTGCGAGGGAACGCAATAATATTGCGAGGGAACGCAATATTATTGCGAGGGAACGCAATAATTATTGCGAGGGAACGCAATAATTATTGCGAGGGAACGCAATAATATTGCGAGGGAACGCAATAATATTGCGAGGGAACGCAATATTATTGCGAGGGAACGCAATAATTATTGCGAGGGAACGCAATATTATTGCGAGGGAACGCAATATTATTGCGAGGGAACGCAATATTATTGCGAGGGAACGCAATAATATTGCGAGGGAACGCAATAATATTGCGAGGGAACGCAATATTATTGCGAGGGAACGCAATAATATTGCGAGGGAACGCAATATTATTGCGAGGGAACGCAATATTATTGCGAGGGAACGCAATAATTATTGCGAGGGAACGCAATAATTATTGCGAGGGAACGCAATAATTATTGCGAGGGAACGCAATAATTATTGCGAGGGAACGCAATATATTGCGAGGGAACGCAATAATATTGCGAGGGAACGCAATAATATTGCGAGGGAACGCAATATTATTGCGAGGGAACGCAATAATATTGCGAGGGAACGCAATAATATTGCGAGGGAACGCAATAATTATTGCGAGGGAACGCAATAATCCATGGAGAATTTTTTCCCTCATGTCACCTGGCGGGCTCCGTAGAAAGGAAAGAAAAAGGGAAGAAAGAAAGACGTGTCTGCATGCTCTGCTAACCTCACTCTACACGTCTAAAAAAAAATTAGGGTATGCATGAAATTGTGATTGAGTGCGTGAGCCGGTCTTTTCATTCATTTGTAAGACATAATTATGCAAATTATATAATTTGGTAAAAAAAAATACAAGCAAGCTCTGTATTCCAATTTCAAGGCATGCTTTAGAGTGAGAAGAGACCTTTTTCACGTGGCCTTTTCTTTCGCGATATCCGAGCGCTTTATTTGTTGCTTTATAGGGAAAACGATATTACTTGGTTAATGACGATTCTTTGTATTATACATTTATATATTTACATATGCTTGTCTGAAGTGGGAAAGGCCTTTTTTCTCCTTACGTGATACATGTTCTTTCTTTTCCCTCGAGTAATTTATTTGTAAAAAAGGGGGTATGGTAAAAAATGGTATGGTGTAAGCACTTTCAGATTTCTTTGGTAAAATGAAGGCATGTAATGACGAAGTGATGAAGGGTATTTTTTTTTCAATCAGATGTTTATATATTTGTCGTAGTTCTTTTGTAACCTTTTTTTCCGTTGTAAATTCATATATTTTGGTTAACGCAACAGTGCATACTCAAATGCAAAATCAGGTCTGAAGTGAAGGGCCTTCCTTTTTTCACGAGATGCATATGCATATGCATAATATTATTAAGCAAATTCAGACACCCTGGTAAATGACAGCATGTTCTGCTTCACATGGTTAAATTCATTTATGAAATGAAATTAGTCTTTCTCTCAGGAGATCAATAATTTTAGAGTGTTGGCCGGGTTGCTCACCCAAATTCTTTCCTTGGGGCCCGGCGGCGGGGTATTGTTTACTAAGCGGATGACAGGGCTTGGGGTTCGGTTTGCATACATTATCTGTTGCTATGTTGGGCTGATGTCGTTTGGGTAACTTTGGTTTATTGGGATAATTGTGATCGGGTGTGTGGGCCGGTCACATTATTCATTGTGACGCATTTTAGGCAAATCATGTAACTTAGTTTTGATAGTGAGCTCTGTATTACAAACTCAAGGCATGCCTGAACTGAGAAAATATCTTTCTGAATATGAATACAATAATTTGATTAGATTATGGTAATTCAACTATACAACGTGTTTCTCATCAACTTGTGCGGGAAGAAATGTGTTGAATTTATATCATTGGTCTGGTTAACTGACAGATTGAGGGAGAGGGCACTATGAACATGGCGAACAAAGAAGCGGACAAAATATACAGCTCCTCATTGTACCCCCCACACTTGCTCTAGTAGACAATAGAACATCCCTCCACTGCTATTATGTAAAAGTATGTAGAACAGGTGTCACATGCATATTCACCTGTTCTACTTATTTTATATAATAGCAATGAAGGGATGTTCTTTTGTTACCAGAACAATTGTGGAGGGTACAATGAGGAGCTGTATATTTTGTCCGCTTTCTTTGTCATCGTGTTCATAGTGGGGGAGGCTCTAACTGCTCTCGGACTTATGTGTACCGAAGAGCAGGATTGGGTTGTTCAGTGTGGGGTTGTTGTGTGTGTAATTACGGGTGTTGTGTGCAGGTGTGTTGATCTGATGCTGACGTGGGTTATGTTTTCCGGTTCCGGTATCTGCCTATACTTGTCGTATTTTCAGTTTAATTTTTTGATGGCGGATAATTTGAAATTATTGTCAGTTAATGTCAGAGGATTAAGAGATAGAGCCAAAAGGAAGAAAAATTTTCAGTGGTGCAAAATGTCGGGAAATATAATATTCTTGCAGGAAACTTTTAGCACAGAAGACATTGAAGACAGTTGGAAGGCTGACTGGAAGGGTCTATGTTTTCAGTCACGGGGGTAACCATAGTAGGGGAGTTATTGTAATGTTTAAGCCATATTACTTTTGTGACGGAAAAAATCTTAATCGATGAAGAGGGACGATACGTTATTATTAAAGGAAAATGTCAAGGCGAAAAACTAATATTAGGAAGTGTGTATTTTCTCACATGGGATAAGGAAAAAAATGCAATGTGATTTTCTGTCGTATCTGATATTTGGAGGAGATTTCAATATAATTATGAATCCTAATATGGATTACATGGGGGCAAGTAATATTTCAAAAAGCAAATATAGGGACTCACTTATAGATTTTCTTGATAAGTTTGATTTAATTGACGCCTGTCGTAAACGTTATCCTAATAAAAAGGAATTCACTTTCAGACAGAAGCAGCCATTAGTTCAGAGTAGATTAGATTATATCTTCATTCCCTCGAGATTAGAGAAGGTTGTAAGGAATTTTGAAATTTTGCCTTCTATTACACCTGATCATGCTGTGGTTAGAGTAGAATTCAGTTAATCGATAGTTTTATCTATGGAAAATCATATTGGAAGTTCAACAGTGGTTTGTGCAATGATAAAGATTTTGTAGAAGGGGTAAAAAATAAGATTTCTGAAATAGAGGAAACCTGGCGGGGTCAAATAATTTTGGGAATTTATGAAAATGAATTTAAGAAAACATATAATGAAATTATCTCGTGAAAAAGCAAAGATCAGAAGAGTTCACATTGAAAAATTGGAAAAAGAAATTAAAGACTTAGAATATCGATTGACGATTAATTTTCATAATAGTATTCAGGACGAAATTGACTTGAAAAAAAATGGAATTGGAGAAGCTCTTCGACTATTATCGTGAAGCGCTAAAGGTGCGTTCGAGAGTAGAATGGTCTGAAGAAGGAGAAATTTTTTGAACAATTACTAAGGTCAAATAAAAGGAAAAGTGTGATTAAGGAGATATATAATGAAAAGAAGGAAGTTGTGCGTGATAGTAAAGGGATTTTGAAGATTATCGGGGAGTTTTATGAGAATTTATATGCATTTAAAGATGGTGAAATTATTGAAAATATGTTTTTAAATGAATTGCCTAAATTAAACGAAGAGAGTAAAGAATTGTGTGAAGGGCAAATATCAATAGAAGAATGTTATCAAGCATTAAAGGAAATGAAATGGAACAAATCACTAGGCAATGATGGCCAGTTTTAGGAAAAATCATAGTGGAGGCTTTTAATGAAGGTTTTGATATAGAGATGTTATAAAACTCACAGAGACAGGGAGTAATTACACTTATTGAGAAAGATGGCAAAGACCCTTTGCATATGAAAAACTATAGGCCAATAACTCTTTTAATTGTAGATTACAAAATATTGTCAAAAGTATTAGCTAAAAGGGTAAAGGAGGTGTTAGGGGATATTCATTATACAGGTGGGCTATGTTAAAGATAGGAATATTGGGGAAGAGGTGCGGTTAATAGATGACATGTTCTTTCAATCCTTGTATCAGCCAGTAAGGCTTTTTAATTGCTGTGGATTTTGAAAAAGCATTTGACTGTATTTCTCATAGACTTTTATTAAAAGCATTATAATTATTTGGGTTTGGTAAAGTATTATGTCCTTGGGTTAAAATTCTTCACAATAATGTTAGTAGTTGTATGATGAACGGGGCAAACTACTGGATATTTTGAGGAGTAAGACAAGGTGACCCCCTTTCGCCATATTTATTCATAATAGCTATTGAATTACTAGCTCCTTATATTCGGAAGTATGGTAGTATTGAAGGAGTAGGGTTTGGGACCAGAGAAATAAAACAGGTGTTGTATGCAGATGACATTACATTGTTTTTAAAAGATTCAATTCATAGGGTGAAGAAAATTTTCAAAGATTTTGAGATATTGAGTGGATTAAAGATAAATATGGATAAGACAAATTTTATGTGGTTAGGAGAGGAAAGTGATAGGCCGGGTTTACCTCTGTCATGTCTGTTCGGACATTGGGATACAAGACACAAAAATCCTAGGGGTCTATTTCTCACGTAACCCGAAGATAAAAGATGATTTGTACTATATGGCAATTCTGAGTAAAATTAAAAGATTAATCGGTTGGTGGAAACAACGAGATTTGACAATGTTTGGTAAAATCAAATTGTTGAAAATGTATGCATTTTCAAAACTGAATTATGTTTCTTCTCTTATGTCAGTTCCCCATAGGATCTTTGAAGAAATTTTTACATTTTATTTGGGGAGTGAAAGACAGAATAAAACGGAAAATATTATCTAGATTACTGTGTTGGGGGACTTAGAGTAACGAACTTCGAAGTATTCATTTAGACCCAGAGAATAATACGGTTGCTTTATGGTGAAAAATATCCAGGATGGAAAGTAACATTTGACTACTTTTTCAGATTATTGGGAGCTCGAATTATATTTCTATGTAATTATGAGATAAATAAAATGAATCTGAATGATATACCAGTGTTTTATAAAGATATGTTGAAAGCATGGCAAGAATTAGACAAATGCAGACATTTTTGGAGAAAATAAGATTAATCCTGTCATTTTTAATAATAGGTGTATATGTATTAGTAATAAAATTATTTTTGATGTTGAACTATTTCAAAAAGGTGTATTTCAAGCAACAGATATAATCGTAGGATGTCATTTAAAACCAGTAATCATATTTTTATAATTTGGGCTTTACCACTGAATGCCTGCTTAGGATTCAAAAAATATTTTCAGTTCTTAGACAGGAGTGGATACAAAGTGATTTTATGAAAGTGGATAGTGAAAATTTTGAAATAGGACTGATGATATTTGGACGTTTACAGAAATTGTGTGATTTAAAGTCTAGACGGTTATACGATTATTTCATTGAACAATTTCAAAAAGATTACACATTACATGTTACAGACAGGCATTGTCAATATGATCTTGGAATGGGGGAATTGAAAGAAACATTTACAAGACTGAAATATGCAATGTTATGAAGTAAACAAAGAGAGTTTCAATACAAATTATTACAAGGGGATGTATATACGAAACAGGAGCTTTTTAAATTTGGTTTTGAGTCGGATCACTTTTGTTCCTTTTGTGGACAAGAAGTAGAATCATACCAACATTTATTTTTAGATTGCATGCCCAAAAGTGAAACGATTATGGCAGGAGGTAGTTAAAAGGTTACATTTAAGGGAAGTTGATAGTGATGATTGGAAATCAATCACCATGAGTATGTTGGGCAAAGGTATGAATGTTGAGCTGAGGTGAGGGCGGTGTTGAGGGTCGCACACCTAGTGTCCCTGTATTAAAGAGTTGCGACAACTGGGGATTTGAACGCCATTTTGTTTCCACTATTACGTAACATTTCTATTCAATTCCGATGAGCACCTGGGTGTTCTCAATAGAAAGAATTCGAACGCCATTTTGTTTCCAGAAAAGTGGGACGTCCATGTCGCAACTCTTTAATACAGGGACACTACGCACACCTCCCTGGGGTTGTGATTGGGTGGGGTAATAGAATTCCATACCTTCCTCCATTTTTTTTTAATTATCACTAATGAAGCATATGATTAAGTATTAAGTATTTGTGAATGTATCTTATATCGATGATCTTGTTTTATATGAATTATTGTAATAATTTCATGTTTTGGGAATGTATGCAAGAGGAAGGAAATTACATATTATTTTTAAAAATATATAGGCCTATTGTACCTTCCTCTAATTGTTAATCTGATTGTAAGCTATTTTATTTTGGAAAATATGTATAATCATGTGTAATTTGAGATTTTTTTCTATGATCATTGTGTGATATAATTAATGAAGTATTGTTTTTTGTTCTTTTTTTTATTAAGTGTTCATGAATGTATCTTGTATTGATGATCCCCCCAATAAATAATAATAATAAATTTTAAAAAATAAATAAAAAAAAGGATTCGAATTTTCATAAATAAAAGGCAGGAAAGTTTACAGGTACCTGGATCGATCGCGACCACCGCGGCCCCGGGGAATGTCTCATTGAGACCTGTACAACATCCACTTTAATCACTTGTTGAATTATAAAGAAGATTGCAGCAGGGGCAAATTTTGATACCCTAAACAGGGAAACCCGTCAATCCCTGATATATAACATTAACGGCGATTTTATATCTTGCTTGGTATTTTACAACCTATTTAATGATTACATCATCATCATAGACCTCTATTTAGCCAAAGAGGAACCGTAAAATAAAAGGCAGGAAAGTTTACAGGCACCTGAATCGATCGCGACCACCGCGGCCCCGGGGAATGTCTCATTGAGACCTGTACAACATCCACTTTAATCACTTCTTGAATTATAAAGAAGATTGCAGTAGGGGCAAATTTTGATACCCTAAACAGGGAAACCCGTCAATCCCTGATATATAACATTAACGGCGATTTTATATCTTTCTTGGTATTTTACAACCTATTTAATGATTACATCATCATCATAGACCTCTATTTAGCCAAAGAGGAACCGTAAAAAAACTGACCTAATTAACACTTTACCGAACTATATCCCCCCCCCCCCCCCCACCCTCCCCCTTCCGCTGATCTTCTTCTTATCATCTCTGAATTTGATACCCTTTTTCTTGATACCCTAAACGCGCTTAACCCGGGTTATGCACTTATTTTTATCCGTTTTCTTGTACGTGGATGATGCCTAATGTACCGGCCTCAATGAGAAATGACAGAATAAAATTTGTATACATGAATTATGCATTGCGTACACAGAAAGGAGAACATTTTGTATCCTTTTTTAAAATTAAAGTTAACCCTTTCAAGACAATTGACCACATTTTATGGTTTGGCCAAATAACTTTTGATTCAGAGCTCTAATATAATTATACCAGATGCATGAGTAGAAAGAGCAGAAAATTCTGCACACACTATGTCCATTTTTGTTTCATGACCATATTGCGTTTGATGACAGGAATTTTTAAAATGAGAATGGGCTCTAAAAGCCTTAGATTGGCAACACATTGAGAGATTAAATCATTGTTTATTATCAAATTTGGATTTTGTATATTGTTTTCAAAGAGATTACACCTTATTAGAACCATGTAACACTAAAAGAATAATATTATTGTTGCCAACCACAAGCCTTATGATTCTTAAGAGACTTGATTGCTTTTTTTCACTTCCTCCAGGGTGAAAGGTTCGCTCTGTCCTTCTGCGGGTGGTGGGTCAGGTATGGAGTGGAGAACCGACTCGTCTTTGGGGAACTGCATGTTCAGGTGTGTCCTGAAATGATCTTTCCAGCAATCCATCACATCATGGGGAGCAGACTTTAGAAAACCATCTTTGTTTTGGCTGCAGGTTGCATCTTGTCTCTTTCCCCAGCTAATTTCCTCACTTTTTTGAATAACTGGTAAGTGTCAATTTTTACATAAGCAGTCTCCATTTCTTCAACAACTTTGATAAGGAGATATTCTTGCATTAGGATTATTCAGCATGAGTATTCTTGCCTTCCTCCTCTCTTCACATGCCTTTCTGATATCTTCTGGGAGGCCTTTAATTAGCTTGGGTCTCTTCCGGCCTACTACTTCCTCTGTGATCTCATTGGTTGTGTCCCTAAACTTTGTCCATATATCATCAACAGCAGTGTCTGGTAGTTGTAGTAGAGGTTCAAAAGAACCAACGATCCTAGCTTCGAATACTTCTGCTATTTCATGATCTTTGAATCGGCTTACATCATAGGCTTTGGGCAGGCTCTTTTTTGTTGTCTGGAGTCTAACTTTAGCCAAAACCATATTATGGTCTGAACCAATCTCAGCAGAGCGATAGGATCTGCAATTCTGAATAATCTTCAAGTTCTCTTGGCTGGTGAAAATAAAGTAAATTTGGTTTTTATGTTGTCCATCTGGAGAGGTCCATGTCTCCCTTCTGCATTCTTTGTGCTGGAAGAAGGTATTGCAGACAGCAAGTTTGTGAAGAAGGCAGAATTCTGGCAGTTTCTCGCCTCTTGCATTACTCTGACCAAGACCATAATTTCCAAGAGAAGGAGACCATGTTTTAGAGTCTGCGCCAACTTTTGCATTGAAGTCGCCCATTACAATTATAGACTCCTTCTTTGGGACTCTCTGAACATGAAGTTGCAATGCGTCATAATACTGGTCAGCCTCATGGTCACTATGTCCACTAGTTGGAGCATGCACTTGGATAATGTTAATAAGTCCTTCCTTCATCTGAAACTTAGCGGTGATGATCCTTGAATTACAGGGTTGGAAAAAAGTTTGGAATATTTTTATTCCAAGAATTATTTCTTGTCTTAAACATATCCCTCGTCATTTTAAGTTCTTCTTTGAGGTAATGTACTACATTTTCATCCTAAAATCTGACTTTCCAAGATTGTTGTGTTATGCTGAAGATTACTAAATGTGAGAAGTTATCACCAATCAATTAAGCAAAAAGATTGGTAATTATATGCGTATTTTTAATTATTCTAATAATAATTCTTTTATTCGCGGCCTCGAATTGAATCAGCGAAATTCAAAATTATTTTCGGCCGTTAGTAACGGCCGAAAATAATTTTGAATTTCGCTGATTCAATTCGAGGCCGCGAATAAAAGAATTATTATTAGAATAATTAAAAATACGCATATAATTACCAATCTTTTTGCTTAATTGATTGGTGATAACTTCTCACATTTAGTAATCTTCAGCATAACACAACAATCTTGGAAAGTCAGATTTTAGGATGAAAATGTAGTACATTACCTTTAAGTTCTTCTTTGAGGTTCAAATAAAAGATATGTGTCCCTTTTTAACTTTAAAAGCACAACATTAAAAATCAGGCTTATCACACAGTGCAGAGGTCCACTTGGAATTCGGAAGCGTATATTTGCTGTTTTGCAAATGTCTAACGAAAAAGTTAAATAATCAGATACAGTTTAATTGCTATACCGAAGTCCTCAAAATGACTGCAAACTGCACGTAGCTTTTTCAAAATTCCACGTGAAGTACAGAAATGTATAACAAGATGTTCAAACACAAATAGAGCAAATCTGACATGTGGTTCATTGGTCAGCCATTGTAACATGTTTAACAATATTACGTAATCTTTGGTACAAGATGGAACAGTAGACTTCATTCAACACAGTTAATCCGATTTGGATGAATTATTCATCACAATATAGTAGAAACTAGCATTTAAAATCAGACATACTCATCGCCAAAAAAATATTCCAAACTTTTTTCCAACCCTGTAAGACACTGCTTCAAATTCCACGAAACAGTGAAGCAGCTTTGTGAAATTAAAATTCCGACTCCTTCTCTACCAATGTCTGTTCTATTGGAAAGAAGAACAGTGTATTCATCTTTATTTATCGATGTTTCCGTTCCGGTGAGGTGGGTCTCAGCTAGGCCCAGGATGTCGATATGGAATCTTCTGGCCTCTTCAAGTAGCAGATCCTAGTGCCCAAACTTACGAAGTGTTCTCACGTTCCATGTAGCAATGGAAAGGTCTGTATGTGTCAAAGTTGGCTTACTTACATCCGTATCCTGTGCATGTCCCTGTCTTTCTCCTTGTTCTCGTGTTGCTGAACTGGTATTCCTTCTTCTGACATGTGATGAGTCTGTAAGTTTGGCAGCGGAAAAACTGGCAGATTCTTCACACCCCTGCCGTCCTTCATGAAAGTTCAATTCACTCGTAGGAGTTAGTGACCTATGTGGAGTACAATACACGGCCAACGACTTCCCAGCTGTTGTTTGACATCTGTGATCTTCTGGCGAGGAAGAGGACACCACCCTACTCCATGTGGTTTGTTCGGGTTTTCCTTGCCTACCCAGAGCCCATGTCTGTTACCAAAGGACCAAATTGCCTGATTAATATGCTAATTAAGCTAATAAGGGTAATTATTATTCGTGTCAACATGGTTGGTCATAATAAAAATGTATACACATTAAATCTGTCATCCCAGAATTTTCCGGATTAACTATATCAATAAATAACACGATAAAAACTACTTTCGAAAAATCAACTGAAGGCAATTTCAATAGCCCTGTCTATCACCTTTAGAAATGTTCGAACGTTACAATCGCCTATTACGTAATCCGAACCTGATTTCTATGGGCAGTACAATAGGCCTTTGAACATGTTGAAATTGCGCTTGAGTTTATTTTTCGAAAGTAGTTTTGATCGTGTTAAATGCAAATATGCGAATTTACTTATTATGTTAATTGGGCTAATTATACTACATCTGCATGGAATATCACTAACTAATTTGTTGTCTTTAAAAGGTGTTTTCAGGCTTTCTAAATAAACAGTGACAAAGAAGTCTACATGTTGCTCCTATATAGCGCATTTGATACCATAGATCAGTCTTTTTTTATTAGAAATGCTGAAGATCTGCTTTGACATTGATGATGCTCTCAGATGGATTGAGTCATATTTGACAGATAGACATCAAAAGATCAAGATTGATGATGCTGTCTCTGATTCTTTTCTAAAGCCCTTCGGGGCCCCACAAGGTTCTCGGTTGGGCCCTCTGTTATTTACTCTGCTTGTACACAGGTAATCTCTTTACAAAGGTCCACAATAAGTTTCCTGGAATATAATGCCACTGCTACGCCGATGACATACATATTTACTTGTCATTTAGACCCTATGAATATACTTAAGAGCAAAGCGTCTCCCTCATAGAAGCATGTGTCAGTTATATACGTGAATGGATGCTGCAAAACAAACTCATGCTAAATGATAGCAAAACTGAATTGTTGCTCATTGGCATATCTAAACAGGTATCCAAACTTAATTTTGATTGGATATTTGTTGGAAGTTCTGTCATAAAACCATCCATGAATGCTAGAAATCTGGTAGTGCATTTTGACAGTCATTTGAATATGGAAGCACACGTTACCAATGTATGTATCATATTGCATTTTATATAATATCAGACATATTAGAAAATATATTGATCAGGATGGTATGAAAACAATTGTATGGACTCCCTGACTCTCAAATAGGACGACTGCAGCGGGTCCAGAACCCCTGTGCAAGACTAATTTGTGGATACTCCAAAATTCTCAAGGATCACCCCTGTTTTGAGAGATCTGCACTGGCTACCATTGCGACAAAGAATATCTTTTAAAGTCATGTTGATTGCTATAAAGCTCTAATTGGTCAAGCCCCTAAATATATTGTAGATCTGTTACAACTCAAAGCTTGCAAACATACCCTCACCCTGCACAGTTCTCGAGATACTTTAATACTGCCAACCCCATCATATAAAACAAAAATAACCTTAGGAGATCAAGCATTTGTCTGCACACCCCCCAAATTGTGGAACAACCTACCATTAGAAATCAGGAAATCCCCAACTGTAAATACTCTGGACTCTAATACTCTGGACTATATATTTACCGGAGTTTAATTTCATATCATATGAAAGAGTAATTCATTTGCTTTCCAATGGTAACTTGTTTAGGTTTCCACAGTCAAGCATCAGTGAACACCATTGTCTTCAAAATTCTGTGCAAAATTCCAGTTGGTTCACTTTCTTGTAAAACGCAATAGGCATGGTTTGGGTTGAATGGCTTTATCAACTAGCTTGTTGGTGGGCTCTTTATCTGTTTATGGCCATCTCATAATAATTAATTTTACGCCTTAACAAAGGGTCTTATGAAGTTCGCACGGAACGAGTTGTTAGTCATAAACTTATGACCAAGAGGAAGTGAGATCTTCCGAGAACACAGAAAACATCTTCGTTTGTCTTGAGTGATGCAGGGGTCTCCGTCAATTTTCAACTAAAGTTGAAATTTTTGAAAATCAGCAAAGTAAAATCTTCAACCACACGCATGAGTTTTTGATTTTCCTTATTTCAGTTGGTTGAGAATGTCTTCTTTGCAAAATGATTTCTATCTGAAAAGGGTTTTATAAAGCAAAAATCCTGAATCACGGGTGAATAACATCTCATTAACACAAATTTGAAAAAGAAAATTATGCACAATGGGAATTGGAGCAACCAGGTCATTTCACAAAAGGCATCTCCTTAACATTATGCCTATTGTGTTTTACAAGAAAGTGAACCAACTAGATTTTTACTTAGACATGAAAAAAAAATGGTGTTATAAATGAATTCCTCGTCACAGAAAACCCTAGGAAAGTTGTATTATTTATGTTTTCAGGCTTTCTGGATAAACAATGGCAAAGAGTTCCATTATATTGTACATATGCTAATTGACTCATTATTAGCTCATTATTAGCTCATTATGCTTCTTATGCCAATTACGTCAATTGCGTTACTTGAAATTAAAAACTGGTGTCATAAATGAATTCCTCGTCACAGAAAACCCTAGAAAAGTTGTATTATTTATGTTTTCAGGCTTTCTGGATAAACAATGGCAAAGAATTCCATATATTGCCCATATGCTAATTAGCTCATTATTAGCTCATTATGCCTATTATGCTAATTACGTCAATTGCGTTACTTGAAATTAAAAACTGGTGTCATAAATGAATTCCTCGTCATAGAAAACCCTAGAAAAGTTGTATTATTTTTGTTTTCAAGCTTCCTGGATAAACAATGACAAAGAAGTCCATATATTGCACATATGCTAATTAGCTCATTATGCTAATTATGCTATTTAAGACAATTGCATTACTTAAAAATAAAAACTGGTGTCATAAATGAATTCCTCGTCATAGAAAACCCTAGAAAAGTTGTATTATTTTTGTTTTCAAGCTTCCTGGATAAACAATGGCAAAGAAGTCCATATATTGCACATATGCTAATTATGCTATTTAAGACAATTGCATTACTTAAAAATAAAAACTGGTGTCATAAATGAATTCTTCGTCATAGAAAACCCTAGAAAAGTTGTATTATTTTTGTTTTCAAGCTTCCTGGATAAACAATGACAAAGAAGTCCATATATTGCACATATGCTAATTAGCTCATTATGCTAATTATGCCATTTAAGACAATTGCATTACTTAAAAATAAAAACTGGTGTCATAAATGAATTCTTCGTCATAGAAAACCCTAGAAAAGTTGTATTATTTTTGTTTTCAAGCTTCCTGGATAAACAATGACAAAGAAGTCCATATATTGCACATATGCTAATTAGCTCATTATGCTAATTATGCTATTTAAGACAATTGCATTACTTAAAAATAAAAACTGGTGTCATAAATGAATTCCTCGTCATAGATAACCCTAGAAAAGTTGTATTATTTTTGTTTTCAGGCTTCCTGGATAAACATTGACAAAGAAGTCCATATATTGCACATATGCTAATTATGCTATTCACGACAATTACATTACTTAAAAATAAAAAACCGATGTCATAAATTAATTCCTCGTAATAGAAATCCCTAGAAAAGTTGTATTATTTATATTTTCAGGCTTTCTGGGTTAAGATTAGCAACATATTATATACTGCATATATGCTAATTAGATGATTATGCTAATTAGGCTAATAAAAAAATGCTCAAGGTTGCCATCTAGAATATGAATCAACTTAAAAACCTTGTACTTAACAACTTTTCCAAGTCTGAAAAACTTCTACTGAACTATTATATTTAAATCAGCAAAAGAAAACTTCATAATATAAACCTCCACCGAGATTCGAACTCGCGGCCCTTTCACCGAGAAAGCACCGGATTATCCGATTGCGCCACACAGAACAGCTGCTCGATGTGTGTGTGTGTAATTGGGTTTTTACAGACGTGTATCAATCAGATATGATTATTTACGTCTGGGACCGACCTTTAACGTCACCATCCGAAAGACGTTACTCAGTCTCGAACCTGGGTCCGCTGAATCAGTTTATAACTTCCACTGGTAGCTGGATTACAGGCGCACGCCACAACGCCCAGTTAGCTGCTCGATACCCTTGCTCGTTTTATTATATCGCTACAATTCGTTTCATGAATATTCATGCCGACTAGTCTTGACGGAATAAACCGAATTATGAGCAATTATGAGCAATCCGAGGACCGGGGTAATAATATATCTGTAAAGCGCTTAGAGACATCACCGATGTATTAGGCGCTATATAAAAGCGGAATATTATTATTATTATTATTATTATGACTTTCGCGAAAAAAGAAGATAATTATGAAACATTGTCTTCTGCTCTATGACACTTTCCGACAGTGTACTTACATGAAATCGTATATCAGTGAAAAGTAATCGGATCAATAACATAATTATATAATATTGAATAGCCTAGAGTGGGATACAAACTTATATCGCACGAGCTATGAGCATATTTCACGAGTAGGCACGACGAGTGAGATATTTTCAAAGCGAGTGCGATAATACCCTTGTCCCACGCAAGAAAAGCCATTCAATATTTTTATTATTACCTATATTATGTATATGCTTATCTTGTAGCAATTACAAACACATCTGTTTGCCTGTCAGTCCCTCGATCTGAATTCAGGTTATTCATACAGATATGTAATCTGGGCTGAGCAATTGTAACGTAAATTGTTACCGCGCGTATCCATTTTTTATGACTTACTACACGCATACACTTAGATAAAAGCGCACTGACCGGGCATGCAATACGGTGTAATATTGCACGGCAAATTAAGTACAGTAGCCTATGGGCAATTTGGTGTTGCATTGAATATGCTCTGATATTGCACGCGCAAATCAAGAGGACCAAAATATGCGTTTTTGATGCGCTGCTAAAAAGCATTATTATTATTACCTATATAAGGCATTTTAGCGGCGCATTAAAAACGCATATTTTTGTCCGCTTGATTTGCGCGTGCAATATGAGAGGATATTGCACGGAACGCTGAATTCCCCATAGGCTACAGTACTAAACTTGCCGTGCAATATTATGCCATACTTTGTCTGGTCTGTTTGCGCGCGCACAAATAATGCAACGCGTACACATATACGCACATGACGTCATAAATACATTTGATTTGATGTTCATTTTTATTTCCATGTACATCATCATAGAATTACAATCTTGATGAATGGTCACATAACATCATATATGGCCTATATAGAAAAGGGGGTCGTCATAAGCACAGCTCAGGTGGAACATAAGGTGGTGTAAATACCAATAACCTTCATAAAACTCCTGACAACTGATTCTTATATTGCAAGGTACAAGGATACGTGCTAAAGGTATATTTCTATGCATAATTACGAATGTTGCAGATACAGGCATTAATAATATGTAGACTGTCTTGTAATAAGTAGCAAACACGGTTAGTCTGTACATATTTTATGTCATTTTGAAGTAAATATTCAACATTCACAACACAAAACCACCAAAAAGTCGCACTGTGTGATTTTCAGTTAGAGCTCAATCAATGTGTTTTGGTTGGCATGGTCAAATTTTAGTTTTGGGTATTTCCTGAAGGTGTATACTTTTTTCTAAGTAATCTCAAAATTTGGAGGCACCAAACAATCTAAAACTGGTATTTTTGACAGTTTTTAATTAGGCTTACGTGTGTCTTCTCTGGATTTTGTTGTATTACTTTTCTTCTTTACGACCCTGAATACTTGTCTCATTTTGATCTCCCATAAATTTAAAACGGAGTAAGTTCTTGCATTAATACTTGTGTACTATGATAAACAGGATATGACTAATTAGTATGCCAAGTTTTAGGACAATCTGATAAGCCCTTCATATAAATTTTCATTGAGTTCTAATCCTCCTTTTGTCACCTTAGCACACCATGCAAGTCAGAGTGCTTCAATAGACTGCAAATTTTAAACAATGCATGGACGAGTAATGGCATAAAGGCTGCCATGGCAACTGAAGTTTATGTAAACATATATCCACTGTTTCAATCAATGCGGAATATCATTCTGAATATTATCTCCAAGTTTTATTGTGATAAGGAATTAAAATGTAACAGCCTAAAGTGAAAAGGTTCAATTGCTCAATGTGCAAACAAATATTCAAAAATCTCAAATGTTAACAAAACCGAGGTTTTTTTACAGGGCACTCTGCTGATAAGCAACGAAGATGTCCATTAATGTACATTAATGTCTTGTCTAAGGACGTACGTTTCGTGGTAGGGATGTTATTTACATAACATGTGATCTGCAGTCCGTTGACCTATCAACTAGACTACGACTCCTGTTAAAAATCAATGTTTATATATGGCATAACATACTGATCACTTGTCTTGAAAATAGGATAAATACAATTTTACAAAACTCCTTCAGCGTGAATAATTTACAAAATACAAATTACTTGTACCACTTAATAATTCATATTTGTACTTGGGGGCCAATAATTCATATGACGCTTTTCCTAGTAAGGAACGTAAATTTAGATACTATGGGACTGTAAATTACAACTGAAATACATAATTTAGTAATCTGAAACCTTAACTAAATTTAGTTTAACATAATCTTCTAAGTTTAACTTTACAACTCGAACTCGAATTCAATACCACTACCGTCCATGTTATCTTGGTAAACCTTGTCGAAATATTCGTTTTCAGCCACAGTGAAATTATCTTTCCAGCTGCCAACTTTTCCTGCAGGAAAGAGAGACTAGAAATAATATTAATATGTCAACCTACCCGCAGATACAGTTTACCATAAAATCCAGAATTCGAAATATTGGGATCGTTTCAAAATAAATGTAAGTTAATTTTTTTCATTTACTTGCCGTTCTTGAAAATGTATTATACAACACCTACTAAGTTTCTTGCAACCCCATTGGTCAATTCTTAATCACATGACATCCGATAAAAGTACTGTTGAACAGTATAATTCTCCAGCCGTGCAATTCCGTTTGATCCATTCGCACCATTGCACGCTGACGTCACTGACGATGTACACAGTATATTGTGAGGTAGGTGACATCGCCGTGCAATGGAACAAGTGGATCAAACGAAATTGCACTCTGACGTCACAATAAACATAAAGCATGTTTCATTATGCATGCAAAACAAAATATGCACTACGTACGTAGGCCTACCTAGCTAGATATAGCTTGCGACTCGAAGACGCCGCGCGCCGCAGCGGCCGGCGCCTAGATAGAGTACGGTATAATTATTATGTTTACGTTTGGCAGGCTACGCTTATACGTAACCTGCCAAACGTAGACTAACGTTAGATCTGATTAGTTAAAAACTCACATCATGGCAGGACCAAACTTTGTATTGCAAATTCATCAAACTGCAGGATTGAATAAATTATTGTCCGACTCCGATTACTAGCTAGAGAGGTACCGTACCGGTAAGTTTGCGAAGAGCCGTTTGGAATCCTTTTTTGCAAAATATCAATGCCGTTAGCGGACCAGAAGTAGTACTGGACATAAAGTTACTCTTTCTCAAGAGTACTAATCTTACAGGAATCTAACTAAAATATTCAGAACACATGTTCTTCCACAAGCTCCATGCAAAATTTTCATTTCCACGCCACGGACCCGGCCGTTACTTTCTAATTTACAACAGACAGATCTATTAAACGTTAGGTCTAAGTTAGACCTTTATTAAGTTAGTCCTAAGTCAGATCTAAACTAGTAACTAGTTAGTAGGAAGATACTGAAAGAAATTGTTTTCTACTGTGTTTCTGGTTGGATTCGATTCTTATCGTTATGGATTATATTACATGAATCATTCAGCGAGTTTAGACTAGAAATATTTGGTGAGTTGAACGATAAATGTTTGCTGCTTAGTTTAGTGCATGCAGTGCGCTGATAATTTTATCGATCGCTGAATCTGGTCGATTTGGACTAGTAAAACTGTTCTTAAAAAAATGTTTTAAGCCCGTTAACGTCCGAGGTGTTGTATAAAACAAATAGTGAATGGTCTTTATTCGTGCAATGGAACAAGATTTTGCATTCGGTGAAAGATGAGACGCTCTATTCAACTCGGCTGTGCCTCGTTGAATAGAGCGTCTCTTATCTTTCACCTCGTGCAAAATCTTGTACCATATTGCACTCATAGCCATTCACTATTTGTATACTGTATATTTCGTTATTTTTTTGTTAAACTAATAATTTCAGCATTACTGAATCTGCACGTGATCATCAGAATTGGTTTTAAGTAGACTTATAAAAAAGATTTTAGAATTTTTTTGAGAATATTTGCATTTTCCGACTTTATCCCATGACACGGAGAGAAATAGAAATGTAACATTAATTTAGAAACACTTCTCTCGAACAATAAGGGTGTGTTCATTTCTTTGCCCTTTTTTCAGTCTCTATGGGATTCTGCAAAATGTAGCCTTTTTCGGTCTCGAATACCATTGGATTTGCGAGTCTATAGGTCAAGTATTAAAAAATACCCCCAAACTGCCCTTTTTATTTCTGAAAAATACACCCTTTCTCTCTGATAAGTGCCTTTTTTTATTACTAAAGTGCCCTTTTTCGTTTGTAATAAGTGCTCGCCCATTCGTCTTCTGATAAGTGCCGTTTTTACTCCTTCTGATAAGTGCCCCTTGTTCAAATGCACTACGTACGTAGGCCTACCTAGCTAGATAGCTTGCGACTCGAAGACGCCGCGCGCCGCACCAGCCGGCGCCTAGATAGAGTACGGTATAATTATTATGTTTACGTTTGGCAGGCTACGCTTATACGTAGCCTGCCAAACGTAGACTAACGTTAGATCTGATTAGTTAAAAACTCACATCATGGCAGGACCAAACTTTGTATTGCAAATTCATCAAACTGCAGAATTGAATAAATTATTGTCCGACTCCGATTACTAGCTAGAGAGGTACCGTACCGGTAAGTTTGCGAAGAGCCGTTTGGAATCCTTTTTTGCAAAATATCAATGCCGTTAGCGGACCTGAAGTAGTACTGGACATAAAGTTACTCTTTCTCAAGAGTACTAATCTTACAGGAATCTAACTAAAATATTCAGGACACATGTTCTTCCACAAGCTCCATGCAAAATTTTCATTTCCACGCCACGGACCCGGCCGTTACTTTCTAATTTACAACAGACAGATCTATTAAACGTTAGATCTAAGTTAGACCTTTATTAAGTTAGTCCTAAGTTAGATCTAAACTAGTAACTAGTTAGTAGGAAGATACTGAAAGAAATTGTTTTCTACTGTGTTTCTGGTTGGATTCGATTCTTATCGTTATGTATTATATTACATGAATCATTCAGCGAGTTTAGACTAGAAATATTTGGTGAGTTGAACGATAAATGTTTGCTGCTTAGTTTAGTGCATGCAGTGCGCTGATAATTTTATCGATCGCTGAATCTGGTCGATTTGGACTAGTAAAACTGTTCTTTAAAAAATGTTTTAAGCCCGTTAACGTCCGAGGTGTTGTATAAAACAAATAGTGAATGGTCTTTATTCGTGCAATGGAACAAGATTTTGCATTCGGTGAAAGATGAGACGCTCTATTCAACTCGGCTGTGCCTCGTTGAATAGAGCGTCTCTTATCTTTCACCTCGTGCAAAATCTTGTACAATTGCACTCATGGCCATTCACTATTTGTATACTGTATATTTCGTTATTTTTTTGTTAAACTAATAATTTCAGCATTACTGAATCTGCACGTGATCATCAGAATTAGTTTTAAGTAGACTTATAAAAAAGATTTTAGAATTTTTTTGAGAATATTTGCATTTTCCGACTTTATCCCATGACACGGAGAGGAATAGAAATGTAACATTAATTTAGAAACACTTCTCTCGAACAATGTATACAATAAGGGTGTGTTCATTTCTTTGCCCTTTTTTCAGTCTCTATGGGATTCTGCAAAATGTAGCCTTTTTCGGTCTCGAATACCATTGGATTTGCGAGTCTATAGGTCAAGTATTAAAAAATACCCCCAAACTGCCCTTTTTATTTCTGAAAAATGCACCCTTTCTCTCTGATAAGTGCCTTTTTTTTATTACTAAAGTGCCCTTTTTCGTTTGTAATAAGTGCTCGCCCATTCGTCTTCTGATAAGTCCCCTTTTTACTCCTTCTGATAAGTGCCCCTTATTCAAATCTGATAACAGCCACCATATACTTCTAATAAGTGCCCTTTTCTCCTCATAATGCCAATTTTACTTCTAATATGTGCCCCTTTTTCCTTTCAAATAAGTGGCATTTGCCCCTTCTCATAAATGCACCTTTTCCTATGTTATATGTGCCCTTTCCTCTTTTGAGAAGTGCCCCCTTTTACTTATATTTCCCACTGTTTCTTACCAAACAGAGCCATATCTAGCTTCAAAGAATCGGTATGTAGTAACAGTTACCAATATTACTAATGCTACAATATAGGCAATGGGGCTGGAGGCAAGAGGGGCACAATGCACCCCTACCAATTTCTCATTCCCCTCGTTCGAATGTGACTACAATTTACACCTAGTAAGGGCAATGTTTTTTTGGGGGGAAATTTTCCTAAAACTCGCTCGCTCTTACTGTATATTAATGAAATCAAGCAAATCGCAAGAAATGTGTTGAAATCGATGCAATCATAAAGAAAAAAGACTAGATTAATTGTACGAATTAAAAGATCATTCGACATTCCCCCAAATTAATTTGCTGATGTCACTTTCGCAATAAATAATGCACAACCCAAGGACTTAAGCTTTAGAAAATAATTCTGAATTTTTGTTCGCTCGCTCGCACATAAATCAGTAGATCATTACACGCAACTGTTTAACTGGGGAAGCTGAAACAGTATCAAGAACCACACTCCAACACAAAATGAAGAAGATGGTGCTTGTTAATGTATCAATTAGACTGCATGGTAATACCGATGTAATTTTTTTTTTCTCGCTTTGTGTTCACTCATTGTAGGTTCCTTTCCCAACCCAAGAGGAAACAAAATGGGCAGCTAGTACAAATAGCTAAATTAATTTTAACATACCTTTCCTCAGGTAGGGCAGTTGTCCGAAGAGTCTTGTGATTGACTTGCCCATGTCACCCATCTTGTCTTCAATTTGTTGATAAGTCTTCTGCATACCTTTCAGCTCAGTTAGCTCAACTATCTTGTCCAGCTTTTCATCTGATAGAGGACGCTCTAAGAAGTCGGCCACGCGTTTGATGCTTCCTTTTAAATCCTGTTAAGAACAAATAAATGTTGGAACTTTTAAAACACATACGTTTTTATTTTAGCTTTTGTGTTTAGAAATACTACTGGAACTCAATGACTACTGCCAAAGAAATCTTTTAAAAGATTTTAAGAATTAAATGCTAGAGTACGTCAGACATTGCGAAAGTCGGCTCAAACGCACATTAATTTTACAAGAGTTGAACAAGTTAACAACTGAAGGATAATAGTCTCTCCTATAATCTTATTATGCAACACTGTAATGTTTACAATATTGCCAACAAATTTATCCAGAATTACATAATCTTGTGAAGAATCTAGATCGGTTATACAATGTAAAAGTATTTTTATCCTACTATTACTTGCTTTAATCAGACAATCAGAAATAACACGGAAACCCTCTTCTTATCTTCCCATGCAGCCGTTAAGAAGTAGGGGACTTTCCACTCAATCCATCATGTCCATGGTTTGCAAGATACAGGCGGCTCATAATCTATTGGACAAAAATTTCGTAAGAAAATGTTCCAGTCCCGCATCAAGTTTTTACAAGTTGTAAGGTGCACGAAACCAGACCAAATGTTTCATGGGACTAAATTTCTCCTTGTAGCCTAACAGACCTTTGTTAACTTGGCCCATATTTTAACGGTTTATGAAGAGGCATGGCGGATGTGTTAAATGAACAACAAAACAAAAGCAAAACAAAAATAAAACGGTAATACTACTCTCTCTAAAAAAAAAATAAAAAAATAAAAAAAATCGGGTGATCACTGACGTCACTCCCCGAGGGAAATAGAGTGAAAATAGAGTGAAACCCCGCTATCCACTCTCCACTCTCGATAGTCACTCGATATTCACTCCTAAACAAGTGATCACTGACGTCACTTTCGGGGGAGTGAAAATATAATGAAAATTCACTTTTTTATCAGAGAGAGAGAGTAGACCTGTAAACTTTTCCTAAAACTATTTCCTTTACATTTATGAATCCGTATAATAATAATAATATATGAGATTTATAAGGCGCTGAATCCACTTGATGATCAAATGCTCAAGGCTCAACTTGTGCAAAAGATGAAATACATGACAAATAAGCAGAAGTGCAATAGGAGAGGTACGGGCATGAAAGGTAATGGTAATCAATTATAGGCCAAATTAAACAGATACTTTTTAAGATTAGTTTTGAACACGAAATGCTATTTCTAATCCCTTGAGGGAGAGTATTCCATACTGACAGCCCAGCATGAGCGAAGGTTCGCTCCCCCCCCCCCCCTTTGTGTTAAGCCTAGGAATAACAAATAAGCCAGAGTTTTGAGAACATAACAGTCTAGAGGGAATGTAATGCTTGATCAAACCAATGTTGTACTGCGGAGTAGAGCCATGTATACATTGAAATATTAACAAAAGAATCTTGACAACAATACGTTCTTCTATAGGCAACCAATGAAGTGATTTGAGAACTGGTGTAATGTGACTGTGCTTGTTGGAGATGGTCACGACACGAGCAGCGGCATTATGTAAGTTTTGTAATTTTGCGATTAGGTTGTGAGGCAAACGAAACAAGAGGCCATACCAAAATCCAAGCGAGATGAGATTAAAGCATGAGTAATTTTCTCAGTGGCACTACGGTTTTATTTACGAATAAAACCTAAATTGCGTAACTGATAACGAACTGATTTTGATACTTATTCAATTTGTGTAGACATTGTCATAGCTGAGTCGAGAAACACACCAAGGTTACGGCATACATTCATTGGGTAAGGTAATTTCATGTCCAGCAATAGTAATTGAAGTGATGAAATTTTCTCTAACTGAGTCTTAGAACCGTACATTACAAATTCACATTTAGCAAGATTTAATTTTAGTGATGTGAGTTCAACCCATATGAACATCCTGTACACATGTCTCAAGATTATGGATAGGCTGGCTGCATTGCTCTGATTGGGTTTGAAAGAAGTATATATTTGAATATCTTCAGCATAAACATGATAAAGAGAGTGGTGATAAAAAATATTCTTCAAACCGGTTAAATACAACGAAAACATGGTGGGCCCGCCCACAGAGCCTTGCGGAACTCCGCATGTAAGAGGTAAAAAATCTGAAAGGCAACCGTTTATCATGACAGCTTGAGAATGACATGACAGGTATGATTTAAACCATTCCAGGGCTTGACCTTCAACACCTAGAGACATGAGGATATTTACCAAAACAGTATGGTTAACAGTGTCAAAGGCGGAAGACAAATCAAGGAGTAACATTGCAGTTACTTTTCCACCATCCATCTCCTGGAGAATAAAGTTGAATACATTAACAAGGAGCGTTTTTTATGCAGATTGAAACGGGTCAAGGAGGTCATTATCGAGACAGTCATCATTTAATTAGGGAAAACCACCCTCTCAAGTATTTTGAACGAAAACGGGAGATTAGAACCGGAAGGTAATTACTTATTAGATCAGAATCAAGATTAGGTTTTTTTCAATAAAGGAAGAATGTGTGCCATTTTAAGAACAGAAGGTACACATGCCCGATCGATACTTCAGTTGACAATCTGTGAGATAACAGAGGCAAATGTAGAGGAGCAGTCCTTGATGAGAACAGTATGGACAGGGTCTAGTTGATATGACTTAGCTGGCAATCTACGGAGCAGTGACTTTATCTCATCGGAGGTGGTAGGTTGAATCGTCTCGAGGGATGCTGATGTTACAGGATCAGGTGGGGTTAAGTCAGGAGTGAGACTGTCCTGAATCTTATGAGCCTTTGAGCGGAAGAACTGAATAAATCTTTGAGCCAGTTCTTTACTATCAGCATGTCTTGGAAGTGGAGAACTCTGTTTCCGATTCAGGAGAAGATTGGCCGTATAGAGAAGAGTCATGTCCACAGTTATCAATCAGCCCAACAAAGTAGGAACGTTTGGCTCGTTCGACGAAATAGTTCACAAAATCTCGTTGTTCACGGAACATCTCTCTGTCAATGTGAAGCTTTCCGTTAGAGCGCCATCTCCGCTCAAGCCGTCTACGCTTACGCTTATCAGCGGTAATCTCGCCGTTGTACCAGGGATTGTCATGACGATCCCTAACCTTGCGAATCTTGGCAGGAGCGTGAAAATCGAGGAGCGAGGAAAGAATGGTGTTGTAGCGGCTAGTAGCTGTGTTGACATCCTCCGAGGTTAAAAGCATAATGTGACTCTCAGCACATCTTTTGGAAGACTATCCTGTTTATCAGTGTTTAATATTCCGGGAAGTAAATGTTCTGTCGCTGCGTGCAGGCCTAGTGAAGCGAAGTACACAAGTGATAGCAGCATGGTCTGATATATCCTGGAGTTTGGATATTTCTTTTTTCAGTGTGTGCGATAGAATTTAATCTCAAACCAAATTTCTTACCTTATGGAAGTCTTCGTATTTGCAGAGGAGGACGTTTGGTTCGTCCTTGCGAGCGAACCATCCTTTGACATGACGGAACCAACTTCCCCCGAACACTGAAAAGGAAAAAATATTTTGAAGATCATTAAGTGCGCGATTATCCGTGGATGTCATACCGCACTGCGATTGATTATCGATGTAGCATGTTCTGGAACTAAACTGAAATACACATAGATGTGGAATGTTCGTAGTCAATGTACGTAGCTATGGAAATGAGTACATTTATGCAATTAAAAAATAGTAAAATGGATGTAGCATGTTTTGGAACCAAACTCTTCATAAAATGTACTTACTTTTATCAGAGAGGAAATATGCTACAAACCCCTTCCATCCTTCCATCTCAGCCGGGAGAACAGGACCAACGAATTTGAAGTAAGAGACTGATACATCCTTCGGGTTCCGAGAGAAGTAGATGACCTTGCAAGAGGAAATGCAAGGTGAATGTTAAATGTAATTTTGGATTTAAACAAATCCTGTCGTAATAGGACACCGAAGGGTACAACAACAAAAAAGAAGACTTTGAAAAGCTTATTGACAGAGGCAACAAAGACAAAGTGATAGTAAAAAAGTTACGTTACTGATAGGCCTCAGAATTCCCAGTGTCATATACAAATCCCCATTATTCTATCAACATAAATGTCATTATCATCAAACTTTCAAGATTTGTAGAAAAGTATACCGAAGGAGGAGAAAGTTTAAAAAAAAGGGGGGGGGGGGTCCATGCACTCATTTTTGTGCTAAGAGCGCCCTCAGGTGGCGGAAAAAGTTACAAACTCGCAAAAATCGCACAAAAATGGTTGGGAACCTGTTTAGGTATGGGATGGGTTCGAATTTAACTATCCTGTACATTCAAAATCCATGCCAGATTCGTCATGTTTCCAGATTTGTAGAGGAAAGTATAATGAGGGAGGAGAACGTTTAAAAAAAGGGGGTCCATGAACTCGTTTTCGTGCTACCAACGCCCTCAGGCCGCGGAAGAATCCAAAACTTCACAGAAGTCGCAAAAATGCACAATGCTAGCTGGGACCTGGGGGTGGGGGGGGGGGGGGGGGTTGTAGGTTGAAAATTGCCCGTTACGTTTTCACTACATTCAGGGTGGTAACAAAAATCAATATTAAATATACGGTGGAAACTTAGTATAAAGAGGTCCTTGGGACTATTAAAATTACCTGGTTAAATCCAGAATCTCGTTATATCAGATTTAAAAAAAAAGAATATAAAGAGTTGAGATCAGAATATTACTTTGTTATATCAGGAATATTGTTGTATCAGACCTCTTTATACTGAGTTTCCACTCTACCATGATAAACATTTTTATCACACTCTCTTTATGGAGAAAAATCTTTTTCTTCATCAAGAACAAAAAAAAAATCATTTTTAATAGTAAAGACCAATTGAGAGAGGTGCTTGTGAGGTAAAGCTCAGAGTCGCCAAATTTCATATTATGGATACATGTATGATCAAACTTGTTTCAGGGACGGCCTCTTCTTGATGCCAAACGCCGCATGCAGCCCCGTGCTATCGACGAAGTCCTCCGCACAAAAGTGCTCGGAGCACACAACACTGCGGTCACTCGGCCCCTTCCAATGGACGCGAGTTAATTTTACTTTTGCGGTCCATTTCCTTCTTATATTTGGGTCTTTAGGGAATAAATGTAGACTGACACCCTCCTTTGTGGTGTTGCTGCAACCTGCAACAACGCAGCGTTGCAGCATACTTCGCTTTAGAGGTGGTTTTCGAGGTGGTATATACAACAGCAAGTTAGTTTGCACATGTGATACATATGCAATATTGTAAACAAGCATCGGCAATGTCGGTTTGTAACGTCACACGTCAATCATGCTCGCGGAACGAGAATTCGGGGGTTAAAAGGGGGTGGAGCTTAGCAGACTGTTTTGGACATGAATACCTGGGGAAAATATTATTTTAAAAATATTTTGATACGTATTTATTGCAAACGGATTTCATTTTTCAATTTAGATGAGTATCATGTACAAAATATATTTTGATGACGAAATTACATTTCACGGTTCTAATGTGTCAATTTCTTTGGATTGCTTGCGTTGCTCGTTTTCGGGCAAGATACGTCAGTCCCACAATTTTGTGTATGTATGTGTAATACTCAGTGGCCCGCGACGTAATTTCGAGAATATTTCTGGCCATGCACCTGACAAAATAATTAAGAACCCAGGTCAAAGACAAATGATTATTCGGCATATAATTATTTGAATTTCTTTCTCCAGCTCTCTTTCTGTGTTAATTTAGTGTACAAAAAAAATGGGAGGTAGATGATCATGACTATGAATTCCAAAGGACATCTATCTTTATTATTTTTTTTCCTATACGACTAACTTTGCCTATAGAAAATTCATAAGGAGACATCAAATGTTATCTTTCAGCTCAAGCTAGTTAATATTTGGTATATTTTTCGCAGGTACAGAATATTATTGATTTCATCTATATTTACCGGGTTCTTCTTACTGCGCACACTTGCATACCCATTATTAAGCATTATGTTAAATGTGCGTATACATTGTCTTAACTGCGCGCAATACTCTCCCGGTGTTGTGATGACGTAACACAACCAGCCAGGATGCGCAGCTGAGGTGCGCACAAACATAACTAGGGAACGTCCTTAAGCAGTGTTTGATTTGATTTGATTTGATTTTAATTTATTCAGATTCCACATTTACAATGAAATTACAACAATATACAAATTACAAACACTGCAAAAACAGAGAATACATGGATATGACATAGAAAGATGACAAAAGGATATGTGGAGGGATCTACTAAAAAGCTCAGCTTGTGTGATGTAGACCCCCTAAACGAATAATGATACAATATAATATGTTTAAAAATGATTTCCGTTTAATTAATCAAAGTAATTATTTGAGAGGGAGGAAACTACTATAGTTGACTGAGCTAACATTACAAAATAAGATTGGTGAAATAAAAGAGATTTCCAGTGGAAATCAGTATATTATATATACGCGTTTATATAATTAATATAAAAACAAGATAAGTACATTATTGTGGATAGAAAAGAAAAAAATAAAAGCAGAGTGAATTATTTACATCAGTATAAATCACTCGAGTGTTTCCCCACAAGATATTTGAACCTACTTAAGTTTTAAATTCTGTTCTAATGAGTTCCAATATATAGGACCGTTGAAAAATATAGTTTTACTGGCAAAAGCCGTTCGAGTTTGGGGTAAATGATAATCGTTTGCTTGCCTGGTGTAATACCTGTGTAAAGTGCTATTTTTTGCAAAGAGTTTTTTTCAAAACGAACGGCATATCATTTCTATCAAGATTGTACACTCTAAAAACTTAAGTGCTGTATATAGCACCTTTTGAGGGCATGCATAGGGACTGCACTCGGAGTGCTATTGAATGCACTCAGCGTGCTATTTCAGCACTTTCACGGGAGCTGGACCGGCTCCTTAAAGGGATAGTTCACCCTGACAATAAATTGGTTTTAATAAAAGGTTTGACGAAAATCCATCAAGGAATAAGAGAGTTATGGGTGTTTTAAGGTTTAAATTTGTGACGTCATATGCGAGCAGCTACCCCATACGTCATGTAATATAAATTCTATAAATTCCCATTTTTCAGTGGTTCATGATGACTGAAGATATTTTTCTTAGAGGAGCGGGTATGAAATGATGTTTAAGATGTTATATTGAATGCACAAGTAACACCATTTCCATTTTTCTGAGAAAATGTCATTTTCTGGAATTTATATCACATGACACATGGGGAAGCTGCTCGCATGTGACGTCACAAAATCAAAACTTTAAATATCCATAACTCCATAATTCTTTAACGGATTTTCGCCAAACCTTCACTGATATGTTTCTTTTGTTTCTCTGCATTTATTAAAACCAACTTATTGTCAGGGTGAACTATCCCTTTAAAACTGCTAAACATTCATTTAAAAAAATCGTGATTTTGGCGAGCCTCGGACCAGGGTCTGCTGATCGAGAATTGCTGGCATTACCGCTAGACTAACTCACATCGTACGATTTAGAGCAGATCATATTGTTACATAGTGATTTTACGACACCGAATAGTTCATGTTATCTACTTGACTCCCATGACTAAACTGGATTGCAAGAAGCATTCGTTAGTCCATCGGTAACGTCAGCGCCTCTCAATCAGCGGAACCTGGTTCGAGGCTCGCCACGGTCACATTTTTTTTTTGCTGGTAAATTAGCACACTACAAGTGCTCTAAACAGCATTTCAGGTGCCCCTAAAAGTAGCACTTTAGTTTTTACAGTGAACATCAATTGGTACAGCTGAAATCGATAAAGGTCATGCATTTTGAGAATACGATTTTGACGAAACAAAATATCAGTATGTGCTCTATAAGATGTATTACATATAATTCTCAAAACCTTTTTTCTGCAACAGTAAATTTGTATCTAACCTGTATCTTGCTGCGTTTTCCCATGCCAAAATGCCATAATTTAAATGTGGTAAGATGAGAGTGGAATATAACACCAGAAGTGCTGATAATGGAAGAACATGCTTAAGTTGATGAATGACTCCAATATTTCTTGATATGGTTTTGCAAAAGTTATCGATTATCGAATTCCATGATAATTTTATTGTCAATAGTAAGACCTAACTTTTTTTAACCACTTTAATAACAGTGTTGTCAAATATAATTTGATCAGTTTAGTAGAAGTGTCGCTAAGAAATTGAACCTGTAAGATAACTCTTAAACCACTTCAATGCATTCCCTCTGATGCCATAGTAGTAGTAGTATCTCATGATTAATGGTATCAAATGCATTAGAGAAATCAAGGAACATGCCTACAGTGTGATTAGACTTATCGAAAGAACTAGATATTTGATCTACAAGAGTTTAAATAGCATGGGTCGTGTTGTGTTTTTCTCTGAAACCAAACTGAGAGTCGGATATAATATGGTATTTTCTTAGAAAAATAATAGTTCTTACGTAAAATATTTTTTCCAAAATCTTTGAAAACGAGGATAATAAAGATGTGGGGCGATAATTATTGACAGACAGGTTATCACCTTTTTTTAATAATGGGATCACTTTAGCAATTTTCATTTTAGCTGGAACTTGGCCAGACTTCAGAGATAAATTGAATATGTAAAGCAACGGATCAGCAATGGAATCGATAATGCTTCTTAAGAGGAAATTTATTATACCGTCGAAACTTGTAGAAACTTTTTCCCACTTAGCCGCGAGTTATGGCGAGTTCACTCAAAACAGAACAGATTGTTCACATAATATTGACTTGTACATGCATGGAAAATGCGCGCAACAAAGGTTCTGCGCGTATATATTCACTTTTATCTGTAGAAATCTTAAGCTCATTAAGCAGCGTTCCCAATTAGCCGCGAGTTATGGCGAGTTTAACTCAAAACCGAACTCGCGATAATTCGTGAGGAGCTCTTCCTGTAACTCGCGAGAAGTCTTGCCGACTCGGCGTAACTTTTCAGAACTCGGCTTAAAACGAGATGTTTCCAAAATGTTGAACACGTTTGAAATTTTGACAAACTCGTTTGGACTCTTCATATATTCGCGTTGGTCGTAGTAAGCTCGTGATGAACTCTTCGTATAAGTCGCACGGTTACTCGCGACTTTAGAGTTTATTCGAGTATTGCACGAGTTTCCAAGAGTTGAGAGCGAGCACTACAATTTTATTGCGAGATACCTCGAATTGTGCAGGAGGTTAGTGCGAGTTGAGGACGAGTATATGTCGAGTGACAATGAGTTGTGCTTGAGCCTCACCCGAGTATAAAGTGAGCACATTCCGAGTGCCCAAGTGCAGCCTAATCACGTGATAGTGGCAGCCCGTCTGGTATTAAAACAATTCGCATCGTCATCCCCTGAGATATATATATATATATATATATTTCATCTCAGTCGTTCGGTACTCATACACAACTCGTAAAAAGTTCGTAAAATGATCGTGATAACTCGCGGGAAGATCGATACAAGTCGTACGTATATCATCGTAACTCGGAACACACTCAATTGAACTCTTACCACACTCGGAATACTCGTACAAATATCTTTGTAAAGTCTAAGTTGGCTCGTAGAACACCGATACAAAACTCGTACAACAAGAAATTTCCTGAGTTTTCAGGAGTTGCCCAGGAGTTTAAGCTCGTGTAACGAAGGAGTTCTCACTCCTTGGTGCAACACTCGTCAAAACTTGTGACTACAACTTGGCTAAGTTGGAACGCTGATTCACACTTACATCATAAAAAACCCCAAAACGAACAAACGAAAAAAAATCCGCGGTTTACCGCGTCATATGGTTCACATATTTACCTTTGATTTTTTCTTGATCTGTTCTGGACAAAATTCTTCGAGGATGTGAGAGGACATGACGCGGGGTGATTCCCACTTGGACATCGCTTCGTAACCTGGTGTGATCGTTGCGAGGCCGTCTACGTTGTGGGATAGGGCGAGGTCTAAAGCGAAGACCATGTGGGAGCGATCAATCTTCTCGACGTGAACATCGTTCATGATGAGGGATACGATCTCGAAAATCCAATGCGTCCCTGCATGATCGCCATAGAGAAATAAGAGCATACATAATTTGAACAAATGGTTTCAATTAAGCGTTCTGTCGTCTATTCAGTATACCATGTAGAAAAACCTAGTGTCCAGTCTCCATTTTATAAATAATTTTATGTGTCGGTGTCCTAAGACTTATTGAGAACTCGGCCCTATAAACAATGACCAAGAAAAAAAAATCCACAATGGTAACTTGGGCCAGGCCATTTCCATAACCTCCCCCCCCCCCCCCCCTTTCTCTCTCTCTCTCTCTATCTCAGCTTTGTATTATTATCCCTCAGCTCTTTTCCTCTCCTTTTGCTCTTGCTCACGAAAAAGCAAAACAAAATTTTAAAAGCCGAAATCAGAAGCCACAAAACTTGAATGATGAATTAAGATACTTCATGATAAGAGTGAAAAACAATATTTCGTGATTAATTCGAAACGTTGATCCATCGGAACCATATAAATACGATTAGTGCAAGTGAAAATGAAAATAAATACAATACATATAATCTATATCATTGAAAATATGTTAAGGCGAAAGAAAGAAAATGGGGATAGAAAATAATTATATGCAGTGGGTCCAGCTATTGAGGGGATACTGATTTTATTGGGGGTGGGGCTCCGGTGTATCTAGGAAGGTGTAATATGAATTGAACAGTCCACCGATTCAGTGCGACTGTGGAAAAGGGTGTTGTCCAAATCCTTCTAGCTTTCTTTATTTCTCCCTCTCTTTTCTCTAACTCTCTCTACTCTCTGTCTACTGTCTTTCTTTTTTTCTGTGTACCCGCCCCCTCTTTTTCGGACGTTTGAATCGACACGTGGCCCCTTGCCCCCCCCCCCCCCCCCCCCCCCGTTTCTAACCTTCTGGTTATGTGCACAATAAACGTGTCGATACAATTTCAAATAAAGGCATTTACAATAATTTTAGGACCAAAACATAATTATAGGTCAAATACTGATAGTACTTTTTTTCGTATAAGCAATACCTCTGTTAGGATTTTGTAAAGGGGGGGGGGGGGGGGGGGTAAATATATACCTAGCAATGGATCATTATGGAATGGGGATATTCCGACAACTAAAAATCCAACAAAAATATTACACATTTCAGGTGAATTTTAGGCCGAAAATATGAACAGGGGCACATTTTGTCCCTTTGTGTACTTAATAATGGCATGGGGACAATGGGTCAGATGTGCCCCTTCTGAATCCGCAAGCAGATATACCTGACTTAGGATATGTGACAATGTAGACGTCGTCGGGCCTAGTTTGCCATTTTTCCAATGACTCGATGATATCCGGTAGTTGCATGGCATGTAACGTAACTCCTTTATACTCATTCGTTTTACTGAAGACATCAATCACTGAAAGCTCCTTAACTGCACCCTTCGTCACCTCTATAAAAGCCATGGCTATTTCTCAACAAATTATCCTGGTCAATTTTTTGTTAATATAATATTTTAAACCGCGGTTGAACATTCGATCCAGAAACTATATCATTAACCACAGTTGAGCTCCCTTTGCAGTGTTATAGTGTTAGAGCGTGTACTCCCTATATACTAGCAGTGACTGGCAGAGATTCTAGAGTGACTATTTTTCTTACAGCTCGAGAATGCTGAAAGGTGATTTTATTCTTAAATGTGGACTGAGTGTACTTTGGTTGCACGGTTGCAAGGTATGGCTAAATACCACATTACAGAGTAACTTTATACCAGCAATAATATCAATGTGCATAATTGCGTGCCAATGTCACTTATGTACACATCAATCCCCCATCAAGATAATGAAATATTGATAAACCAGCCTGTTCAAACTACATGAAAGTACGGGACTCGTATAAAGAAACGTCGCATAAGAATCATTGTACATAATAGGAATAACGGAATTAGAAATTATAGATTTTTTTTTTTTTTTTTTTTTTAGTTTGTGCACTAATTTTGTAATTTGGTCCCTTCCTACCATTTAATAATCTGTAGATGTATTTATACTTTCACCTGAACTCTTTCATACCACAAATTGTTCATTTACATTATTTATATTCTGGTATACCGTGAATTGCCAGAAAATGGTGGCATTTTTCCATTCAATATGTTTGATTCAGCTTTATGATTATTCAACTTTATTGTGATAGGAAAAGATTGAAAAATAACACGACAAATATTTGCTCTTTTTCCTGGATAAGTCATCGGTAACAGAACTTACATCTTCTGAAATTTACCAAGAAAACTAAAGGTTGTTTTATTTTCTGTAAATTAAAGTGTTGGTAAATTTTTATTAGCAATCTCAATTAAGTGAATAAAACATAGTAAAATGTGCACCATAAGGCCATTATGGAAAGGTCTCTGTGAATATACAGTTTTAGTTGAGGTAAGCAGCAACTGATTGGTATATTTAATTGTGTTTAATTTTGTCAGTTGAGTTGCAGGAATTTAACCATTAGCGTAAATAAACATGATTATTCAAACAAGAATCCATATGACAAATTGGCATACTAGCTATGGTAACGGAATTACGTAAAATTTGAACTCAATACTAACTCAGTAATTCTTTGGTTATTCTTTATTTCATAATAATCATTACATTGCCCAAAATATTTAGTAAACAGCAAAAGAATGTCATGTAATTTCAAACATGCATTGTGAAAATTCCGAGTAAGATGGGGATTGTTTTTTTTTTTCATTTTATTTTAATTCAATGTTTTTGCTATTTGGAACAATTAAAGCAATCTTTACTAGACAGTATACGTCTAAAATTAGCTGATTTCGCCCTTCTCATATGGTATTGCCCAATGGCGAATGGAGTTTACAGACTACTACATCGTATGTTTTGTATCAAGGACATCAATGCAGCATACGATATGACAGCTGATTGGTCACATCAGTGCGCTAAACGATAAGCCCCGCCCAGTTGTACGATGCTCCTACACAGGGATCGACGCTGCTTGATGCAGTTTCGTTCGCAACGATGCTTAAACATGCGTTTTGCTATACAACGTTTCGTTATATGACGTTTCTTTAAACGACATTCAGACTATGAGTGTGCGGGAAATTTAATTACTTAAAGGGTCACTAAAATCAAAAAATAATTGCCCATTTTTCGTAGGAAGGTGTCATCAGGAGCCAAAAAATATCTATCACACAATTGTTTATGCATTCAGTCATATTTTATAATCATTTGAAAAGTACATTTTTGATGATTTACACAGTCATAAGCCCCGCCCCTAAAAAAACCCATCGAAGCGACATCGTGATCACGTGATCTGTGACGCATGAAAAGTAAGGGAAAATATTCCACTTACCTATACCGTGCGCGCCCGGAGGCCCCCGGCAGGCCCAGCCCGTGCCAAGCATGATATTCACCGCATCGACCATTTGCATTGCGTATTTTCGTGTGTTTAATTCCTCACAATAACTTTGATTTTGGGACACAGTTTCATCAATAATGCCTAATCGGTGTATCGTTGCGGGTTGTGACAAGACCCCTAAAGATATGGTGTAAGCTAGCCTACATCGTTTTCCTAAAGATGAAAATCTACGGAAATTGTGGGTCTCAAATGTAAAGCTCACGCAGGCAGAGTGGCAAGGGCCGGCCAAGTGAGTGGAGTACAATCTGCAGCGATCACTTTGCCGAAGATGATTTTGAGGATCCTGGCCTGTATTCCGAATTTGGCATGAAGAGAAGAATAAGCTAGCTAAAAGATTCAGCTATTCAAAAGATCAGACTTGGAGTCAAGTCTTCCAATCTGTTTTTCAACGACAGCAGCTGCAGCAGCTTCACCCGTAGACCGAAAATTCTGTCTCTCGTTCGTTAGCTAAGACGACCTAACGAACCAGAGACAGCATTTTCGGTCTACTTCACCCGTAACTCCAGGGAGCTCCAACGCGTTGGAGCTCCCTGCAGGGAGTTACTTCACCCATGGCCCTTCACCGTATTCTGCGAGGGGTTCAAACATATAATATGGTCGAATTTCCCCTTGCCACTCGAGCTTCTTTGCCTTCGGGGTCTGATAAATCATCTGATAAATCAGAGTTCGTATCTGCATGGCTCAGAAAAGTCCTCCAACTCGGAATCGCAGGCACTTTTCCTCTCTCTCTATATAAGTTACTACTCGAATTCAGCCAAAATCTATAGTCAGTACTAACGTACTATGTAAAGCGAAGTAAAAAAAAAAAAAAGCCGTCAGTGAAATAAACAAAACAAAAGCGTTCACCAGTCGCTATGTACGAGGGGAACATAGTCACTGCCGTACTAAAGATGTGTAGGACGCATAAAACGGCTGTGCACGCGTTTATGACCAATGCAAAATTTTCGTTCGGCAAGCTCAGATGGATGAGAACATTGTTCAAAAGAAAAGCTAAAAAACAAAACAAAAGCTGTATATTTGGGCAAAAGCGTTTTCTGATCTTGTAGAAAATATATTGCTTATGATTATTCACTCCTAAGATTATATTGATTAGTTTCCTTTTTTCATAAATTGTCCGTTGAACAGAGGGGTCAAATACCGCATTCTGTGTACAATATTATATGCTGCAGTCTGCAGATCTTGTGCCTCTTACTTTTCATACGTCACTTGGGGGTTAGCCAATCAGCTCACGAGTTTTAAGGAGCGGTCCCAAAACCTCTACTTTTCCCCCTTTTTCGCCAAAACGAGACATAATTTGGACAATCGATTGGTAGATTCGTGATTAGAAGGCAAAACTACATGGAAAGAGCACCCATTTTCTCTCTAATTTAGTCAACCTTTAACGAATAATGAATGTAGGTAGTCTGAACAGGGGGATATTGAGCCTTTATGCCTAGTTTACATTAGCTACGGTCATCGTACGATGGATTAGTCTACGATTTTCCTTGCGATTTGAGGGACATCGTAGGTGGCTACGGGCTACGATCTTTATGTTTACATTATTTACGGTCATCGTGCGATTTCATGTACTGGGCATCGTAGAGGGGCCAAAGACAAAGCCGTACAGAGGCTGTACGGAGATCGTACAGAGATTGTACGGAGGGAGATCGTGCGATTTCTCTACGATGCTTTTTTGCTCCCCTGTTGAAAAAAAAAATCGTACGCTCTCTGCATGATCAGCGCAAGGCCTCCGCACAATGACCCTGCGCTGATCGTACGATGTTTTTAAGGGCTACGATCCTACAATTTTGAAAAATGTGTATAACCTTGCGCCAAACAAAATCGTAGAGGCTACGGAGACCGTGAATCCATACGAAAATCGTACGATCGTCGTATGCCACCCCGGGAGATCGTGCGATTAGAGGGATATGATTAGTTTACGGTCACCCTACGATGATCGTAGACCAAATGTAAATGGGGCATAATGAACAGTATCAGGTCACTGCGTGAGCTTAAACTTTCCTTGTATTTGCATAGTGCTCCTGCATAATGCGATAATTATTATAGGAGTATGATAAAAAGCAATATACTGGTTAGTCCTATTTTTAATTGTTGCATATTGTTTGTGATTATTGTACCCCGGAATGAGCCAATAGGTACACAAAGATAAAGTCGCTTTAGCTGATTAAATTAAGGCAGTATCCATTCCTTACGAGAAGCAAGGTGATCAAGGTCTGGAGTTGGTGTCACCAAGCTCCTTGGTGTCACCACGCCTCGATATACAAGTTTTAAAGCCGAGAATTTTGATTACAATGTGACGTCATTTCAATCGTAGTTTCTATTTTTTTTGTTGTTTGTCGCCTTCACTGGAGAAGGCGTTTACTGCCATTGGAAATACACAGCATTAACGGCCTTCCTCTGACGATTTTCACTTAATCGGCCCAACAGATCGAAGACATGTTGGGATTATCAATGATAGTGGTTAAAATTTATAAAACACACAATAGTGATTGTATTATAAAAAATAATGTACAATAAATCATATATTACCAAGCGTTTCTTGAATCCGTATCAAAAGGCTCACCTGGACCATTTTTTTGTTAAAGGGGAGGGGTAGGTTATCTTTGTCGGACCAAATTTATCACGTTACCATACAGTATTCTTTGTAATGTCATACTTCGTATACAGTGCGTATCCAAACAAGTACACACTGAAAATATTCTCCAAAATCATAATTTTTACAATATGTATATTATATTTCTGATATAATTATGGGTGAGGGTCTGTTTTATCGGATGACACTATGAATATTGACTATATTTTACGCATGAGTGAGTACTGGCTACTTTGATAAAAACTCGCAAAATATGATTTGCGCAAAAATGCCTGGGTCTTTCATTTGTATTAAGTGCCTAAGAAACACCTACTGCATCTTTTCTCTGAACTATCAATAATTAATGTAAACGACCCTCCGCCTAACCGCACATACCCCCCCCCCCCCCCATACACACTCACAAAAAAAAAATGCCCCACAAAAAAGTTGGGGATTATGCCTGCGCACTATTCCATTTTTGTGATTTAAGCATGTCGAAATTATGAGAATGCAACGAATACAGGAAGATGGGACCTATATAATGTTCCATTTTCAAGCAGAGAGATTGATTCTTTTAAATCCGTTTTTAATCATTAAATGTTGATTCGCTCTTTGCCCCATCAATTCAAACTAGTTGAGGATGCGTTACTCTACATGCTCTATGGGCCATGTGGAAACAATGCACAGTAATGCATGATGATATCTGTCACATGTACACGCCTAATTGAAAAAATGCTAAAACATTATTTTATCAGTAAATTTGATTGTCTTTTAAAGTCTTATTCGTCGTACAAGACCTTCTTTGTGGGGTCTTGTAACTTTTACGAGGAATTAACAAGTTTGAACATGTTGAAGAAGAAAATGTTAAGTTCTCCTCCCGTTTTTGTTCAATCTTTTCAACACTCTTCAGGCAAAAGTGGCAACTAATTCATATGATTTGTGCTGGAAAGACACCACCCGCAATGGCGGTTGTGGGTTGGGGGAAGTGGCGTATCCAGTGATGGGTGAAGCTGGTGTAGCTTCTTCTTGAAAGCCCAGGGGAAAAAGTACAACTTGCTATGCGCAGTGCGCTAGCTTGTACAAGATCAGAGCTGTCCAGATGCATTCAATCCCTGCCTTCGGAGTATCCCATCTCTCCCCTTTATCAATGTCTGGATACGCCACTGTTGGTGACTGTGCACTGATATTTATAGGCTTAAGGATTAAATGATGGTGCAAATCAATTGTTGATGGTTTACATAGAAACGTGCAGTTATTCCCTGATACGCACTTTGATCAAATTCAAGACTGAGGCTTTTTTTGCGCAAACCAATAATTTTGCGAGTTTTACAAAATTAAAGTATAGCCAGTACCCACTCAAACGTAAAATATTATATATATTCATGTCATCTGATGCAAAAGACACTCCCCGCCCATAATTGTCTAAAAAAAAAACGTATCGATATTGTGAAATTATGGTTCTGGAGGATATTTTCGAAGTGTGTACTTTTTTGTATACACAGATACACAGGTAATGGAGTTAATCATTTTCCGATAATGGTATGCACTGATTGCCAAAATTAGGGTATTTTGAGAACTACGATATCGGCTTTTTCAGTCATGACGTTTCAGCAAGGCTTCCCTTTTCCACGTATCTCCGATATTCAGAACATACCAAAGAGATTCTGACTTGAGGCTTCTATTAATCATAGCTTACCATTTATACAGTTACTCTTTTTCACATATCAATTTTTAATTTCGGTAGCGTCAGCGGAACTCAAAATCAAATTTTGTTCATGCCTGTTGCACACGACGCGTCATTTTACTGAGTTAGGAATGCGTCAGTCATTAGCGTGGCCTTTGACGTGCCATGACAAAGTTATATCGTATAAAATTAAATGCAAAATGTACATGTAACATGCTTTGAATTACAGGCTTTTTCACGGCCACTATGCCTTCACAAGCTTGATAAGCATTGTAGTAGCATAGTGGAAATGACGGATCGTGTGCAAACAGTTTTATGCCCGTTGCACACTAGGCGGTAGTTGCTGACGTTGGGCTACATCAACAACTGATGAGGTCTTTCACACGTCGTATTAGAGAAACATCTTCAAAACAATGAATTCAAGATAAACAAAAACAACATAGGTTTTAACGACTGGCGCATGCATTGATTGCCTTCATGATAAGCGTAGTGACGCAATAGAAATTACGCCTCGTGTGAAACTGATGTTAGGTTATAAAAAATGAATGCATCGATGAAAATGGATTTACATAAATATCAATCTTTTGTAAGTGCCCTTTTTAAAATCCTTACCAGACTTTGGATATGTAACAATATACACATCCTCAGGCCTTGTTTCCCAGTTCTGGAGTGCGTCGTATATTTGAGGTAGTTGCATATTAGTAAGGTTTACACCTTTGTACTCATGCGTCTGGTGGAAGATGTTTATCGCCTCAGCTCCCCCGGAAGACGTCTTGCTGCTTTCCGATGAAGCCATTAGTTGTCTGTCCACTGCAATGTTTCACAAAGATAATACAACTTGTCTTTTGGTCCGAGTGGTATTTAGGTTTTACACTGACTGTAACTTTGTTTTGTTGTGGCGCCTATAAGATTCATGAGAATAGTAAACTAGACTGATGCCGCACTATAAATGCTTGTGTTTATTACTACACATTTGACTCAGCCTTATGACGATCAAACGCACGCACGGGTCATCTAGTCTCTCTTTCAAAGATTATATTAGCCTATTGCAGCTGGAAGTTTGCAAGTAAATACATATGCGATGAAAGACTTGCCCAGCCACTTTCTTCCTGATGAGATGAAACTATCAATCAAACTTCGTTACTTTGGGACTGACCGGACTGTAAGCAAGAGGGCAATCTAGAAGTTCGAAGAAAATGTATTTAACCAGCTAATACATCTGCCTGAAATCAGAGACTAGTACCATTTTTCACCATCTTGTTTATCATTGTTTACCATTACGCAACGAGCTGGACAGTTTTAAAAGGTCATTCATCTGTTAACACCTACCAGAAATTACAATGTATTTTACCCCAGCCAGGGGCGTAGGCACGCATTATTATCCATGATTAGTGGGGGGATGATCTATTCATCACCCCCCCCCCCCCCACTTACAATAGAAAGTGTGTTCGTATCTCCGCCACTGACCCCAGCTATATATTCAAAATACATATACAAGGAAAACAAAGAACAAGAACAAGAAGACGAAGAAGAAGAAAAAGAAGAAGAAGAAGAAGAAGAACTGAAGAAAATGCGCTTGTGTCCATACCTGAACAAAAAAAAAACAATTATATGAATTGTATAAAATCACAAGCTCTTGTGTATAACGAGATCGTATGTATTGACTAAATGATTACTATAAGAAACTGTCCGCAAAAAGGGAAATGTTTAGAGTTAATAAAAGCAAAACTGAGCAGAGAACTAAAAATAATTTTTGCATAATACTTAAGGCATTGAATTTGCATGTCTATGAATTAATGAACAACGAGTTAATCGACATGAATTTTAAATTCTGTATAAAAATTATATTGGCAATACCAACTAATTTGTTTAATGGAAGCTTTCATTTATGATTTTGAACTACCGTTTAGAAATACTAAAAGATTAATTTAAGTAGGACGTCGTCTATACAAAAATAGAAGCAAATTTTTGGATTCCGAAGATGTATGTATCGTAGTCGAAAAATAGACCAAATATGGTTATTTTACACACGGAAAAAAAAAGAAGAAAAAAAAAGATGGTGCATCGTAATGAAGAATCTTTCCCAAAATAGATTTGGTTATGCCACAAGTATATCCATAACAGACCACGATTTGCAAGTTATTTTTGACACCCCCCCCCCCCCCCTATATTTTGTCGTTCAGTGTATAAGGTGTTACAAGTATACCGCTTAACTATTACAAACACTGCATACATTATAAGCCAATAGTTTGCAATTTATATTTTTTTATTTGATAGAAATAATAACATATATTATTTTGTATATTTTTTTTTTCCTGTTGGGGCGAATGGGGACTGTTTGTCCCATTTCATCCCAGTTAAATTTTATTGTATGCTAGGAATGTGAGTTTTAACCCATCAATGGACATATTTGCAATATATACAAGGTGTGTAACTGAAAATCACATAGCTACACTTAGGAAATAGAACAACTTGTTCTACATCATAAGTAATGAATCGTACACAATCTATAATTGTATATTAGACTAACTATAAAATTATGTTATAATCATGACTATAGAGTACCGAAGTGTGACGTCATCAAATTTTGATTTTTGTATTTCAGTATTTTTAGGACCATATTTAGGTAGAGCATGATGGAAAACGTTCACACATCAAATTTGACATGAATCAGTTCATGGTGGCCCAAGGTATGGCTATATGAATATCTAATTAGCCCCATTGAAGTCAGTGTAAATTGGCCTGGTTCTTAACAGTTTAGAACCAGGCCAATTTAACACTGACTTCAATGGGGCTAAGGAGGTATTCATGCGGCCATATCTCGGGGCCCAATGAGCCAATTGCCATAAAATTTGGGCTCTGGATGTTTTTCACCATGTTCCTTTGAGATATGGTATAAAAAATGTCAAAATGAAAAAATAGCTTTTTGTGACGTCATCACTTCGGTACTCTATTGAAGAGATGGTCTCATTGCAGTGAGATGCGACGAGATGAGGATCGAGGTCGATGACCTGTAGCCTGTAAAGGCAGGAAAACGGAATTTATACAGAGGTTATGGAGGTTGGATGTTTCCTCTCCATCTTCATTTGATGAAAGAGGAGGATGCTCCAACCAAGATCATGGATGTTGGTATCGGATATACCATTATTATAACAAAGGGGTATGAGTGGTTACAGGTAATTAAATATATTGATCCTTGAGTCATTACAACATCCATAACATTTTACTGCAATTATGACTCATTAAAAGTAAAATAATAGTAGTAAAAGAAGTTCACATTAAAATGACAATATGTTTTCACTTTAAAAACTTTCTACCCCTGTGGGTAATTAGTGTGGAACATTCCAAAAGTTGTGTGTCAAGAGAAAGGGAGGCATGGAAGGGAGCATCCTCAATTTCAAGATTTTAATGCGATATTTGAAAGTTTTATTTAGTATTTTTATTATGCATAATTTATGCTTAAATGTTCTAGTTATTTTTACTCCGATCGTTTATTGTTTTGTACATATGTACATATGTAATTGAGCAATTACAGCTGTCTGGCGGCATGTTCTTTTATTTGCAATAAAGCGAATCGAATCAAATCAAATCAAAATGATCAAGAGGTTTAGCCTTGAGCCAACTGGACATTCCCATGCTCTTGGGCTGTGTGTACCACATACGCTCTGTGTGTGTATTGACAACGACTAACATTACAGATCGAGCATACGATCTTTAACACTGGGAGTAAAATGCCTAAAGATTTGTTTACAAATTACAAATTCCTCCCCAGTCAAGCTTCTTCGTTTGCTAATATACATGTACCGTGCACTTTAGTATTAAAGGGATTCGGTAACTTTGTGGACGCTTCAGTGGTTTAATGATTGAATTTTGATATCTGTCTTGTATAATGATGTTCAGAAGGATAAAAGGCATAGAAAGGTTTTCAAATATATAATGCTATTATTAAGATATATATGACTGAATACTCCCATTTACGAAAGTGTATGGCCATACGCTATAGTCTAACACTGAGGATATGGGGGGAATTAGTCTGGCATTTCCGGTCACTTGCATATGTTTACTTTTGTGAAGCACATGATGATTTTGATTTTTTTTTTTCCTGGGCTTCATTTTTATACAATATTACATACACTGATAGCATTGTAAGGACAGGCAGCTCAGATTTTATCAAGCCTCTACAAAGTTACCAAATCACTTTAATTAAAGGGGTCAGTCCCCTTTCACTTAAATTACGAGGGGCTACACATAGGCCTACTGAACTTCAGTCAAATTTGCATGTAACAGATACACAAACACTTGTGTTTTTAAATTGCTATTCTGCGGTTTTAGGCGGTAAAAGTAAGTGATATACATTGCAATTATGTAATGATTTGGATGATATCAATATATGCATACCAATGATACCATGATGTCACTTTAATTTGCTATTCTGAGGTCTCGGGCGGGAAAAGAAAATGATACACATTAGGCCTACAATTATATAACGATGAGGATGATGGTAATATACCCCTACCATATAGTTGCTTTAATTCGTTATTCTGAGGTCTCGGACGGTAAAGGTATATAATATATATGCATTACAGTATAATATACAGGAAAATGGTTTGAGGATGATCTTAAAGGGATTCCGCGGTAACTTTATGGAGGCTTGATTTAATAAATTTACGAAAGCGTATGGCCATTCGCTTTAGTCTAACACTGAGTCTATAGGGGAAAATGAGTCTGACATTTCCGGTCACTTGCATATGTTTACTTTTGTGAAGGATATGATGATTTTGAAGTGCGCCTCGGAATAGTTAAACTAAATAGATGGCGCAATATAAGTGCGTTGTATACTATTATGATTTTGAAGTGCTTATATATCCGCCCCCCCCCCCCCCCCGGGCTTCCTTTTTACACCATATTACATTCACTGATAGCATGTAAGGCCAGGCACCTCAGATTTTATCAATCCTCTACAAGTTACCAAGTCACTTTAATATTACCCGATTTTCATCTAATAAATGAAAGAGCTTTCTGATTCCTTTAATGCCAGTTTGGAACAACATCATAGTAGAAATGTCTCCTGAAAAGGATTGCTCTTCAAATCACACCTTATCAAAATGTGATGTAAAATTGCTGAAGTGTTCGCGCTGAACATTCATGCAACATATATGCATGTGCAGTCCCATATACACCTTTCAGTGTGCAGTACATGTGCTTTTCAGCGACATTGGGTTAGTTTCTTATTGATGATTCCAAAATCCCGAAGTACACACCATGTAGATTTGAGCAACATTTCCCAATTGCTTTGAGACAGTTTCTTTCACAGTGGAATCGCATGAACAGCACTCTGCTTTATCTTTAAGGGGATAATGTTGTGAACAGGGTGATGTTGGACACCTAACCCAACTAAAAATATAATTAATCACCTTTAATCAAATCATGCGAAAGGTCTTAACTATCGATTTTCACAAATACGTCCTCAGCGATAGCATATATTTAATACTTACATACTTGCACCCTATAGATCATTGCACATAATGTTTTTACATAAAACCTGTATGGAACAAAATGTATTCCTTCATCAAAAAATAAGAAAATGAATATTTTTGAAATTTCCTCTACAGAACAAATGGGAGGAGTCTGGGTTCTGGAAATTTTTACCGTCTTATATCTGAAAATCAAGATTTTGTTGTATTTTGTTGCATTTAAGGTACAAATACGACCTCTAGTCCGGAGGAGGGGGGGGGGGGGGCATGTTGAGCACACACCCTCGCACCCCCCCCCCCCTAGTAATTTTACGGGCCTGTATAGTGTAACCGTTTATAACTTGTTATTTTTATTGCCCTGACTGAATAGTGATTGTAAATAAAGAACAATGTTGACTGTGTTTGGTATCTTTAGCAGATTAGAGGGGATTATAGTTAGAAACGGTCAGTTTGCTTTCGGTATTTACCGAGCCAAAATAGGACCAACTTATCAGATAATTGTATATCTAATTTGCGGTCACCTGACAACATAATATTTTATCATACGGGCCAGCGAATGGTACAAGATGACGAACTGGGACTCATTTTGGAAAGCACACTTTGAATAGAAAAAGCCAATGTGAAGAATAAGTTTTATTATAGTGGAATAATGCATGTATATGTCAATGCTTTATTCATTTCATGCCTACAATTACATCTTTTTGTTTGATTTTTTGATTTCGGTTTTATTTGTTTACGCGATCAGCTTACATAATGTATGTACAATGAGAAAGCAAAATATAGAAATCAAATGGCATAATACAAATGATAATACATATATAAAAACAGTTCACTATAGTAAATAGTCTATTTTCCAGTAGAGGTAGTAGTAAACGCATACACTTGTGGAGGAACCTATTAAAAGCGAGGCATGTCGAGTTAGGTCCCCATTTAACAAAGAAAAGGAGCTGGAAAGTAAAATTGATGAGATCAAGATGAGAAAAATCAAAAGAAAGGAAGGAAATCAGCACATGGAAAGAGAACAGAACATAGAATGCAGGTGCCTGGGAGCCGGGGGTGCGGGGCGCTGCAGCACTTCCTGCAATTTTTTTGAGGAGGTGTACCGCACCCCCTAGAAGGCAGAGGATGCTGGGGGTGCTGGGGGTGCTATAGCTAAAAAGTAGTTAAAAAGAGACACTAAAATGCTGAGGACACTTTTTTTTTTTGCTCACAGCACCCCCAGTAACAAAATCGTTCCCAGGTGCCTGATAGAATGACTAAACACTTGCAGAGATGAAAAGGGAGAGATAGATAGATAGAGAGAGAAAGAGAGAGAGAAAGAGAGAGAGAGAAGAGAGAAGAGAGAGAATGGAGAATAGAGAAGCGAAGTGCAGATCGAGATCAGCAATTACCATGCAGCATTCTGTGATGAGAGAACAACGGCGTTTTAAAGTATACGTTAAGATGGATAGGGGAGGGATATTAATTTGTATGATATGGGTTCAGCAAAAGAGATTTCACTTCTTTTTTTTAAACTGTGCAGTCTCTATATTATGAAAACACTTGATAAGATATAACATTTCAAAGTGACTATTTTGCTGCCCGAGTGGCGGTTGCCGAAATATTGGATATAGATATAAACACCTACTCCATAAACAACAGTTTATCTGTGTTTAAAAAAAGAAAGGGGTCTTATGTTTTGATAACAGATGGAAAACATTAGTTTGTCATTATAAAGTGTGAAGCAGATTTGTTTTGTCATTTTGTACCTTGTATAATTAGTGTTCAATTTGGATATATTTCTTTCTTTCTTATGTAATTACAACAGATTTGTATTGTCGTTTTAGTCCTGTATATTTAGTGTTACTTCTGGATATATATATATATGTTTTTATCATGTATAATTATGTTGATAAATGATGATCAATACTTAGTAATTATATGATTTTGGAATGAAAACAAATATATATCAATTTTCAAAAGTCTCGAGGACGGCAACTCCCTACTTAGCCCCCATCCGCCTATTATGCCTCAGTCACAATAGGCTCTGATGCCATGTACGGGCCCCGTCCAATGAGTTTTTTGTCTAAAATCGGGCGGTCATCGGAGCATTCGTGCGGTGACCGGCAGACAACCGGACGCTAATCGGGGTCATCGTTGTGTTTTGGGGGCATCGTTGGAGGCATCGTCAACTTTTAGCGCGGAGTTAAATGCTAGCGATGGATTTCAGACATCGGCCAGTGTCAACACATAGTTGACATAGCCGGCAGGTGGCCGCCCGGTGACCGTCAGATCTTCGGGGGGGGGGGGGTGGTCCTGACAGGTGCCACCAGGGCGTCTGGAATCTCGCCCGGTTCCCGTCAGATTGTTCCCACGATAAAATCTTCCCAGGCTCCTCCAAAAACAAACTTTTTTTCTGTCAGGGCGCCGCCCGGTCTGCCAGACACCCGTCAGATACCCGGCAGGCCATCGTCCGATAACCAAACGGCGCCCTGTAGCATGTGTAGGCGGCCCTCCGATTGTTTAAAATCGGACAGGCGCCGGCCGGTCTACGCCCGATGTTTGAACGATGTCTGGCGGCGCCCTGGCGGCACACTGCCGACTAGGTGAAGGCGACCTGCCGGCGCCTGTCCGATGAACGGGAAGGGATCTAAGGAGTATAAATAACACGGGTGATTGGTCAGAAAACATTGTCATATATATATACCCACCAAGTGTAAACAGACCAAAATGACGCTTAAACAATCTAATTCGGCCGATAGTCATCGGTCACTCGTCGGGAACACTAACGGTTACCCCCAGGCCTCACGCCAGGACACCGCAGGGCCACCTCCAGATGATCGCACGATGACCTACTATCGGCAGATGGCTGCAAGGTGACCGTCCTGCTTCCCTGCGGTCTCCTGCCGGCGCTCGGAAGATATCCTGCCGATCTCCGTCTGATGTCCGTCAGTTTTTCTCTCATAAGTGTCGGCCGGCATGCGTCCGGTGACTGCACGGGGAGCAATTTCTTGTGACTGCTAGACCGACGTTTTCCAAACATCGGCAAATCTCGCCGGTGACCCAACGATTTTGAAAATCGGGCGGTGACCTCCAGAGGCCATTATCGGACGGCCGCCGGTGTAACGGCAGATACCGTTCTAAAAACGGCCAAGAACACTATCTGCCGGCGGATCTTGTTCCAACCCCGGCAGATACCCTACCTAGACATAGCAACAAATAATGTATGCAAACTGGATTCCAAGTATTGTAGTTCATTCATTAATGGAATACCTCGTTACTAGGTCCCAAGGAAAGAAACATCCATAAATTTCAATCACTTAGACAGGTCTATTACTTAGGCACGAGAGTGTTTCGTACAAATCTGCCAATATACAATACACCTTATCCGGCAGATATGGTTCCGAGGTAGAACGATATCTGCCGGCGGATACGGTATCTGCCGGAGAACCGTATGTGCCGCTACACCGGCCCCAATTGTGACTGAGGCATTACGCATAGGTTGAAAAGTAATTTTTAAGGATACTTGCTTAACATTTTAGAATTCGTAGTAAAGTCGTCTATTGCATTCCAGTTGGCTTAATGATGTTAAGAAGACGAAGGGTGGTGCTATCGATAAAAAAGCGGGAAAGACAAGAAAAGGAAATGTAGAGATGTAAGCTTTACCTTTGCAAACTGTGCACGACGATCATCAATTTGGGCAACATATTTTTGATATAATTATTGATATCTTTGTGTTGATGTTAGCATAATTATTGTGCACCAATACCCGCTCATGCACATACACACACTGTCACACCACAAACACTTCGAAAAATCAAGGAGTTATCAATTACCTGTGATAACTCCTTGGAAATATACATGTACAGCTTTTTGTAATTGATCCAATTAAATCAACAATGCGAATTTGGGGCATACAGCCATAAAGTTTGAAAGGAAAAAAAATTAACAGGTTGACAGTCATTTTACGAGTATTTCTAAGCTCCTTTTGATATGTTTGATGTTTCGTATGAATTAAAAAAAATAAAGCATTTAATGCAGCAACATCACCGGAAGGGGGAAGGTCCAGGCAGCGGCGTCGCTAGAGGGTGTTTGTGTGTGGGAAGGGGTGTCACCCACATCACACTCAAATTTGCTGTCGGTAAATGCGCCACCTCGGTAGGCAAAAAAAGGAGGGGAAAGGGGAGAGGCAGGAGGAAAGAAAACGAAAGGGAGAAAAGAGAAGGGAGAAGAATAAAGGGGAAAGGAAAGGAAAAGAAAAACAGAAAGTAAAGAAGCAAAGGAAAAGGGAAGGAAAGAAAAAGAAGGAAAACTGGCCAATTGTTTCCTCGCTCGCTTCGCTCGCTCGCAAAAACACTACACAGTTAATATCGGGCAAAATACGTCCCCCAATGGGCTGCAGCCCCTTCCGATTATTTTCTAATATTCGGGCAACCACCACTTCATATTCGGGCAGCGATGTGCAAAAGAATCCCCATAATTATTTGGGCAGGAAAGATGCCTAATAATTATGTAACTTCTGTACATTTTCAAGAAAAACTGGCCCTTTTTCACTCGGTCGCTTCACTCGCTTGCCTAAACTCTGAAAGGTTTATATTCGGGCAAAAGGCGTCACTCTTCGGCAATTGGCTGCACATGGGAGGGGAATACTCTTGCCTTGACATTACATTTCTTTCTTCCGGTTATATGTGGAAACCTTTTATTTTTCATCATTCCATATTATGCAAGCAACTGAGTGTTTAGAATGAGAGAAATATATTTGCTAACTGATACTTTTCAATGTTTACTTATGTTTACGTCCTACACAAATATTTCCATTACTACACATAATTGCTTAATTGTCCTAAACAAATTGGGTTCCTAGAAATAAATATGATGACTGTCGACGGATTTAATACACGAGTGCACAGTCTAGCCCACGAGAGGATTGATTATCGATTCATGATTCAAAGCAACAAATATGGTTTGGAGTTAGTGAACAACAAATGACGTAACGTAAACGCTACGAAAGGTATAAAATCAAGCATAGGAAATGATTTAATACCGGTAAACGACAGGAACTCGGCTGCATATTAAATAATCTTACAGTCAGCGGTTTATTCAACATGGTCTCGAGTGTGAGGACAAGTCTTGGGCGGTCTTTCTGTATCATCTTCATCATCCTGTTATCGTACATTAGTCCTTCTGTAAGTATGATTTTAGATCTAGATCAAAGCATGGCGATTTTTTTGGTTTGTAACAAGTCTATACACTAATATAAAATCCAATTCTGTAACATTTCTTTACATATTGTAAAAACATTTTTATGTACACATACTGTATTCAACTGAATACTTAACAGAGAATTTTAAGTATTTACTCAGTTTTCGGCATAAGTGAAATACTTAGTGAACGCCGATATTCCATATGACAAATGACAAATTTTCTTATTTTTGACAGGTATTCAAGTAAATTACTTGATAGTTACAGTAAGTATTCAATTGCATAGTGCGGCTAAGTATTTTCCCTTAAATTTGTCTTGATATCCCAGTCTTCAAGCCGTGAATTTCAGGTACACAGGTACACTCTTGATTTCGTCAACGTCCAAGCAAGGAGTTATTTCTGGGTCCAAGCGATTAACATGATCATATAAAACACGTGCCGCCGCCCGAAATTTAGATATTGATTCTACTTTTTTCTACTTTTTCATTTGTTAATTGCAATTGTATACTTGATGGTTTTTTTCCTATTGTTTGTTTGTTTGTTTGTTTGTGTTTTTTTTTTTGGGGGGGGGGTAATTTTTGTTACTGACTTGTATGTTTTTTGTATCAATTATGGATTTGATTATCTTTATGCATACATTACATATGTTACATACAATATATATTACATATGTTTCATTACTATGTCGTAGTTACCATGTATATTTAAACTGTTAATGTTGTTATGGAAATAAAAATTAAGAAACAAAAACGTGTTCCAGGATAAGTTCATAGGCCTTTATTGTAAGGACTAAAAAGCAGGAAACTCAGTGTCAAGATGAATAATTAAATTTCACAAAGTAGGCCTAATTTTTAAAACATAATTTTTAAACACTGATCCAGTCCCGTCTGTTTTATCTATTGCACAATGAAAGATTTGTTCCATGCCGTTAACATATGAATTTATCTGATGCGATCCAATTTACTGTGAGAGCAGTGACTCTTAAATAGAAATCAGAATACAAGATGAGTAGCTACAATGAAGACTACATTGTTTTTTATGGGTTTTTTTTTTTTTTTCAGTAATCTTTTATTGATTCCATATGATATCAAAAACAATACATAACAATCAACATATATATATATATATATATATATATATATATATATATATATACATATACATAAATTAACAGAAATCAGCAATAAGTCATTAATAAATCAAGTATATGTTATGCTACAAAACTACTATAACTTCTAAAAAAAAATCAAGCATAACATATTGTACATATATAAACAACTTAAAAAGAAAAGGAATCTATGCACTTGAGTTCGAACCACTCAGTGGTTCTATCCCTTATCTAAGGGTTCCCCTAATCGATGCCAATTTTCTCTCCTCTAACCAATCTCCTACAATATTATTTTTTATTTCATTAAAAGAAGGTGGGTTCTTATGCACTCTGTTTTTAAAAATCAAATATTTTACAAGAATTAGAATATGATTTTACAATTGGTGTTTTCCTTTATTTCTTTCCTCCGTCACAAATAGAATTTCTTTCCAGCTACAATTCCGTAAATCGATATAATTTAAAAATCTCGAACATGATTCCCAGATTAATTGCGCATATTCGCAAGAATAAAATAAATGTTTATATGTTTCTTCTTCTTTTTCACAAAAAGAACATAAATCACTTGAAACAAAACCAAACCGGAAAAGATGATGGTTTGTATATATAATGCCATGTATAAGTTTAAATTGGAACTCTCTTAGCCGACTATTTAATGTACAATATCATAACCTTAAATATATTTTTTTCTATTTCCTTGTAAGTAAAACCGTAATTTCTTTCCATTCTTTCAAAAAACCAGTGGTTCAAAACCTTCTTTCTTGATGAGTTGTAAATATATTTGTTTTGATTTTAAGTTAGATATACTAGTTATTGTCCCACCCAAAATGAAATCAGTCTCAGAGTTATTATTTTTTTCCATTCTAATCACTGAACCGATATGTATCATGTATATTGCCACGAAAAAATAAATAAATCCATTTAAAAATAAAATAAAACATCTATCAAGTATAGATAAATGCGTTTCCTAATGAGAAGAGTTTAGAGCTGCATCTAATTCCAGCTCGGAACAAAATAACACAAATAGTTCGGTGCCATGTTAATAGACTACCACGCCTCTAATCAGTTAACGTGGTTGATCACACTGTCTAGACAAAATAATATAACTATTGAATCATCAGACTATACGTCATTACTATATCATCGTAATGATAGAGAATTCGTCATCAGGAAAGAGGACATAAAACACAGTTCCACGTCAAAATAATGCAATCAACACGATTAAACTGTTTGTTTTGATTTTATACACTCTCATTTGCAAACAATGTAATTGAAAACATTCCAAACGAGTGTGAGAACTTTCAAATGATACAGACACTATTTTCTTAGTTGCCTAGTTACCTGGTCAACAAACATATTTGTTAATTTCGTCATTAAATTATTATTGGGTTAAATGAGCCATTAAACAAGACCATCATTGGGCTGGTTGTAAGGTCTTTTAATTATCTGATACTGCCATTTTCTGTAGTAAATAGAACGTGAAAAGGTGTAGTATTCTGGTTTCGTCATATATTAATTAACATTTTTTATATTGAATATGCAGATCTAAGCAAATATGCATTTCTGAAGCCCAGAGGCGAAAACCATTTTTTCCAATCTACGTACAAGAAAGAAAGTTCGAAGAAAGACGAACATTTACAGATCAGCAGTAGCCTGACAGTAATATTTTTTTCAGTATTTTGCCTACTGCTTGACCTTTTTTTATAAGTTGAAAGAGTTAGAAACATTTTATGCATATCCTGTATTTGTAATATGAATATCTTGAAAGCTTTAAACTTTATTTTCGCGATTTCATTAAGTTTATGTGCTTCTTTTCTTAAATCTTAAAATATATTTTGTGTAACATCTTTATCACAGCCTAATTACTACACGTACAAACATACCTCCGATAAGATATGAATTGAACATATGTCACGTACAGAGGATCGTCGAATTAAGCGGGTAACTTCTTCTTTCACCGTTAGGAAAAGGCCATAATTCACAATTTATTTGCTGAAAACTGTATATAAATCATACTTTCATTTGTGAGAATACATATCAAATTTCAGAATGTCCAAATATGACTAATATGTGCGAGTCAGATTTCACTGTCAATCTGTTTTCAACGGAACAAATATATGTTCAGTTGCAGGACATGCTTGATTATGATGATGGAACTTACACTGTAATGTACTTGATTTTATTTCCTTCTTTATATCTCTTATTTGTGATCTCTCGTTTTCTCCATACTATACCCCTTTTCTGCGATCTTGTTTTCACGCTTATTGAAAGCTCTCCCCATCACCCAACCCCCCCCCCCCCACACACACACACACACACTCTCTCTCTCTCTCTCTCTCACCATTCCCCATCCCACTACTGTCTACAGTCCTCAATCGTCAACATGCTCCACATTATTTACCACATCACATTCTCATATTCAAAGCAGCTTTTATTTATATATATCTATGTAATCTCCATATAACTACCGTATATATTTCTCTTATCCGTTTCAAATTTATCATATTATTACTATTCATGTATTAATGTATGTAATTGTAACTGTTAAGCCCTGCTTGATTGAATTCATTGCACTGGGCAATGTATGTTAATGTGTATGTTTATCTATAATAAACATATACCACTTTTATTGTCTTTTATTTACAGTCGATCGACTTTATAATTAATGAAAATGAAAATGCCAACTCGAAGAAGTAATAATTTTTTTATTTGTCAATTTTCCACTTTCATGTACCCGTAGCTTGAGCAAGACTGGGTAAAATTGTTTTTCCCAAGTACAATGACTTCTACCACCATCTCCATCAGTTGGTTGCCCACGGCGGGTACATCGTTTGAGTATTACACAGTGGATGTTGCCCCACCATCAGGGACGAGTGTCAATGGATATCCAGCTACTACATCAGATACGGAATACACATGTACTGGTCTTCGTCCAAACAGATTGTACACGATTACAGTCACACCCTGGGCTGGAATGGGTAGTGGAGATCCCTCTGTAATGGATCTATCAACAGGTATGTTATTCCTTGTGCTATTTTCCCTGTATCCATGAGTTGCAGAACTATGGGCACATTTCGCCATGGGGATGACGTCTCTTCTCTCTTGTCAGAACTTTCACACTTTGTTACTGTGACATTTTTTAATTTTTATTTTAATTTGTCATCAAAATATATGAAATTTTTTTTTAAAGACCATCTCGCTGCCGGAATATGAGATGAATTATGTCCGGATGTGAGATGACGACTGCAAAAACAATTTCGACTTTTTGGGATGGATGGGGCTGCAGAAAATTAAAAGAACAGATAAATCACAGGAAATATGGAAGCATGTATATTATTGAGAGAGGGAACAGCAGTTGCGGATCCATTTGAAGCGAGAGGCACAGGGGGCCTCCCGGTTAACCCAGACAAAATGAAGAACTCATGGGTGGCAGCATGTCTCTGCTAGCCCCTCTCCCCTTAGCACGGCACAAAGTAAATGGAACATTGAAGGGTATTACAAGAAAAAAGTAGGAGAACGAGGAGAGGATAGACTATTGTCAGCTAGAAGGGGAACGCAAACTGTTCCCGATTTTTTTCCACTGGATTATTTTTTCTGGAATCCTGTCGGCCCCCATTAATTCTAAGGGAGAAGGGTTTGGTCAAAAATTAATAAATAAAAATGCAGACTAGGGATATTGGCCTAATGTGGGGGGGGGGGGGGTTCTTAGGTACATGTCCGTGTATTAGGCAATGAAGGCGAAGTCTTGTCCAAGAATTAAATGGTTCTATAATAAACTCAGAAAAATCAGACAACAGATTAACAAAAAGTTTGAAGAAAGTAATAATAATTGCAGAATAGGGATTTTCGTTTGGCCTAATGCCGTTGGAGGGGGGCAATTTTTTTTGTCCTATCTGTGTATTAGGCCCTGAATGCCAAGTCTGGTCCAAGAATTATGTGGTTCTAATAGAATCAGACAAACAGATCAACAAAAAAGTTTGAAGAAAGTAATAATGATAGCAGAATAGGGAATTTGGTTTGGCCTAATGCGGTGGGGGGGGGGGGGATTTCTTTTGGACCTATCTGTATATTAGGTCTTAAATGCCAAGTTTTGTCAAAAAATATGTGGTTTTAATAGAAGCAGAAAAGTCAGACAAACAGATCAACAAAAAAATTGAGGAAAGTCGAACAACTTATAACAAAATTATAAATTTGTATATGTGACCCGACGCCTCAAAACCTACAATAAGTCGCCAAAATTATTATTTTTGTTTTATACATTTTCTGAAAGTAGAGATTCTCAGCTTTCCAATGGTATATCACTTCCCTAGTTCACTCAATGATAACACCTTTAAATATCACATTTAGGATCAGTATGTAACCAGCAATCAATAACTCCTATTCAGAGAAAATGGCCATTTAAATTCGGAACAAAAGAGTGCTAAACCTTCGCTCTCTGTGTGCGCCCAAGTAAAACTGGGTATTCAAATGGCCATAGCCACCGGTATGAAGGAATTATCAGATTAGGCTGAATTTTGGCACGCTGCTCCAGGAGGATTACCCATTCATTACCCACTACAAAAATCAATTTAATACCTTTAGAGGTAAAGTAGTAATTTGGCATTGAATGAAAGTATTACAAATTTTGGCGATTTAAATTTTTTAGCTCGACAGCTGAAAAAAAGAGTCGTTTTAAAATGCCACAAAAACATATTTCTAAGTCGAATTACGACTCACAAACTTGAGACATGATAGAATGATAATGAAAGTACCCATTTCTATCAAAAACAGAAAATCGACTGATCCAAGCAAATTTACTATTTTGGGCTGTTTGCTACGTTGTGGTCCGTGCGACTTATTGTAGGTTTTGAGGCGGCGGGTCACATATGTTAATAAGATATGAAAAATTAGGGAAAACAGTGAAAATCACTAGACAAATTGTCAGCGCAGTCATGGGTTTGTCATGTCAATCCCTCAAAACTCACCCATAAGTTTGCTTATGTCAATAAGACAAATTTCCAATTTTTAATCTAAGAATATGATTTCATCGTAACTTGAACTAATATATATTTACAGCAATATGTTTTTGCATTAATTCATCAATAAAGATTCACATTTTCTTTCAAAATCATGAAAACTATGAACTATTGATAAGATATACATGAACATACTTATGAATATGTAATGTGTTTTTTAAAACAATATTTTTTTTTCAATTCATGAAACATTTTGTGAAGGTGCATACATGTACAACGTATTACTATGAAATTAATATTACTTGGTTCAAGTTCTGTCGTTCCGATGTTTCTGCTTATATTGAAAGCAAGTTTTGTGGGACTGGACTTACCCTTCAAAAAGAGTTTTATATGATTTTTCATCAAATATGAATGATACGGGCCATTCACTTACTTACCTCTTGGTTCTGCCTATGAGAAAAGGAGGACAATGGTTCATTTTCTTTTTATCTTGGTTTGACTTGGATCTTTTCACATCTTGTTATTCTATTTCATTTTTTTCAGTTTGATCATACACGTGATTAACATGACTAAATAGAAATCAAACTGTGATTTTCACATGACCGCCCCCTCCACTGTTGGAGAACCCTAGATCCGCCATGAAACGACATGTCACATTATACCCATTATTCCAAGTAAGGCTTGTATGACTGAATGCTATTATTCGAGTGAATTTCATGTTGCCATGTACTCGTGCGATTGTAACAGAACATGCAATTCAGCCACTAGGCTGCAAAATGTATGCTATTGTGTACATAATAAACCATTGAATAAATAAATAAAGACTTGGCTTGAAATTTGTCGTAAAAATATCACCTCAATATTTCATGATGACGACTTGACAAAATAAAAACAACAACAAAGAACACTAACTCAATGCCTAATAATATAGTTCATTTCCTGAAATAATGATGATTACAGATACTTCATATTATATTTTCATCTCTAGATGGGTTATCTGACCGTGAAATATTTGTAACGGACATTACATCTGATTCAGCATACGTTCAATGGAAGAACTACAGCAGTCCTCCCTATTCGATTGTGACATCACCAACCGGCGCCGTGGATGATGTGGGAGATATCTCTGAACCCGAGGTCATACTTGTCATCTTAATGCCAGAAACGATGATTAATATCATGGTCAAACACAATGGGAATGTTCTGGCTTCTGGAAATTTCACGAGTGGTGAGTTTTAGGTTGCATGATAACTTTCCTTGCATTGTGTTTCCCTTGTCTCAGCGACTCATGGGCATACAAAACTAAGTTCAACAGTAGCCAACTGATAGCATTTCTCCAATGTTTTGATATTGTGTGAAACTTTTCTTCTTGGCTACGTCTAGTAGTTTACTTTATTTAAACACTTACAAACCCATTACCGTTTTGTCTGTTTCCCATTCATTCAATGAATATAATCATTTCATATACAATTGTTATATCAATCAGGAATTGTTAGTGTTTGAGGAATACATTCCTGAAGGAAAATTAATTTGAATCCCTCTCTGTTTGTTTTGTCCCCTTTACAAAGGGCAATCCAACCTTTGTATTAATTTGGTTCGTGTGAAAGCAGAAATTCAGTTTGAAAGTTTGAACGAAGTCGGACAAGCACGAAGAAAGTTATATTTTACAATTTGTGATTACTATGCATATGGGAATTTCAAATTGGCTGGATCAGTACGGTCACTGTGATGTAGCGGCTATCAGCTTTCATATTCCCTCAAACACACAAAATGACTAAAATCTCATTTTAAAAAAATGCATATTTGATAAATAAACTCTGTAGGATTTTTTTGTTGTTGTTGTTCATGTTATCATATTGTGTTTATCGTAGGGAGCAGCCCAGATGAATGCGGCCCTCCTGAGCGCTGCAATTCGGCCTCGGCTCTTATTGAACATAGCTCATTTCTGGTCGTGAACCTAATCTTCTTCATCGTCTACGTAACAATGCTGCAGCTGCCCTGAGAGCAAACACTACCTGTGTACTCTCCTCAAAACATTTTAATATACATGTATATGTATATGTTGTTAAAAATGTATAATTATATATGTTGTTAAAAGCTTGTATCATTACATATTTGAGCAATTTCGCGATGAATGACGAGAAATAGATCCAAAGTTTGTTATCACAAGTGTAAAAGTAACTAATTTTTTTAGAAATACTTTACTAGTACTCATTTGATATACAGCACTGCATTTTTCGTAGGAAATGCAAAAGATACTTTCAGTGTTGAATGAGTTATGGGAAGAACTTGTTTTTTTGTTTTATTTGGTAGATCAAAGTGTACTGTAGGCTACATATGTTGACTTTTATATTCTGTGCTGCTTTTTAAGTTTAATCATATGAAATGTGTAAGTTACAAATGCATTTGAAATACACTATAATGTACATATAATAGATAAGTCATACTCGAGCATTTTCTTTCTATTAATTGTTAATCTCACAACCATGTGTTTAACTGTCACCTTTCAATTTCAATTTCAATTTAAAGATATTTATGTAAAACCAAAGACTTTAAATAGTATCAAGACATATTACTCTGACCTACTTCCGTAGTACATTTTGGAGGCGTAAATTCCTGTGTTAAAAACAGACTCGGAAAAAATACGTTCCCCATAGGTATAACACGTGAAAAGATGTCTCACTTTTTCTTGATATTTCATATCTTACTCTATCTTTTTCAAGTCTGATTTTTGCACGAGAAAAAGGATGGATAGTTCAAAAAACATTTCTTGAACCTTTTTTGTCAATAAATGCCGCTATGAATCCCTTGGATCATGCCTGCTTTTTGACAGAGTCATCTGCCATAGGTTAACACGCGAAAACAAGAAATTTTAGGGTGATTATAATTCCCTTTGTTTATCTTTGAAAATGTAAAAAATGTGATTTACATGAAATTTAAAGCTCTGATAAGGTATAATTAAGGCTTGATGAGTCCAGTAAACCCCCCATAAATCCCCGGGAATATGCATGCTTTTGGCCTTCCAGCTCCCATAGGTTCAAGTTCAAGTTCAAGTTTTATTTCAAATTCCATATAAAAATACATTTCACACCAATTGAATTTATATAATACAAAGGAAAAGGGACATTGAATAAAACTAAGTAGATGCAAATCAAAATATACAGAGAAATAGTCATAACTAATAAGGAATTTGGGTATAGCCAAAAAAGCCAAGTGGCTTGTCGAGTAGGCTACCCAGATGGTAGAAGACTATATTATGAATGTAATAGAAATAAAACCAGATTAATGCAAAATTATTAAAAAGTTGAGATATATAGTAGAATAAAGGATAGATCTCACACAAACCCTATACAATGCAGTTAGACACTGAATAAAGATTAACAAATATTACACTGTCAGCAAATATTTCTTAAGCTTTTGTTTAAAAAGATTGAGTGTCTTGCAAGACCAAATTTCAGTTGGCAGATTATTCCATACTACAGGTGCATAATATCGAAAAGACTGAAGGGTGAAATTTTTAGTTGCAGGGTATAAGTGATATCTATCCTTATTTCTTGTATTGTAGTTATGTAAGTTAGAGTTTTTCTTGATCATACAAGATATTGAATTATAAAGAACATTTTTTTCATGTTTAAATATCAGAATTGCACATTGCACATTGCACAATTGGAACTATGTCAGTTTGCCAAAACTTGGCTCATCAATGTTTTTTGCTTGCTGTTCGTTGTTTGCTTGTCTTTGGCACCGACAGCCCCGAGAGACCGACAATGTAGTGTGGGGGGGGGGGGCGGGGCTTCTGAACCCTGTTATGGATATGAGTCTGACACTGACATTCTAAAAGGGTGGGGGCACAAAATTAATGCAGGGCTGTCAACTTTGGGGAACCGCTTGAAGGGAGATTTGTATTTGTTCTCGCCAGCTCTCCAAAAGTCAGTTGGGGGATTTTTCGCCAGCCCTCCAAAAGTTGCTCAGTAGGGAGGGGGTGGGGGGGGGGGGGGGGGGGAGTGGCAAATATTTTTTTTCTCGCCAGCCCTCCGAAAGTCGCTCAGTGGAGGGGTGTATAGGGTATCAGATTTTATCAGTTTTCCTCCATAATTCTCTGACAAGCAAAAAAAGTTAGCAGTTCTAAAAGGGGAATACAATTTTTTTTTAAAGGCCCCTAAATCCGCCACTGATCCATGCCCGGACGGACTGTCACGTCAGTCTTGTGGGGTGGGCCTCTTTACAAGTTTTTCTCGGAGGGTTAATAGAACGACATTGTTATAGTCTCGTGGGCTCCCAAACTAAATTTGGTGCTCGATCCGGGGTTTTTTTTTCACAATTTAGGCAAGAGCCCGTATATGCCAACCTGGGTTTCAAGAAGGGGGCCACGGCCGATTCGCCCCCTCTTGATCCGCCCCTGCTATTCTGTCATGGACGTGAAGAATATGATTGCATAGTGTTAGTGGTCGATCTCATTAAATTGAAAGATTGGGGAAAAAGCAATAAGCGATCTTTTTTTTTTTTTTTTTTTTTTTTTGTTCCAATTGCTTTATTTTTACTGTTTGTTTCTGTTGGGTTTTTTGTTTTTTTTTTTTTTTTTTTTTTTTGCTCAGTGATTTTGTTTTTAATCATGTAAATCACTCGTAATTTTTGTAATTTCTGTTGATTTCCTAATAAAAACACAAATAAAAAAAATAAGATATCATTATTTTTTCCTCAATTCTATTGGAGTCATTTTTTACAGATCGGTTGTAAGAGAGAATAAGAGAGTATGAGAAAAAATGAGAGGGGGAGGAGAGAGAGACAAAGAGAGCTGGGGCAAAAGTGGGATATTCCTACAAAAGACAGAATAGGACTGATAATAAATAAATTATATCATCAGCTGCTATTGTTGGTTACTAGTTAATTTAATTCAAAACACGGAGGCCATCCCCCCCCCCCACCTTTTTCGTACAATCGGTAAAGGACCTATTGCGTTGGTGATGGCTTCGGAGCAAGCCCCTATACTGTTTTTCTTCTTCTCACATTTCTGCAGCAGAATATTACAAATAACTTACCGTAAGTTGGTTATATTTGTGGCGTATCCAGGAATGCAGGGGAGGGGGAGGCTCACGCCTGACGCCCAAAAAAATCATAAGATGCATTCTATTTTGAATTTTAGGACAAGCAAGGAAAAAAAATTATCACAGTTTTCAGATTCTTTCTGTGCGGGGGGGGGGGGGGTGGGGGTACACATTTCCTTTCATTCGATGTGTAACTAAGACATGTCAGATTTGGTTTTGGCTGGCACATAGGGGCACGTATATTCCTGGATATAATCTTGGATACGCCACTCTTAATTTAATCTTTATATTTATATAAGGAATTGCTCGCACGCAATCTCATTTTATTAAAGCCTTTTCTGTCTTGACTTTTAAAAGAATAAGGCTAATAAAATTACATTACAGGCCTATAATCCATATAATTTCAATAAATCATATCAAATGAAATATTCTGATTTAATAGAAAAATAAAGATAGCACATTATTATTTTTTAAATAACTTTTCTCGACATTCCCGTCAGATATCGCAGTGTTTGCTCATATAGAGCTTAATATCAGGGAACATGTTTGGACCCCCCGCCCATCATCACCTAAATATTAATAGAAATTTCACAGCAAATAACTTTAACAAAAATACAAACATCTACTCCGAGGCCTCCCTCCCAACTCTCTTCCTCTCCTCCCTGGTGCAGATTATGCCCTTTAGTTATGGCTTTACCAAAAGGCAAAAGCGCTGTCCAGAGAAAGAAGAAAAAAATAAAGAAAATACAAAAATACAAACATCCTGATCAAGACTATAACCTTTCCCTCTGGGCCGATCGACATATACGCGTGCTTTATTTCGGCACTGAGCACTCTTCGTATTTAAACTCTTTGGTAAAACTTTCCAATATAAGTATACAAAGTAATACATGAACAAAAGAATGTACATTTAATTTTAACAAAAATAATGACAAAATACACCTCCGTGTGATACATACATAGTTGGAGAACACATCTCTAAAATCAAAAGTCCACTCTTCTTTATTTCTCTTTCTTACAGCGCATAGGGACATGTGATATGCGCTATATAAATATGGTGTATTATTATTATTAAAAGTTTGGGCGAGGGTGCTTTAACCCGTAAGAGTACATAATGAATAAATTTTTAAAAAGAAAGAAAATACGTATAACATGTAAATATTATTAACTGTAAATGTTCTTTCTAGAATGCCTGGATTCTTGAGACAACATAAGTCAAGGACTTATCCACGGGAGATTAAAAAACTTGTGTTACTTTTATTGCAACATTTTTCCATTGGGAATTAATTACAACTCAGCGAGGACTCAGTCATGTTAAAACGACACTACAACGCTGAAGCTTCAAATGGGAAAATATTGTCGGGATTGCATGTTCTATTACGAAGAAACTTTATGTAATAATGTTGATTTTTTTTATAAATTATTTCTTATTCATTTATTCATTTATTTATTTATTTATTTATTTTTGTTTATTTATTCATTTTTTATTTATTTATTTATTTGTTATTATTATTGGTAGCTTCTCATCGATATTCGGAGAGAGAGGGGGCGCTCTTGTAATTAGCATTTGTGACCACATTGATGATGAAATATACATGGAGAGGTACATATGAATAATTTAAATTACCATGATGGTTTGATAAGTGAAACGCCGTGACGACGAATATAACACAAACAAAGTCGAAATTGTTTTGCTGTGTGTGTATTTCATTATTTAGTGAAGAGTTCAAATCAATAATTCAATTCCCTTGATAACTGCGTGATTTAACATGACGAATGGACACTACAATAAACAGCAAAAAAGAACATTTTTTCCTATATCGCCTAAAACATGTAACGAAACACCTCCTAACGAAGCATTCCTAAATTCCCACTCTCTTCTTTTCCACTACTTTCATTCCTTAAGTAATTTTCTGTTTTATGCTCTTTTGATTTTATTACTAAATCAATATGGTTGTAAAAAGCATATATTAACCGTCACCCCTCTTCAGAGCCTGGATGCCTCCCCTCAGACAGCGTACAAGGTCACTCAAAAGAATTACTCCCTATACTCAAATGCTCAGATCAGATGTAGAAACAAACACTATGGACTAAGCCTAATCCCATACCTTGTAAGGTTGCTAAATGAATCTTAACTTGCAGGATCCATTGTTAGACTTTGTAGACTTTGTTGTGTTTTTATGATATTCGAGCTCTCTCTCTCTCTCTCTCTCTCTCTCTTTCTCTCTTACTTTCTCTCTCTCCCTCTCTCGCTCTCCTTCATCCTCTCTACTGCTTTATATATATGTCCCTTTCTCATCTTCTTTCTCTCTCTCCTCCTCTCTTCCATACTCATTACATTTCCCTGCCCAGAACCTGGGGGGGGGGGGGGTAACTCTCAGACAAATGTGCTACCCAAGCGCGTCTACGCACTTCAAAAATGGACCCTAAATGGCGTATTGTACGAAGTCTAATTTGCACCCCTATACGGCGTAACATCAGAAAAATATACACTAAATAGCGTCAACAGGGTCATCACGCCACCCCAAAATACCCTAGGTGGCGTACAAATATTATTATTATGGTACCAAGTACAATACCCTTAATGGTGTTTAAAATAAATAACCCCTATTAGACTATGAAAACAACAAAATAACGCGTTTTGAGTACAAGCAGATAAACGATATATCATATTCCATTTGTATGCAAACAATCCAAATCACCAATCGGTGTTATTCATATCAACAAAATACTCGTGAGAATTAACCATCGTAGAAACAGATGAAAAGCATAATTTAAGGGTATCATAACATGCAATTTATACCCTAAATGTCGAAGACCGAATTTGTTATTTAGTACTCTAAACGGCGATTGAAGCTGAAAACACCCCTTTTTTTAGGAAAACGTCGACGACGCCTAAAGGCTGAAAACAGACCCTTTTCTACGCTTTTTGTGGACGCAGTTGCGTAGCACGTGGTGATCCCCCGATCCCCCTAGATTTTCAATAACTATCTCATTGTTCTGGTGTAAGAACGTATATTTTCAAGTGACTTGAATGTGGCCGTGTATTTTTGATAAATAATATTTTTTATGTACTGGTCATTTTATATTTAGAGCACTACATTAGTGCATTACCACATTAGGACTGCATTCGTATTTGATGCCCAGATTTACTAAAACGCTATAACCTGCCTTTAAAAAATGTGTGCTGAAAGAACACAGAGGATACATGTTCCTTGAATAAAACACTTTGCTGCTATTAAATCACACATCATAAATGTACGCCACTACTGATTGATACAAAAATGGCAAACTTTCGCAAGCCAAACACACTTGTTGTTTAGGTGGGGGCATCAAAACCGACATATTCCATCAAAATAATGTATTTTCGCTGAACACCAGATAGCCAGACAAGACCATGAATTTAAAAAAAGTACTCTTTATGGCCGATCATACAGCACCGATAATGATAACTATATTAATTTATCGGTCTGTGTAGAAAAACATATTGGATATCGGTGATGATCATCGATTTATGCTTATGATCTTTCAGAACATTTTTTTTTTCGGAATCAAGTTTTTTTTATAGTTATCGTTAACGTTTTCGGTGATATGTAAACGGCCCCGAAATCATTGGAGCCTCAACGGTGCTTTTACACAGATTAAATTCATCCGCTTAGAGCATAATTTATTCACTAATCATGCATGAAACAGAGGACGACGAATTATGTCAAAAGTTCACTCAATCAACTTTGTGTATCAACCGTTGACAACATATGATACGGTAAAAGCGCCCTGATAGCGGCAGAGGCAAATTTCCATGAAGAGTGGCATCAAAGCCTAAAGGAACAACCTTTCTCTGCAAGTGTTTTCGTAGCATACACAAACTACAAAATAATAATAGCCACGTGATTATTGTGTTCAGATTTAAAACGATATAAGTGAATGCATAATAATTGTTTTTCATATTGAGAGAGTCTTTAAAATGATACCGCTGATGATGATGATGATGATGAGGATTCGCAACATTGATTACGAGCTATATTGCTATTTGAAAATATAGGTCAATTGTGCAGGCTCGAGAATCCTCCTATAAAGTCAGCATCTACAATCCTTTTTGTTTTTATTATTATGTAGTGACCAAATGCATTTCTGTATGTATGTAGAATTGGAAACTAATGTGATAGTACCACGTACTCTCTAAAAAAAATTGAGTGATCACTGACGTCACTCCCCGGGCGAGTGAAAATGGACTGAAAATAGAGTGAAAAGCACTCTTTTCTTTTTAGAGAGCACTCGATATTCACTCAATATTCACTCCTAAACAAGTGATCACTGACGTCACTCCCTGGGGAGTGAAAATAAAGTGAAATATTTTTTTTTTTTTTTTAGAGAGTATTTTCCCCTCTCTTGTTCGGTTTAGCTTAATGAAGGTATTAATTATCATACCTGTATTATGTGGATGTTTACTAGCAAAGCTTATTAGTTCCAAGTCAATACATATTGTAGTGGCCGATTCCAGTTGTTTAGTAGAAGATTTTGGTGATACACGTCACGTAAGGGAAGCAAAGCAAGTTGAAATAATGGCCTCGCAAATCGAATGTCTTTAAATGTTACTAGCCTATAAATCAACATGGCATGAATACTTTGAAGACACAATGAAACGCATGACGACGTTATGGAAATGTTCCCGCAAGGTATAATGGTATTTTATTTCACTCGCGTAGCTTTCTCCTTATATAGGCTCCTCAATATTTCACTTATCTTTTTAGCCCAGTCTTTTCAATTCTCGCTACCTCAAATATGCAATTTCCGACGTAGAGGGCAATATTATGCATGGAAATTGTCCGCATCTTCGCAACTTCACTTCCGGTCCGTATTGAAATACTACGGCTTATGAATAAAATGAGTGCTAAAATGCTTAATTTTTGGATCGCATGACATAAACCACTCAAATTTTGAAAATGCAACCAATTGTCTCAATAAATCATGGTATCTTTTCAAACATGTCGGTTAATTTATACTCAAACTCGAGGATTTTTGTAATGCCTGTGTACATTTTCAATGCAAAAAGACAAACACTTGTGGACCCAATCGGGATATTGTCAGCACTGCGCATGCGTGGTTTGCATGACAAACGCCATCTGTTGGCGAAATTGCGTATTTGGGGTAGCGAGAATTAATACTGCATGCAAACCTATAGATATTACCATCTTTTATTTTCTCTAACAGTATATTTCATGTATGTTAGTACCATTTATATTGTCTGTATATCATTTATATTGTGAAAACACTGCAAATGCGAAATATGAAACAAACTGAAACTGATCATCAGTCACTTGCAATCCGTCACCCAGGGTTTCCACGGTCAAGGACAAAAACAGGAAAGTCATGGAAATTGATGGTGGTTGTGAGCCGAGTGTGGATATGGCAGCCTTACACCAAAAACATGAAATAATATAGGTTTTCCCGGTCAATTTCGTAAGATCGTCAGTCAATTTCATTTTGCGTGCATTAAATTTCAAGGATTTAGGTCGCGCACAGCCGATTTGTAATTCAAATTCATTTTCATATCATTCGAATTTGTATTTATGTCATTTGAATCTAAGTTTTTGTCAATCAAATTCGCACTAAATGCACCTAGTTCGCAAAACGTTCATTCAATTTAGCAAAGAATGGCAACGGAATTGCGCAATACTGTTATTCCAGCATTCAATTTCATTTCGGATCATTCAACTTAACACGTTGAGCATTCAAAATCAAATGTAGTTCCAGTAAATTTTGTCAGTTGATAATTATTTGGTATTTTCATTCTTTCCTTATGAGTTTTCTGCACACATGGGTGTGTTTTTCTATAATCAATAACATTCTTTTATTTTTCTTCTGATTTATTATTTTTATTTTATTTTCTTCTGATTTATCATCATTTTGAAATTTAGTTCTAGGAATTTTTGTTCTTCATTTCTAACGTTTATAGTGCCTGCAGAATTGCAGATTTTCTTGATTGATTTTTTTTTTTTCATAATCTTGTTTTTTCATTTATTTTCTTGATTGATTTTTATTCTTTTTCATAATCTTTTTTTTTTCATTTATTTTCTTGATTGATTTTTATTCTTTTTCATAATCTGTTTTTTTTTTTCATGTCTAACTATATATATATATAGTGAGTGTGTCACTGTGTTGGCTGTCAATGTATACTCTGAAAAATGTTATTCATAACGTACATGTAGTTATCATGAATTATGTTATATATATAATGTTTCCTTTGTATAGTAGGCCTATGTCATGTTGGGCAATGTATCTCTTTATTTCATTTAATGGGGAAATGAAGCTTTATACGACAGACTTATATAAGTCTGTCGTATAAAGGATTTCATGATAGCTGCAACAACTGTACATGACAAAACATGTTATTTTAAACATTACGACTTGAATATATGAGCAAAAATACACAAACGCTAAATACACGCTAAATTGAAAGAACTCATTACGAATTCGAATGCCCACGTGCGAATTTGAATGCTCGACAAGACGCTTCCAAGCGAGGTAGCGAATTTGAATGCTCTCCACGCATATTTGAATTTGAATGATGTAAACGCTAAATGTCTTGACCGAAGTGCGAATTTGAATGACCTCAAAATGAATTTGAATGATAAATTTCATGGCACAGATCTTTTTCGCGAATTTGAATGACTCCCTTATCAAATTGAATGACAAATCTGCGAAATTGACCGGGAAAACCTATATATATCACTGCGTGGTATCCGTACGCCGCTGGATGCTGCAAAAAAAAAATCAAAATGGTACTTATCTGGGGCCCCGTCTTATAAAGTGTTGCGATTGATGGCAGTCGAATCGATCGCAAGTCCTCCAATCAATTGCAAACTATTTGCAATCAAGCGCAACTCTTTATAAGACGGGGCCCTGGTCATGGAAAAGGGCAAAATATGAGGCATTGGAAATTATAGAAAGTTATGGAATTTGGTTCTCCAATTTCTGTGGGAACCCTGGTAATGATTCCTGTATAAACATTTTTGTGTTAATAATTCCTCCATTGCACACAGAATACAATATAAGGTAGAATATATTTGTTTTTATGATAATAAAACCGTGGTTGCATTCATATGTTCTAGGTGTGATTTGTCTTTAGCTTTTCAGTCTTAAGAATGTTATTAGTGTGATGCCTTGTATTTTGAATTCTGAAAGTGACCTTTATGGGCGACGCGACAATTTTGCCTCATGAAAATACGTTTATGACCACCAAATGCCTCTTACACGTATTACACGTATTATACCACCACCTATGTGTATATCATATATATGAGGGTTTCTTTTTCATTGTTCCCAATATATTTTATCTGTAGGAAGAGGGATTTTCATTTTTTTTTTTGTTTTTTTGGTATAATGCAGTACTAAAAATGAAAGAACCCAGAGACTCAGTCGTTCCCGGATGTTTGGATGCTCAGATGGTATACAGAGTTGCCAACTGTTCCGGAATATGTATGAGGTGGATTTCAAGGCTTTCATGACAAGTGAATAGCGGAGAGCATGGTTATTGTTGTCATGTTTTCTCTCACAAGCATTCAACCGTTGCGTAATTCACATTTTAATTTTGACCTCATGCATATTCCGGAACGGTTGGCAGCTCTGATGGTATAGGCGTGGTATAACGAATGACATATTGCTTAGATCACACTACACGTGACGACATCATTTTGGGCGGTTTGAAGAATCTCAGGAATTAGGTCTGGTCATGGGAACAGTAATTAGTATCACCCACATCATTAGTGGTTCATCCAGATATTTACTAAATCTGTTTTCGGATGTACCATTAGTCTGCTCTCATTGACTTCATAATTATCTGTAATATATCTGTAGTTCATTCATTTATTTTGGGAACACAATATTACATTTTTTCCTTGAACTGTAATTTGAGATGAAATGTAAATATTCGGGTGTGTTTGTGCTGCTTTTTTTGCGAAGGCAGAATGAGCGTATCTCGAAACGCAGTTTTTGGAGAAACGCCCATTCAAAACGCACCTCTTTGCAAGTTTACGATCGGCATTTTAAATCGGCGATTATATGAAAACAGTAAGACACAACCGTGTTTTGAACTAAACACGTTTCAAAACGCTCATTCTGGCCTGAAAAATGTTAGCATATCATAAACGCGATCTGAGCTAGTCATTCTGAGCTGTTAATAATAGACATCGGTTGTTTGTATCAGCAACACAATAAAGAAACTAACGAACTGTATTATAACTGTATTATATTGCTCGGCACGTGGTCAGGACGACAAGATCAGTTTGATTATCTTTTTCTGCTGATTTCTAAGCTAATATAAATTTTCTACTGGATTAGTTTTGTAAATATCATTCATCTGTGTTAATAAACATTTTGATTTGAATCTGTGGAATTTCATTCTCCATCATTACTATAACTTAAGATTACGTTTGAAAATAACCTTGAGAAATGGTAATTTCATTGGGACAAAAGAATGTCTTAGTCTCATAAAGATATGTCAGTCATTTTGATGCATAATGACTATTAAGTATTGTGAATTTTGTAAGTCGTCAAAATGAGGGGAAAATGATATGAGCTTCAGATTATTCAATTTCATCGAAAAGAACTGCACACAAATATGGGTATGTTAAACTGCACACATGTGGCATCAGAATTTCATTTTTAAGTACTTTGGGGAACAAATTGTATATTAGGGCACGTTAAGAAGATGTTCTTCTTCTTCATGCGACAGTATGATATTATGTCTCCGCAGAGGAAGAATGGTAAGGCTCACAAATAATTTTACATGATTTCAACCTTCAGTTTAAGTCTAAAGTATAAACCTGGCTATTTTGGTGAATCTTAACGTGCTTTAGAAAGAAGAAAGAAAACATGGTGCAGACTTTGGGCTTCCTCTATTCCAAATAAACGGTGGAAAGACAACGGCACTGAGAGAAAAAAAAGAAATAATTAATCATCCCAGCAAAGAACATTCTTGTGAATAGAAGAAAATCTGTCATGAGAACAAGTACTGAGAGGGTTCGCTTTTATCACGAGAACGGTCACCTGTTATGCCTGGCGTGAGTAGGAACAACACGTCGGTTACATTCGGCGCGTTCCTGAGGAAAACAAATGCTTCACGTTAGCTGTGTGACAACTACGCATAATAGGAACACACCCACCCACACACACACAGAGTGAATTTCTAAGGCTTATACACAACAAGGTTACTTCAGACATGGCGAATCTATTTTTAAAGCCAGCACCATGATTGGCAAATTTTTAGGAGAGGGGTGGGGCTTGTCCTTTTCGCATGCTCTGCCAATAATGCACACGAGATAAGTAAGTACAGATGCTTTAATATAGGTTTTCCCGGTCAATTTCAAACTTTCTCCAATCAATTTAACGTTTCGAGCAATCAATTTCGCCCGAAATGCGATCGCGGTAACAAATCAGAATTCAAATTCGTCTTTGGCCGCTCAAAATCAACATCTCAGCAATCAAATTGCAAATTGCGCCAATCAATTTAAAACAATGAGCAATTATGGTATTTGTCAATCGTCATTCAAATTCGTCCATTCGTAACAATTCCGTCTTTGCGGTCATTCAAATTCGTTAATGAGCATGCATATTTGAAATAACTGCAATCAAATTAAGAATGTGAGGTTCGTATCAAGTAGAAAGTCAAAATGGGGAGGGTTTGGGGAACGCTTTATGTTAAAACTTGGCCATGGTGTTGTTATGCTCATTTGGCAAATAACTAGAAACATTTTCCTTCTTTTCATGTCAAATTTGGGTAGAAATTTGATATCTTTTTTGATATGGTGTTTTGATTTCTTAAGGGGTCTATGCCCCGGTTCTCCCCCAATCCACCGTGAACTAAATATTTAGTTTACGGTGGATTGGGGGAGAACCGGGGCATATTCATAATCGGAAAAGAGGATCGCTATTCATAATCAAAGAAGAGGGTCGCTATTCAAAATCGGAGAAGAGGGTCGCTATTCATAATTGGAGAAGAGGGTCGCTATTCATAATCGGAGAAGAGGGTCGCTTTTCATAATTGGAGAAGAGGGTCCCTATTCATAATTGAAGAAGAGGGTCGCTATTCATAATCGGAAAAGAGGGTCGCTATTCGCTATTATCTCACTTCCTCCGCTTTTTCGCTCTCGCCATTTTTCTAAGGGGCTGACTGGGGGGGGGGGGGGTGGGGGCATGGCCCTCTTTTGCCCGCCTGGCTAAGCTGGGGGTGTATTTGTTTCATCGCCCCTCGCCATATTGCCTCTACACAGCAATGGGGTGTCTCACATCCAATATAATTTTGTTTGCTAATTTGATTCTTTCATATTTGAGTGTTTCATTGAAGAATGAAAATCATATTCCAATTTTTTACAAATAATCCTAACCTAGCTAACCTATTCTTCGATTAAGAATAGCGACCTCTTCTTCGATTATGACAAGCGACCCTCCTCCCCGGTTAAGAATAGCGACCCTCTTCTTTGATTATGAATAGCGACCCTCTTCTCCAATTATGAATAGCGACCCTCTGCTCCGATTATGAATAGCGACCCTCTTTTCCAATTATGAAAAGCGACCCTCTTCTCCGATTATGAATAGCGACCCTCTTCTCCAATTATGAATAGCGACCCTCTTCTCCAATTATGAATAGCGACCCTCTGCTCCGATTATGCCTCTACACAGCAATGGGGGGGGGGGGGGGTGGGGCATGGCCCTCTTTTGCCCGCCTGGCTAAGCTGGGGGTGTATTTGTTTCATCGCCCCTCGCCATATTGCCTCTACACAGCAATGGGGTGTCTCACATCCAATATAATTTTGTTTGCTAATTTGATTCTTTCATATTTGAGTGTTTCATTGAAGAATGAAAATCATATTCCAATTTTTTACAAATAATCCTAACCTAGCTAACCTATTCTTCGATTAAGAATAGCGACCTCTTCTTCGATTATGACAAGCGACCCTCCTCCCCGGTTATGAATAGCGACCCTCTTCTTTGATTATGAATAGCGACCCTCTTCTCCAATTATGAATAGCGACCCTCTGCTCCGATTATGAATAGCGACCCTCTTTTCCAATTATGAAAAGCGACCCTCTTCTCCGATTATGAATAGCGACCCTCTTCTCCAATTATGAATAGCGACCCTCTTCTCCAATTATGAATAGCGACCCTCTGCTCCGATTATGAATAGCGACCCTCTTTTCCGATTATGAATAGCGACCCTCTTCTTCAATTATGAATAGCGACCCTCTTCTCCAATTATGAAAAGCGACCCTCTTCTCCGATTATGAATAGCGACCCTCTTCTCCAATTATGAATAGTGACCCTCTTCTCCGATTTTGAATAGCAACCCTCTTCTTTGATTATGAATAGCGACCCTCTTCTCCAATTATGAATAGCGACCCTCTTCTCCAATTATGAATAGCGACCCTCTGCTCCGATTATGAATAGCGACCCTCTTTTCCGATTATGAATAGCGACCCTCTTCTTCAATTATGAATAGGGACCCTCTTCTCCAATTATGAAAAGCGACCCTCTTCTCCGATTATGAATAGCGACCCTCTTCTCCAATTATGAATAGCGACCCTCTTCTCCGATTTTGAATAGCGACCCTCTTCTTTGATTATGAATAGCGATCCTCTTTTCCGATTATGAATATGCCCCGGTTCTCCCCCAATCCACCGTAAACTAAATATTTAGTTTACGGTGGATTGGGGGAGACCCGGGGCATAGACCCCTTAAGAAATCAAAACACCATATCAAAAAAGAGATCAAATTTCTACCCAAATTTGACATGAAAAGAAGGAAAATGTTTCTGGTTATTTGCCAAATGAGCATAACAACACCATGGCCAAGTATTAACATAAAGCGTTCCCCAAACCCTCCCCATTTTGACTTTCTACTTGATACGAACCTCACATTCTTAATTTGATTGCAGTTATTTCAAATATGCAGCTCATTAACGAATTTGAATGACCGCAAAGACGGAATTGTTACGAATGGACGAATTTGAATGACGATTGACGAATACCATTGCTCATTGTTTTAAATTGATTGGCGCAATTTGCAATTTGATCGCTGAGATGTTGATTTTGAGCGGCCAAAGACGAATTTGAATTCTGATTTGTTACCGCGATCGCATTTCGGGCGAAATTGATTGCTCGAAACGTTAAATTGATTGGAGAAAGTTTGAAATTGACCGGGAAAACCTATAGTAGCAGTCTGATCATTAAAGCAACACCACAAAGTGTCGTTTTGAACCCTGTATCTGTAATTTTAAGCCGCGTGAAGGCGCCATCTGTAGCAGATGGCGGGGTGCGAAAGGTGTCCTTTCCATGATGATACCGTGAACTATAAATGCTATGTGTATGCCTGGAGGGGAAGATGGTAGGTGATGTACTGTCCTCAACATCGCGTTTTGGAAAAGAAATATTAAATAGAAAGGCCGTCAAAGGCGGCAGACCCACGCCTTAGCGGCGCTACAGAGTAGTTGCAATACTATACTAACTATGGGGTCAAAACTACAAGGTTACACATGCAGAACTGATACAAATCGTACATCTTTCGTTCAACTAGCAAAGTGATATGAGGCTATCTGTCTCTAACGTTAGTGAGATGCCCTCTCAATACACGACCGTACCGTTTATACGAGGACTACGAAGTAGAGACAATATCGGTCTAATATAGTAACAGTGTTGACTACGCCTGACACAGAGTTAGATCTAATAGCACGGGAAATAACTCGCGTTACTCCGCGAAATAAACCCTCTTATTTTACATTAAAAAAATATCAATACGTCCTAACACTCATCCCATGTGAAAATCAAAACTACAGGAATATTTACCATCAACAGCAGGTTGTCCCATGAGCAATGAGTTCCGTGAAATACTATGGCAGCCTTCAATGGACAAAAAGTGATCAGAATATAGATACGCCAGTCTGTGCATGAAGTTCCTATACTTTACTATGGGGTCAAAACTTCAAGGTCACACATAATTTACAGGGGTCAACCGATCATCACCAAAATCTAATCGATTCTTTCCTGTCACTATCCAAACATTCTCTGAAAATTTGGTGCAAATCCGTTCACCCGTTATCTAGTTATCTTGTACAAAAACAAACAAACAAACATACGGAGCCCTTTTATACATAACCCTGCCGATTTCATCGGGATTTTATCGGCGTGGGTAATAATTGAAGAAAGTCGGGAATGGTGGTAGTAAATGTCTCCTGCAGACTTTCGGGGGGGGGGGGGGGGGAGATGCGGCAGTCTATAAAATTTGTAATCTGGCAGCTCATTTCATTGAAGGAAAAAACACACAACTAAAACAGAAAAACACCTCTAGGAAGTCAGAAAACAATTTTTCAGAATAAACGACTCTGAATAGAGCTATCCTCCAGTCTTCATTTGAATCTTGATTTCCATATTTGTTTATTTTTTTCATATGTATATGTAACTGAATATTTATACGGAAAGTGAACCAAACCAAATTAACCCCCGATTTAATAAGTCTTGCCGTGGTGCGTTTGCCCCTTGAAGGTTCCCAGATTGAAGAGCATTTGTGAAAATAATTATGTCACTCTTGCTCCTCCAGCAATACCACTAAAACGGAGGCGGGGTTCTCTCAGTCTGAGCGAGATTGGTGTAATATCCCTATACAACTCTATAAATGTCATATGATCCCTCCAACTGACATTCAATGCTGCTGTCAAGAGTCTTGTATAGCCGCCATCCAGTTGTTTTTACAGGCTATTTGTCAGTTTCCAGGTTTCTGAGCCATAGGGCAGGACAGTTTCCACTGAAGCCTTAACATGATTAAAGTTAAGAATAAGACTCAAAGCTCGATCCACCCATCCCCTTCCACCTCTTCTCTGGAGACGGTTTATAGATGTACAAATCCTTAACAAAACATGACTTCCGTATGTCTATCTTACAAGCAAGTGAATACCTAACTTTAGCAAGGGTCAAAACGTGGTAATTTCCATAAGTCTCTTTACCTCTGCTAGTTCTTTGACTTTGAATATTTCCTTTTTTTATTAAACAAATCGCCTAACATGCAACGATTAATACTACATGACAGCATTACAATGGTACATAATGTACATCGGTTTATCCAAATGTGTTCATTTCTTGCTATTTTCAATGGTTCTGTCTAGCGCTTAGAGACATGTTTATGTGATAAGCGCTATATAAATATTGTAAATTTTTATTAATTGCGCTTGAAAAGAGAAATGCTCCACCAATATTTCCCTCTTCATTTGTTAAAGTAATATACGAGTGATATTGAGAAACATCATACTTGTAAGTCAACATTACACCTTCTGGGCTTTGCTTCTCTGTCGTGAAGAATATTAAGACAGCATTTTCCATCATCCATACGTTTGGAAAATAAGTTATCACAAATTGATAACCAGCTTAAGGCAATTTTAGAGTTTCTGATCTAGACATGCTACATCGCCATTTTAATTCAGGTCACACCTCTTAGTGTGTTTATGGTATGCCTTCTGATAGTAATTATCTTTTAGAGCTATATGGTCAAGCGATGTCATGGTTTACTTAAGCAATAAAGCTGTTACCCCTTGAATAATTGGAATCCCCTTTTCCCTGTTATGTGTAGTTAAAATATATTTTTTTCTCTCTTTGTATATTCATATAATACATGGATCAAACATATCAAATAGTGCTTTTGACTGATGACGCTGTAATCCGAAACATGCCAATAATATCTTTTGTCCAAGGAAAGTACAACAAACCTGTCTTATCGTTTAACATGTCGAAAGGACAGCGCTCACTGACTGTAGGTCCATATGGTTATAGTTAGAAGATGCAATATGAATCGTTTATTTCACAAACATGAACATTAGCAATAAACATAATGCAAGAGAGAGAGAGAGAGAGGATGAATGATTTCACAAGCGAGAGAGAGAGAGAGAGAGACAGGGGGGGGGGGGTATGGAAAAAAGGGTGGAAGAGAAGATGAATGATTTTTATCTTTAATACATTTTTCTTTCATTGACAAAAATATATATATAAAGAACAGTAATATTTAAGGTATATTTTCAGTTGTATAAATTCTTTTTATCGTCCATGAAAGTATACATTTTGGCAAAAAACGTAAAGGCATGTTTCCAATTGTAAGTAAGCTGAGATCCTAAGTATAGAGGTTCAAGTCATGTATGTGTAAAATTCTTTGTTCTTGCATGAATGTAAACAATTTACTTGTAAATTATAAATGTTTCTGTTTATAGACTTTGTTCATGATTGTAATGTTTCTATTTTTGCATATCTGTTGATTTCACCGAAAAGAAATGAATAAAACAACCCCCCCCCCCCCCAAACAAAAAAACAATCAAAATGGATGAGTTCGAAAGCGAGGGAGAGAGAGAGAGAGGGGGGGATTACAGACATAGGAGTATTTGAAAACAGAAAGAATTACAGATCACACAGAGAGAATATTTTAAAGATAGAATGTTTAAAAAAAAATGGGAGAGAGTTTAAATGATAAAATAATAGAACAAGACAAAACGTTTATACCGACCGGATGGAAGGAATGATAAAGAAAGGAAGTGCCCCCCCCCCCAAAAAAAAAAAAAAAAAAAAAAGAAGAAGAAGAGAGAGACAGAGAGGGAGGGAGAGAGAGAAAGAGTGATACAGACTGGGAAACAGAGGCCGACAGAGAGAAAGAAAGACAAACAGACAGACAGAGAGACAGGCAGAGAGATCGACAGACAGACAGACAGCGAGAAAGAGAGATAAAGAGAGAGGGGAGAGAACTGAGAGAGAAAGAGAGACTGAGTGGGAGAGAGAGAGGGAGCCAAAGATTGACACAGGATAACATCCCCTGGCGCTTGGTAAATTAGCCATTGTCCATGACCATTTGATACGCATTCTGTCCTGCGGGGCGTTCTAAAGACTGCTGCTTGACGAATAATGCTTTGCATGCTCCTCAGTATTCGCCATGTAAAAATGAAGTGCAACTTGGTTAAGAACGTCCGTTTGTTATTACGAGGCAGGGGATTTCATTCTATATTTGCTGTTTTTTGTGGGTTTTAATAGCTTTACTGTAGTATAAACTGCAACCAGTCGCCGAGTAGTAAAGGTTGATGCAGAAAGGTTGGATGATTACAGTGACCATGGGTTGCCCTCTACCATACAGGTAAGACACTAACATTATTTTGTAAAAACGCATTCATGTAATGCAGGTCTGTGTATCCTATACAATTTTTGCATGTTTTTCCAATAACTTAAGACACGTATTTTATGTAGTTGCATACGTCCAGAATTAATGCAACGTTTCCTTTTATTTATGATAAATTGCGGCAATTTTTTTAAAATATAAATGCTATGATTTAAAGTGTTCTGAAACTTTAAGATACCGAGTCATTATTCGTTTCCTGCAAAAACAAAGTAGTCAATAATAATGTCAGGAAACTAGCGCAAACGCACACTGTTCTGTCCCGCAAGTTTGTGTTCCTCTGAGCATGATTTTTTTTTATTTTTTTATAATGCACCTTCGGAGTATTTGATTTATTTCAACCTTACAATTCGTATGATGTACATACATTTTACTTAAGTTATTATTCAAAAGTAATATTTCGTCGTTTGGTACCGACTCTATATATTTCATTTTGTCACCCTTTGGGCTAATATTTACAAACACGATACATGCACATAGAAATGCGATCAACGCTAATTTTACCGCAGAAGCTCTATGCACGTGAAAATGAGCAGGCATTTTTCATTGAGATCGAGGGGGGGGAAAAAATCACCAAATGGCTCGTTCACGTCCTTCAGAGGCATTCGAAACACAAGACTAATTAGATTGAATGCGATATCCTCAGCCCAAACTGATTAACTCTACAGCTTCATTAGCGGCAAAACGAAATACGCTATATGGAAGAGCATTATACGCCTTCATGGAAACCTGGACACCCCCCCCCCCCCCCCCTCCACAAAAAAAAAAAGAAAAAGAAAAAAGGGCACGACAGCAGATAAGAAAACAATTACCTGACTTTTAAGGTCGAAGCAAATATGTTATGTTGTCTCGTGTGTAATGTTTAGGTGTTCTGTGCAATAACAGTTACATGTAATACGGACGTCATGTAGAGGGTGTTTACTACACAAGTAAGTAAATGGGTGCGTCCGACCGGAACAAGGTAAAATGAAGGGGGTGGGGGCTTTGTGTGAATTTGGGCTATAAGACGATTAATTTGGTTTTTACTCTCTATATGCGTACAATGTTCGGAAGGAGATATGGATAAAAGTATATGACAAAGAGGTGTAAAAAAAATTAGGTTTATAATAAATGCATGTGTATACGTATATAGTGCACGAATACTGCAGCACAGATATATATTCTCACATACATTTGCACCTACACCTGCGATATACGTACGGAATTTGTACACATACACATGCTTGTACATTGTATATGAAATTATATAGTAACATATATCATACATAAATATGTATATATTTATATATTGACGCATTCAAATATTTTAACGTGATTATACATAATAAACAATTACAAGAGTATACTGTGTATGATTATACCCACATACATAATTATATACTAAATCGTGTATCCGATCATACATGAAAACAATTTCATTTTAATATGTGCCTATAGTATTTGCTGAAAGGCTTCTCAGTTTTCTTAATGAAACTTAAATCAAAATAGTTTATCTGCCTATCCTTTTCTATCTATTAATTGGTGTGTAAATTTTCTAAGCAATTATTCCAGTTCACCGGTATCTAGTACTAACAGTGACGACACACATTGTAACTTCCATGTGTAGAATAACTAGGCACGGATTCGGAATGATCCTGGTTTGATTACTTTTAGGTTCTGACTTCAATATCATTTAAATCTTACGGAATACACAGTTTACTCTCATTGATGGGGTTTTTTTTTTTGTATTCACATTTATTTTGTTTCATGTGACGAATAATACAATAATGAAAAGACAAAAACATGTGAAATTGACTAGGAACACCAGGAACATTTTATGATGTTACCAGGTAGATGGGCATGCATGTGCTATGTTCCTTTGATGTTAACGAATTTTGTCGACGACGTTCTAGGCAATTAGAGATCTTTCATATAGATGTCGTCTATAATGAGGTGAAATTAGTCTTCACGGCCAGAGTAAGCTGATAGGTCCTTTGCGGAAACTTTGATGAGAATACAAACAAGAGATGTTCGGCAAAAGATCGTTATTATTATTTTTTTATTATTATTATTATTATTATTATTATTATTATTATTATTAGGAAGGGGTGGGTAAGCAGATAATGATTGTTATATTTTGTATATCATAGATTTCATGAGACGTGACAGAATACAATAAACGAATAATTGAAGAGAGCTGGCCTTTGTCTAATAATCAGGGAAATAAACCAGTATGAGGTAATAGTCTGCGCAGATGCTTTATCTGCGCAGACTGTTACTGCGTATTGTCCATAATTGTTGAAATCATGAAGACAAATCCTGGATACGTGTTCATGAAAGTTGCTTCATCTTTTTTCCCCCATATATACACAGCGTTGCTACATTCCATGATACATAGGTGGAAGTTTTCCTTTCATTGCCAGACATATCAGAGACGGAAGCTATTCATTAATTTTAGAGTGGTTATTCCAAAATACATGGACTTAGATTCTCCCACTTAAAGCCATACGATCGCCATGCAGCTTCCAAATGAATTGCGTCATAACTCGCCGAAATCGGATGTGGCTGAATTACGATTAAATGTATGTAAGGTCTCCCAGGCAGACGTAGCCAGCGAAACCAGGAAGATGGGTCCGTCAATCGTCTGTCCCACCAGAAAACTACTCATGATGATGACATTTCTTTACGCGGCAGTAGGTTGAGGGCACAATACTTTACATAAGAAATGTCTATCTTACAATTTGAAGTCCAATCTCGGTGACTGATAACACCTGTTATCGGGTTAACACCGTTGGGTGTCAAATTCCCCATGACAACCCGAAATCGGTTGACATAAAAATATAGGGACATATGGGGTCATTTTTAGTAATAGTTTTTCCAAAGTTTCATTATTCCGAAACCTAAAAATTCCCATACCAAGGGGTTCAAAATTTCGAAAATCAAAAATGGTTCATTATTCCGAAGGTTTGTAATTCCCTAGGGTCTCTATTACCTTTTCGGAAAAATAAACCTTCGGAAATATAAACCGTATTTCATTTTCAGAGCTATGAACATTTGGAATTATGAACCTTTGGGGGAAAAAAGTACCCACTTCATATGGAGTGATTTAAAACTGATACAAAGGTTCACCTAGCCTATGTCATAAAGACCATGTAGTCACAGGAACCAAATGTTCATCCCGCCTAAGTCCAAAAGACAGAATATTCACAGGATCCAATGTTCACAAGATCAAAGTTCCTCAAAACCTAAGGTACTTGAGCAAAGTGCCGGGAGACTGAAGGCTCGCTAGACCAAACTTTGTTCTAGCAAATCTTCTTCAACTTTTCGGAAGGTACACTCCGCCGAAAATTCAGAAGACTGAAAGTTACAAGGACCAAAATGTTTGGTATTAGTGGACATTCCGTTTAAAGGTTTCTCGGTAAACTAGGCTGCAGCAGCACCACCAAATTGAACCCATTTTTTAATGAACATGAGTAACTCTTCTGGAATTGTGCTTAAATTGCTCCATGTTCGTGTTTATTGAATTTCAAGATGACAAACTGTCTCGGAGGAGTCAGGTAAGCTGAAGTAATTAACCCGAAATGTGATTGATATCCTTAATATATCCTTCGAAACGGCATGCTTGTCAGTTAATTAGCCGACCCTGCACTATCATGTAGTATGCCAAACCAATTAAACATTTATGAACACAGAACGTTACTCACCTTTTAGCAGAACTTGTCCTATATTTTCTTGTACTTGGAGAAATATTTATGCAAGCTTTCTAAGGAAAACGTTTTAAACGTTCTGAGTTTTGGGTAAGTGGAATCGTGAATGATCTACTGGTGACAAAGTTACCTGAGAGAGAGAGAGAGAGAGAGAGAAAGAGAGAGCGAGAAAGAGATAAATACTTGTTCAAGATATGTTGTATTTTCACTAATCCTGCTTAATATACATGTAAAATGCATAATCATTTTTGTAATTTATAATTTTATAAATGCCTTCCCTTTCGCGTTCTTCATCATGAGCGGGCCACGATGGAAGTTAGATAATGCCATTCTTTTTTCTCTTTCTCTCTCTTTTTCGCTCTTTGAAGATGAATTGCAGATCGTGTGAAATAATAATAGCACGATTCAATCAGAATCAAACCATAATTGGATCCAAGTCGTTCAACAAAACTGTATATTATAACGGAAACAAAATCCCAGATTATTAAAGTTTGAAAATGTATCACCTTGTTCGGCCTGTCCTACAATTTTCAATAGACATGAAAGAAGCGCCGTGCTTTATTTCATCTGAAAAACCTACAAGGTCGAAACGTAAAAATGCAACGGACTTCAATTATGCGACAAACCCCTGAGGCATAGAGCTGATTTCAAACAAAGAGATTAAGCAAATGACTTAGAAAAAACTAATTCTATGTCACAAATTAATCGGATGCATACTGTAAATATATTATATATTTATTTGAATGTATATCGTGTCACGCGGTATTTATTTACATATACTCCAAGAATGTTTGTTACGTCATGCTCTAGGATGATTTTATATCCAAAACTCATTTCTCCCTTCTTCTCTGTCTCACATAAGCTGTCGCTTTGTACCCAATACAGATTATACATTCCAACAGAGTTCAATGTAATAAAGAAGTAAATCAAGACATATAGGTATGCTCTAGGCTGTATATCAGTTTCTAGTTCAATATGATATTTTTCGGTCCAGCATCAATCATCATCTTTTCTCTACTTTTAATATGAGCAGTTTGTTCTGTTCCGCAATTTTACAGATCTTCCCTTCAGGCTGTACTTGTAATTCTAAACGGATAAGATATTTGACGCTCTCCAAAACCTTACCCAAATTCAAATATATATTAAAGAATAAATTTATTGGTAGGAGTCACGTTCAATAACCCCATGTTTCTATGTAAAGCAAATATTGCTGACCGAGATATGCAACACCAACCACGCATGCACACACGCCCTACACACACACACACACACACCCGCACACAACCCACCCACAAGCACGCACGGACGCCCATGCACCAGAACGTAATACGAGATTGCAATTTGAATAGTTCATGTAATGTTTTCAAGCATGTTATATATCTCTTACAGGAGTTACTTTTCTTTCAGTAATCCCCAAGCATTAGCTCATGCTTTCTTTTCTCTTGTTATTGTACACCGTCTTCTTGGATTTTTTAATAACTTCTTGGAAATGAAATAGAATAGAATAAAAGGGAAAAAAAGTTTTCTTTACCGGAATCTATTAGCTATTTGGATATTTTAACAATATTTTAGCATCATATTTTGCTCTTAGAAAGTCAACGAGATTAATTAATTTAATGAATCACAACCGAACCGAACTACCTGCAAACACACACGCATTGTAGAGTGACATGATATAGAGTATCTGTTAACTCCTTTGCGACATTATAATCAGATTCGATGTCATCCATCAAACTTAATCAGCAGTGTTCCAGTGCTTGTCTATTTACTTCTCTTTTTCACCCGGCATCTTTGCCGTATGTTTGAAGTAATTGCAAAGACACTGGTCTTCACAATTGAGAGGTGTTATTTACATGTACTTTCGGTGTAGCTTCCGTTCAACCAGTGAGGCGGCACGGGCGTCATGTGGGTTAAGGGTATATTGAGTAGATGAAACGTAGGCGGGTGGGAGGAAGTCGAATAATCCCCCTTTTCTGGTTGCATTTACCCCCCCCCCTTCTTTCTCTCCTTTTCTCTCTCTACGCCGCTGTTTACTTAGCCGAGATGTTGGAATGGTTTAGTAGAGGTTGAAATAACTGTACTGTTTCCACCTTCATCAACACCTTCATTCACCTTCTTTCACCAAAATCAGTAGAGTATGGCGAGGCATGTGGCGACACCTGTAGTTTCGGATGTCTGACAAAAATATCCGAGGGGAAAAAAAATCGTCGGAAATTATTCAACACGCAAAGAGTAAAACAAGTCTTTAAAACTAAAAAAAAAGGGGGGGCTAAGTTTCCCTTTGGCTGAACAAACAAACAGGCCCTCAGATTAGGACTTGTTAATAAGAGTTTTAACCCTATATTAACTGGGGGGGGGGGGGTAAATTTTACCCCCGTATTGATACGACTGTCTCATTTTGCGTGGTGGCTCGCACTCGCGGCGAAAGCAGAAATTCTGACGTCATTACGAGATTGGCCATTATGACTGCTCCAATTTGGCCAGGAGAACAATAATGCAGAGAAGCAGACTGTTGAAGATTTTAACGAAATCGGACAAGTAATGAGAAAGTTATTAGTTTTATAATAAGTGTCATCACTGTACTACATATGGGAATTTGGCCGTATCGGTGGTCTACCTTACCATTCGCTCCAACACACAAAATGATTAAAATGTCATTTCATTTCATTATCTCTCTCTCTCTCTCCGTCGTGTTGCCGCTTTTGAAATTATAAATCCCTGTCCACTCTGTTCTGGAATACCCTAACAAGCACATACCTCCAAACACAACATTAATGTCACATGGATCAGCGAGAGCTAAGTATGAGCAAGGATGATAACTCTTTGGTATGAGGAAGATGTTCCTTGGTTGAACCAAGGAGGGTACTAGGCTAGTACCTCCTTGCTTGAAGTAATAGTTCAGTCTATCACGTTTTCTTTGTAGTAATACCGTTGACTTTGTTTGTACAGGGGCACTCGTTTTTCAGAAGTATTTCCGAAGGTTCATAATTCCGAAACACCTAATTTCCCATACCAGGGGGTTCATAATTCCGAAAATGAAAAAAGGGTTCATAATTCGGGAACATGTGTTACATCACTCCTTCGGAATTATGAACTTTCAGAAAAGCAACATGTAACCGTTTGTACCTGCTCATCACATTCATAGTCACGGATGCAAAAACTCGTTTTCTAGGATATAATTATTACCGCTGTTGCAAACCTTCTGATGCTACTTGATGAAAAATGGCCATCTCCGGGGAGCAATAAAATGCCTACGTGATCCCATATCAAACAGCATCCATGGTGTCTTTGACACGATTAACATTTAAATCTGGTCAACGGTAAGGTTAACTTTAACCAGAAAGACTGATGATGACTAGGGTACTCAAATATTTATCCAAATGCTTGACATTATCCTCTTCAAGTGAAATGAATGGTTAGGTAAACTGCTTCATCGTCCATCAAGACATACATCGGGTACTACATTAGCTCAATGATCCATAATTTCACCTGGGAATTAATAGGGCTGACTTTTAAACCAGTTTGTCTTAGTTTGACAAATATACAGAAGTACATGTACAATGTGTTTCCCCCTCGGCTATAACGTACATCTGCTCTTGTATTTAATTTCTATGTCATGTCAGTGAAGCAAGCTAATAACAAAGAAAGGGATATATATATAGAGAGAGAGAGAGAGAGAAAGAGAGAGAAATATTTAAGTAATTTTTTGTAATGTCCAATATGTTCATTACTTTTGTCTACTTGCTAATTTCGCGATTACAGTCTGTATTAAAGGCTGGAATGAGTAGCAGTATTCATTTGGCCCATTAGACATTTGTTTATAGAAGTACACAAATGTCATGTTTATCATGTTTAATAGCATGATTTTGTAGCATTTTTCCGGTAACCATTAGACGTAAATGCAAGAGGAAGTTACCGCGTCGCGTTTTTGTCATGCCATTCGAACGAACTCAAGCAAACCACTAATGTAACGCAATACTGCTACTACTACCATATTTGTTTAACCAAGGGAAGCCTCTTCAGCATCAGTACTTTTCTTTCTGAGGGCCCTGCAATTATGTTGCTGGTTGTTGGTAAAACACCTTGTCCAAGGATGTAAGCACCCAGGGAGGATCGAACCCAGGACCTGTCGTATAAGAGTCAAGAGCCTTCACCGATATACCACAGTGCTCCCACGTAGGTGCACTCTGCAATAGAACATACTTAAATCGACTACAAACCGATGTTATCTTGGCTGATAGACCTGTGTCTCCTAATTTTATGCATACTTCTTGAACAAAACATTATTTTGATGACTCAAAAGCTTGCCAGCGACTTGTCCGACATAACAATAAATAATGTATACGAAATGGTTCCCTCCATAGAGATGTCATTATGCATAGCAGGAGCATTAGACAGTCTGGAGAGAAACATGCACACATCGAAATACATTAGTAAACAGGCCTATTGGGGTAATGTAATATTTGTTCGGTCCATTGCCAGTGTGGTGTTTGTCTTGTCATTGTGAGGTCTTTAAGCTCTAAATTCAATGAACGGGTCGACTTTGTTGGCTGTCGGGATCATTCACGATGTCAAAGCCAATATTGAATACCCGAATCACTTACAGTTAGTGTTTAACAGGTGATAATCCTATTTGATCTGTGGTCTAGTGGATAAGTCACCTGACATTGAAGCACAAGTGGTACGTGGTTCGAATTCCTGTCACGGAACTAATCTTCATGTGCCACTCTTAGGTCATGTAAATGGGTACCCGGTAGGAGGACATTCCTTTAATTCATTTAACAGCAGTGCAAAGCTGTTGTTAAAAATGTATTACAGGCGGCATCATGAAAGGTTTGGCAAGTGTCATGTAACACGCGCAGCTGCGGGTCGGCGTCTAGTAGATTTCAAAGAACGAGGCCGATCTTATTTTGCCGGTTCCCACGGTCTCGCTGCTGAGATTTCTCAGAGAATGAAAAGGCAGCATTACGATTTCTGATTTCGACGAGTTGAGAGTGCAGATAGATTTTGTCTTCTTTTCAACGGAATTTACCCACCCTTCACTTCCCAATCCCTGTGTATTGTTAGAAAGTGATTTAATCATTAACTGCTTTGGCCGAACTCATGGAGAAGGTTTGAACTTTTGGAACTTGATGTAATAAAATGAATTGCGTAATAGCCACTTTTGCATCTTGCACCATTTCATTCTTAGCGGGAAGGGTCACGTACGCTGTCCAGCCTGTCGCGGTGCGAGGCACTGTTTGGGATGCAGGTGGCTTTTTGGGATCCCTGGACCTTAGCTTGGGGGGTGTGGATGGGGTCTCGTCTGCTAATTAGCAGTGGAGTCATCCTAAACACCTCTAGCAGGCAAGGGGGGATTTGAGGGGGTGCTTGTCTGTAGGTGGCCCTTATGCAGAGAGCATCCGGTGGTTAGCATGGATGGCCATGCTCGGTGCAGAGAGATGCATGTATGAGAAAGAAAGGGAATTAGACGGATAAAAACACCCGGGTCCTTCTAGAGTTTGGAGGCCAGGGCAGTTCTTGCACCATGACTAAAAGCATATTCATGTTAAAGTAATGTTTACAGATTGTCAAACCAATAGTTTCTTGATATGTTGTTCTGCATGCTTATGATCTGCTCAGCTCGAATAAATCAGTGTCTCACAAAATTCAACTAAATTCTGAATGCTGTGTTGTGTTATCATTAGCTAGACCTGTAATACGTGAGCGCCTTACCATAGAAAGTCTGCAAAAATTGGGTTAATGAAATGATCGCTAGGCTCTCTCTCTCTCTCTCAAAAAAATGACTCACCACTTGGTAAACATGATGCGTTTGCGGCAGGCGGTACAAAGTCATCAACATGTTTTTGACGCATCAAGAATCAGCGTTATATGGACGTGAGATAGCACGTGTTATTGGTCCTCCTATACATGTATAAATGAGATTAAAAAAGAAAAATAAAGAAACAAAACAATAAAGAAATAAGCAATAAACCAAAACTTGCTTTATTTCTCGAAGATGCCACGTGCAAATCATGTTGAATGAAACAAAAAGTAAGTACGTGAGCCCTCAATTTTACAATTTATAAAAATCAGCTCAAGAAAAGGTTAACAAAAAACATAAAAAACAACTTATGCTTCACCAACGAAATGCGTTGTATTAGGATGGTAATCAATTTTCGTCATAATGAAAATCATTACTTCAAAGAAAAATGACAAAAGTTTATACTTAATAAACGAACTCTAATTAGGGAAGTTCCCTTACCACCCCCTTAAAAAACCCTTTTAAGATCTCGAAAAGTAGCTGTTTATCCTTTTATGTTTTCGAATAACGCGATGTAATTATTATAGGAACAAGGCAGTTCCATATCTACCAAAGATTATCCAAGAAAGTTGATCCATGTGAACATATTATTGCAGTTACATATTTCTTACTATAACTGTTTCTATTATCATTGGATTGATCGTTATTATTTTCGTTGTTGTTGTTGCTGTTATCAGTACTATTACCATTGTTATCATTATTTCATTTAGCGTCATCTTTGTCTTGGAGGGGGGAAGTGTTTTAATTTTACCTACATGTAATTCTTTGTGGTTTATGTCACGGAAGATCTGAAATGTACGGACTCTCTACCCATCCTACTTTGCGATTTTGATCAAAATTCTGCTATTATAATTGAACATCGCCCTTGACATTATTTGTACATCAGTAAGAGAAGCATCATGGGCATAATCCATCTGGCAATAACTACTGGTCCTATAAACTATCGCTCTTCCGTCAATTATGATACATTACTTGTTTCTATTTTCAATTCTGTTCCTCTCCTATACACTCTCTTTTTCCTTATCCCCCCCCCCCCTCCCCCACAACCACCGACCATCTCTTTGAATATGGCCTAAACTAGCCGCATTTGTCAAGACCCAAAGCGCATAAATTGAGGCTCATTGCAGAGCATGCACGGAACCCTCACTTTTTAGACGAATGGAATTTATATATTTTTCAAAAATAATGCTGCGGATATATTTATTTCAAATGTTTGTCATTTGGAATTCACTTCATATGACGAATCATTCAAGAATTTTGAAGATAATTGACACGCAGCATTATTTTTAGGCATATGTATATCTCATTTCTATAGAAATTCGTTGGCATGGCTTTGCCCGACTTAGAGGGAAGACCTGTCTCATTGGTAGGCCATTATAGCGTACGATGGAATTGGTATGGATGTACCCCCTATGCTCGATGGAAAGAGAGGGGCTATATGTGAGATTGTTACTTTGCTTCGACGGGAGCCCGGATAGCTCAGTTGGTAGAGCACTGGTCATGTAATCCAGGGTCCCGGGTTCGAATCCCGGTCGGGGCATTGTAATTTTCTCACATTTCTTTATGATGATATATTAAATTTACTTCAATCCTTTCAATTATGATATTTATTACATATGTATATCGTTGGCAGGTTGACTTTGCAAGATTTTCCACATGCCTTTCGTACACACTGTCTCATACTGAACCATGAGGTCTCTATATTCATCTTGTTCTATACGCCGTTTTCGGAGTATATACATGTGCTCGGTATTACGGAGTTGGGTCTGACTGATAGGAAAGTCCCGTAAATGCTAAAATGTTTAATTTTAATCCCATCGGCTATTAGGATATATTTTTGAATTTATTAAATTCGCTTCAACTTACGGAGTTGCTAAAGAGAATACAAACATATACCTCGGTGTGTATGAATGACATACGTACATCTAGGTATATGTAAACTTTGCAGAGAGTTTTGCGGCTAAAAAAAGGAAGATATACATGAATAAAACTGGAAATGCTCTCGAAAGCGAGGCCTTCACAACAAAATGTCACAGCATAAAACACGGGATGTGAAGAGCGACAGGGTTTTCGATGAATGCTCATTTTAAGATTGATAGTGGACATGCCAAATAATGACTGAAGAAGAGAGGATGATCACGGACACTTAATACGAACAGTATTGATACGAAGGAAACAAAGAAAGCAAACCAAGCGAAGCATAAATATTAGATCGGTGAACGCATTGAAACAAGCTAAATAAACCAATAATTTAGAAATATCGCAGAGGAGATATACTACTTGACTATCCGATCCTCAATGCTGCATACAAAATTGAATAATTTGACATTATTGTATTATTATGTAAGTAGGTAATTATTGATTTAGGTGCTTAGAATATGATGGGAATAAAACCAGACTCTCATCATTTGTCGACCAGTGATTATGTGATTATACAAAGCAGAAATAAACTGACATTTAAAAAAGGGACTTATCTGGTACTGATAAATGGGCATTAAATGGATATTTATGTATAGTTTATAAACGGGATTTTAAACAATAATTAAAAATGCCATCAAATCACAATTCGATTAATTCATGACTGTAGCGGGCTGAGCCACTCATTCAAGCATTTGAAAATGCAACATTAAAAAGAAGTAAACATAAACACAGGAAGAACGTTTTTTTTTGTGAAGAAGAGAGAAATGTTTGTAGAGAAAGATAGAGACATAGAGATATAGATAGAGAGAGGGGGAGGGGGGGGGGGGGTAGAAGTAAAGCGTTCGTGGTAGGAGGATTGGGATTATTGACCGGAACGTCGTATATCATTTTTCTTAATCACTGACAGAGTGATCATCCCTATCATCTCACTTCTCTGTTAATTAACGTAATCATGGAAATAAAAATGAATGCATATCTGAATCCCCTAGCTTTCATCTCCACCTTATTAGGTGTGATTGTGTGTATATATATATATATATATATATATATGTGTGTGTGTGTGGGTGTGCGTTTGTTTAGCATTATGTCCGAGGACATTTTCGGACAGAGAACAAAAAAAAATCATGACAACAATGGTCCTCGGAAGGCGGACAATAGTCCTCGAACGTCGAACAATGAATTTATGCCTTATTCCGTCGACTGTCCGAGGACGAGTAACAATAGAGGAACAATAGTTGTCCTCGGAAGTAAAGCCATGTAAACGTATGTGTGTGTGTGTGTGTGTGTGTGTGTGGGTCTGTGTAAATAAAGATTACTGAAAAACAAAAAAAGGGTGCGTGTAGGGGAGACACAAATCATTTCGTTTTCATGTCAACACAGATGCTTCATACTGCAAAACCAAATAAGCTGTGTCTATTTCGAAGCTCAGATCCTCAGTTTAACTGATGCCGTCAGAAACACGATGAACTGACACAATCTCTACGGGTTGTACAATCATTGCAGTGTGGTGTTTCATTAAAGAGATTGATGGGAATACTGTGACAATGCTCTAGGGTAATTACATACATATATCTCGACACCCATTATCATTATCGGCGGAGACATGAAACAAACGGGCCTCTTAATCTAACACTTTGGATAGTTGGATTACTAGTATAGTTCTCTGGTCATCTTACGCTTTGCGACATCAACATTCACGGCACGTTCCTTACACACTTCCAAATATTAGATCTGACTGGTATTACGATGACAGAATAGAGATTTATCATTATGAGATGACAAGACCCAGGGAGATGTGACTAGTAAACGTGACTTGAATAGACATGAAATGGCACAGTATTGCCCACCTTTTGGCATGTTTCAAATATGTTGATCCAGCATATCAAAGACAAACAATCCATTAATTATAATAAGGCAGTTATGATTTGTTTATTGAATATATCACTGTAATGTAGTGATAAATTACTCTAGTGTAAATCCTTATATCTTTATTATCTGTGTACATAAATGATATAACTGAGCTGTCATTTTTTGGCAATGTAATAAGCAATCATGATCTATTTTTAAGAAGGCAATTCAACGACACGCTGTGGATGACGTATCTCATGAGAAAAGTCAGTGAAGAGGAAACTGGATGGTATTTTAGTGCCATAATTATCCAACATATCACACGTGATCAATGTGCCAATTCGGTGTAGATTCAGCATGACAGCTTACCGAATATTGATCTACAGTTTTCACTACTTATCCAATTCTGTTTGAACTCTCACCAACCTGTTCCTCTGCTCCTTCTGGCTGCTCCTTCCACCTCCACCCCTCCCCCCTGCAACCTGATACTGGATTGGCTACCCTTAAAGAACAGCCTGATATAATCTACAATCTCATCGTATAGACGAAATTAAATGCCTCGGGGAACTCATCAGTTCTGTGATCAATATAGTAAGTCGTTACCTGGGATGAGAGTATATCATCATTATCTTAGTCCATTTGTCTGTGTTTGAACACACTGTCTGCACCGACAGATTTTGCACGACTTTGTTTACTCAACTATTTGCGTAGCAAATACTTCTGGATCAGTCGCAGTGTGTTCACCATACAGGTATGTGCGTGTGATCTCAGATTTCCAGCTAAAAATATCATTCTTCCGCTATAGAATATAATTTTATTTTTAGTGATGTTAAATGAACGCGATGATCGTCTTGATTTTATATAAGCCTTCTTGCCTAACTTGATGGAAAGTGATTCGAAAGTGTTTACGCCCGGATTATATCATGGTATGTATAATTCGTAAAAGCTCTATCCGTACGAAGTTATTTCTTTTCAAGACATGTTACATGGTGTATTGGTAAACATTATTAAATACTTGGGTGGACTTCGGATAAGCTTTAATAAACTTTTAGGCCTTTATATTTGCATATATTTGTGTGATGGATCTTTTGGGTATGGTTTGTTTTGTTTTGTTTTGCTTTTATTTGGTTTGTTTGTTTTGTTGTTTGTTTGTTTATTTGTTTGTGTTTTTTTTTTTGGGGGGGGGGCTGTTGTTGTTTCAACCCTAAAACACTGGAGGTGCCCCCCGTCGCAAAGGGAACGATGGCGTCATTTTATAGCACAGAGGTCGAAAGTTACTGAAAGTACCCGTCAACTGCAGTGAAAGCTAATCATTGGTAATGAAGTTCCATTTCGAGAGAAAACGGCTCACGGTTTTATGTTTATTGGGTGGTAGGTGGGTTGTTTTGACGAGGAAGAAGTATGAAAAAAAAATCACGACATTTTACTGGATATACTACATTCACTGAGATACACATTACTGAGCTACATGTTTCCATATAATTATAAGACCATATTTTATACACAAGGGTCGGGACAACATTACTACCTCAGTCTATGCCCCTATATTTCATTGCTCATTACTCGGTTGTTTTGGAAATAATTTTATCTAGTTTATAAAATTTATTTATTTCCTTGAGAGTGTACGAACAGATTTACCGACATTACCATAACTTCAAATTACGTTTAACAAAATTGACATTTGAAATATGACAGGACGTGGTTTTGAACGGGAACACCGAATCCTCTATGTAATTATTTATGTACATAAGCAGTCCCCGGAATATAATGCGGTCAGCTAGGAAAAAAACCCGAAGAAAGTCGAGAATCTCTTATATGCCGACATGAACAAAAACAAACTTTAATCAACATAATCAACCTTTATTAATGTATTCTTATCTCGTCTGGACATGTGTATCAATGGCGAAAACATTCGAAAAAATCATTCTGTAAATTGTCACCGAGCCTCGTGATATACGGAAATTGTGGGAATATAGATGAGAATTTAAGCTAAAACTTCCGAAAATGTCTCTGATGTTTCTTCATAGTTTAGTCCTCAAGTCTTTATGATAAAAAAGTGAGTAAAAAAGAATACTCAAAGTTTTGTATCAAAATCTGATCAAACTGTTTTTCTAGTATGATAGTGGATTGACTAAACCGATTTTGTTTAATTTTCAAATAATAATTTGTTGAAACAAAATCACTACTTCTCCTTTCCTACCCGGTCTGTGTGCACTCATGGAGACTATTAACAGTCAGACCCAACTTTGGAAAACCGAGCACAGGTTTATACTCCGAAAACGGTGTATAGAGCAAGATGAATATAGAGCCCTCATCGTTCAGTGCGAGACAGTGTGTACAAAAGGCATGGGGAAAATCCTGCAATGTCGACCTGCTGTTGATAATATAATTTTCCAAAATAATGCTGCGGATATATTTATTTCAAATGTTTGTCATTTGAAAGTCATTTCATATAGCGAATCATTTACGGATTTTGAAGATAATTGACACGCAGCATTATTTTTAAGAATATATATATCGTTGGCAGGTTGACTTTGCAAAATTTGCACCATGCCTTTTGTACACACTGCCTGGCACTGAACGATGAGGGCTCTTTATTCATACGCCGTTTTCGGAGTATATACCTTTGCTCGGTTTTCCGAAGTTGGGTCTGACTGATTAAGGTGATTACAAAGAAACAAAACATAGTAACTTCTTTTCTATTTGTCCATTCTGTTCTGTTTCCAAGAATAATTGATTTCATTAGAGGCTTTGCTTCATTATGTTCTTTTTTTTAAGCAGCCTACCGTGAAAATGGTACCGAGTGTCCGAAGGATATATACGCGTGTCATATAAAATGTAAAAACTAAAATTAGCAAAAGCCTAGAAATTTTTCGTGAACAAAAGGAACGACGATTTTCTTGCAAGAAAATGATTGCGTATGACGAGCAAATACCTCCACAAATGTGTTAATGAAGAGGGTGCAAGACGCCCAAGGGGAGGTGCAAAGAGGTGTACGACTGGTTCTGACCACGACGAAAGAATGACGCACGAATCGCAGGAGTTGGCCCATAGCCCATCGCAGCTGCGGACACTCACGTACAAGAACACGCACGATCAGTTGTGACCATAGCAATATTCAGAAAGAGGGCTAAGTGAAGCTTCAGAGTCCACACAAATTCTCGCTACCCCAAATACGCAATTTCGCCAACAGATGGCGCTTGTCATGCAAACCACGCACGCGCAGTGCTGACAATATCTCGATTGGGTCGACAAGTGTTTGTCTTTTTGCATTGAAAATGTACACAGGTATTACAAAAATCTTCGAGTTTCAGTTTAACCGACATATTTGAAAAGATACCATCATGATTTATTGGGACAATTGGTTGCATTTTCAAAATTTGAGTGGTTTATGTCATGCGATCCAAAAATTAAGCATTTTAGCACTCATTTTATTCATGAGCCGTAGTATTTCAATACGGACCGGAAGTGAAGTTTATTTATTTATTTATTTATTTATTTATTTCTGATATTTATACAGGGTGACTCATTATCACCAATATTGGTGGTCTTCCATGAGGCTCTGATAGCAATAGTAAATAAGTTAACAAAGATGCGGACCATTTCCATGCATAATATTGCCCTCTACGTCGAAAATTGCATATATGAGGTAGCGAGAATTGTTGAAAGATCCAGTGCAATCCAATTGCAAGTTGATTACCGTTGGTGTGCAGGGATGCATACAATTTATATTTTGTTATTCAAACATTTAAATATGTTTCATTAAATTTATAAATATTTTAAAAATCATGTTTTCATACATGCTAAGCTCCAAATAAAAATAAATATCCGAGAACTCGTGCCTGCAATGACATAATCTGTCAATCATTAGTAAGCTAAGGAGAGACGGTGGTATGTAGCTTTGCCAGGGATTACCATCTGTTCTAATAGACCATACAATGCTTACATATGAGTTGTTATGTCAGACATGTTGTAGCATCAACAGGGAAAGAATGGTAATGAGGAGGTATTGTTTGAAAGCATGCAATTACATTGCAAGCATATGCTGAGCTGGGGGAAGTTACATTCCACTGTCTATTGTAGAATGTTAGTGGATCTGATTGATGATGTACAGATGATGTCATTGCAGGAATGAGATCTGGAGCATTTTTTAAGGGTGGTGCTTTAATAGGAGGTTGGAAAAATATATTTCAAAAAACATTTAAAAGTCTATGTTTGAATAACAGAATATTAGTTGTATGCATCCTTGCACATCAACAGCAATAAACTTGCATTTGGGTTGAATTTGGGTTGCAGGGGGCCCTTTAAAGTTAATTCCCACATATAATTACTCCGTCACAAATAATGAATAGAACTATTATTCTCATGTACGCATTTGCTTGCGCTTTAGCCTGTACGTTCCATTGTCTACCAAGGCACCTAAAGTGTTCGCATCATTCATGTCATTATTCTGAAAGTGGTGAATATTGCCTTTTTAATTATCACAATTCATTTGCAATTCATTTAACTTCGCCGCATAAGCACGTGCTTTCACGCGTAGCCAGCAAATCCAGGAACAACACTGTTATTCTGCCATTGGCTGTATATAGCTAAAAAAATATCATCACAATATTTCACACAAGCATTACCTTCCTTAGGATGGTGATATTTTTTCTCCAAATCACATTGGTGTTGGTTTGCAAATACCTGGATTAATATTTCATAACTAATTGGCCTGACTACCCATTTAAGATTTAAGACACTGTATATACCTGAAAGTGTAAGAAATTGAGGAAAATATTTTTAAAAATTTCAATAACGAGATTAATATTGCATTTTGGAATCTTCGAATTTCGATCGAGTCGTAATGTAAAATGTTATGTAAAAAAAAAGAGGAACAGGCACACTTATTGATATTGTTTTCCGGATAACACATTTTACATTCCTTCTCCACTTTTTGTTTATTCTACCATAACAGATATGTGATAATAGGGACATCTCCTTCAAAAGGGTGTACAATTATAAAAATAAAGTTCTTTATGCATGATCGTCGTGCCAATGTGCGATCCCATCAATAATCAGATAATGATTTAACTGGTCGTAAATTTATAATTTTCTCATTCGTTGTTCGATTCCTTTTTCTCAGGCGATCATGAACCTGTAACTCTCATGTGTCTCATTTTCGCAGCCATCAATGTCGATTCCAGCTTATCAAATGAATAACTGAAATTAATAAACAAACGTTTTCCAAATTATGACATATCGACGATCGCACTGTGCAAACATTATGCACTGTAAGTTTAAACAGGGATTTGGATTATTAGAACCCTGACAACTTTCAAACAGATGGAGGATAAATAATTATATTCTGTGATTTAAATGCATTTAATGGATTATTTCGACTGCGGAAAGTACTCTAAAAAGCGCAGACATGATTATGTACTTATGTGACTACTAAGTTCTATCAGTATCATTCTCCCCATAGATTTATGCTCGTTACTACAATATGACTCATTTCTTGTGCTATCCGTTTGGCAGAAACCATTAATTTTCAGATTTATAAGTTCTGTGATAACTTTGGTTTCCGTCATCAGAACTCAGTCCAACTTAATGATTACTATTTTTCCATTGTGTGAGAAATATTTAAGATTCAATATTTAAGATCTAAAATTCATTATTGTCCATGATATTTAAATTTGCTTTCTACTAACGTTATATGTCATGTAAAGGATGTTTAAACATACCCCGGCTAATCAATGAAAATTCTAAAATTTTTGTTACATGCCAAGCTTGTTTCTTCACAATCGTGTAAATTAGTGCGAAATATTGCGCAATAATGAAATATGTGAATAATGAACCAATCCAAGGCTAATCACGAAAAATCCTCCAATTGTGTTACATGCCAAGCTTGTTTTCTCATAATCATTTTAATTAGTGCGAAATATTGCGCAATAATGAAATATGTGAATAATGAAACAAATCCAAACCTAATGATAGACAGAAAATCTAGCAACATCACCCCTGACAGTTTATTTTTATATTTTGTTTTTGCGTTGGCTGTGGATTACCATTGCCAGCATGATTGCTTCAGTTTTTAAAAGCACTTACGACTTATAGAGCATGAAATTATCCGGCTGGGTGGCAAAAGCATTGGTGAAAAGTCATTACGTTAATCAGTGAAACACTATGTACACTACTCAGAAAAAAAGTCTGATTAAGTGTAAATTGGTAAAGCATTATAATAAACACATCATCGCTCTCAATGGGATTTGTAAATGTCACAGTGTATTCGTTTACCATCGTCCGGCATATGTTTAAATACATTTGGATATGGACATTCCCCTCAGTGTATAAATATAGGACACTCATCGTTATTACGGTTTCAGTGAATTGAACAACAGATTAATCACCCGTTAGATGATGAAAGGTGACATTTTAATCTTAAAATGGTTGCTTTATTGATATATTTGTTGTTTATGTCTTGTCCTATTTTCATAAACCGACACAACACATTTTTTAAAACTGATATGTTTATATACTCACACACACAATATGAAATACAAGGGGAATACCTGATTCAAATATTGATTGAGAAATAAATTGTACTCTCAGTAGAAATATTATGTAAAAATACTGGAACTTTAAATGAAATATAAAGAAGCAGATATACCTGATGTAGACAGAACTGATTTTAAGGTCTTGTTAAATTCCTTGAATTAATGTTAATCGTTTCAAGTTAATTTGATTCACACTGGTATTTAGAGGCGTACTACGCATTGCACATTGTGTTGTCAAAGTTAATATCATGAATATTCATTATAAGAGAAATGTTTTAGTTCGTTTCATATCTGAGAATGAAAAAGTCACCGAGTTCGTAATGAAATTCTTCTACATGTACTTCACAAATTGTATCATACATCTGAAACAAAATACATGTATATCAATTAGCTTCAAATTATGGGATATCACATGTATGATACACTGGTAAATGCGAATGCCAGTCGATCCATCTTGAGTAAGAAATTCCTACTTTTATTAGGTAAGAATACAAACTACCCCCACCCTATCTATTTCGTCTGTAAATCCACCTCTCCCTATGTGTGCTTCATAAATCGTATTAATCAATAATTATTTATGAGCAAAAATTGTATTTGCCGTAAATTCATCCCACTATGTTCAGTATCATCCAAACCAAAGCAAATGTTAAAAGTAAATTCAACATTATCACATTATATATATATATATATATATATAATACATATAATAACAAAATATAAGTTCTGCTTCGCAATTTTAAATGTAGAGATGAATAGTAAACAAGTATATATATATATCGCAAACAATAAATAAACACACTCCGTGAACAATTTAGAAGTACACATTTTCGCCCTAAGTGCTCTATCAGGTATGATTATATTTTGAAATGAAATATTATATAATATATGTAATATATATAATACATATATTATCCAAAACAAAGAAGCGTAAAAAATGCCTAAGCATACATAAAACGCGCTAAAGCGCAAGAATTATACAAGTACGTCGTGTATAAATGCGTCATAAAGAAAAAAAGAAAGAGAAGAAGAAAGAGTACGGTGAGGACGGAGAGGACAGAGAGAATGAGAGAGAGGGGGGGGGTTGTGGAGAAGAGATGACGAGAGAGAGAGAGAGAACGAAAGAAAAGGACAAGTCTAAGACGGGGAAAGGAACGAAAAGAAACATTAAGTCCATGTGGTTGTTAGCCGGCCAGCCGGTAGATTTAACCGTTCCTCTCGTATCTTGCGGTCTTCGTCTGCACCCCCTATCCTGTGGTCGAGCAATTGGTGAATTAAATGACAAGTCTATCTTTCACCTATACGTGACATCGGCACTGAAAGAGTTAACGAATTTCTAGTACATGATTTAAGATCTTATTATCAAGTAAATAAATAAACCCACAAGGATAACCAGTCATTCCGCAACCATATTTGATAATATATTTTATAATCATTCCGAAAAAAGGCTTATAATCTGGCGTAGTTACAACTTAGATAGTGTTCATGAATAATGGAGAGGTAACTGAAAATTAACATGAAATTGTCCATACCTTCACCATTTTGCCATATTTCTGGCAAGGGAGAGTACTTGTACACTAAACAATTGTTACATGTGGTACCATGTTCTTTTCGTGAATGATTTGACTGGTAATGACGCATTTTGTATACATACACACCTAACTTTTGTCATTAAGTTGTGTTACTTACGTATAATTTGACTGCTTCCCAAAATGAGTTAATTATATTTCAGTAACCGCAATTCCTCTGAACAATGAATTATATTATCAGTTATTATTTTAAGCGTTAAGTTTAAACCTTAGATAATTCAATACTTTAAATTAATGACAATTCAATTTCTAACGGCTCAGTGAATGTGATAACATATCTTACTTACTCAACAATTATGATTCATTCAAATTCTTACTCTTCATGGCTTTGAATATTATTACTTGCTGCTTTTAAATATGAGATGTATACAATAATTGAGATTCTAACTGATCAATCACTGAAGGTCCTAAGTATGATTATTTTTGCTGCTAACGAAGTAATTTGGCTGCTATACTCTTTTGATAGATAAAAATAATGTTTAAATAATATTGTTTGTAATTATGTTATTTTGGTAAGTGTTAAGTAACCGTCTTTATATATATTTATGCATTTTGTTTGTGAATTCATCGCCATTCGGCTTTGCCGCAATGATGTTTATTTTTTTTTTAATCAATAAACCATCTAGGGAGCGTTTCATTAAGCGTTTTGTCAGTGATTTTTACTGACAACTGTTATAAGCTACTGAAATCCTTGCATCTGATTGGCTGAGAGCAAATGTCTCGATCAGCTAATAATGCTTTAATCTACCAATATTATGAGTCCAATTTGATGTTTTTCTCACAAAGTGCATGTCCATTGGATGTCTATGCCAGTCATTTATTTTTTATCGCTTTCTTGCTCCGATAGTAAAAGGTAAATCTGTTGAAATGTCAGTCGCTATTTTGAGCACTAACGATGTCAACTGTTCAGATGTATTTCTTCATGGCTGCGATCACGAGGAACCAAAGTTGGATTGCATTTGGAATCTGATGATTTCGTGGTACATAAAAAAGAAAAAGTTTAATTCATAAAAAAATTGAATTTATAGAAACTGCAATCTTGCAGTCTAATGAAATCTTGTGATCTGGTAAACATGATAAAGATATAAAATTGATTTTCTCTTTTATACAAAATTCGGATATATTGAAACCTGCAAATAACTCAATGCAATTTTGTGTTTAGATAATGACAGAAAGAGAACATATCCTATCTCCCCCTTCCATCTCTCTCTTTCTTTCCTCTCCCGTCTTTCTCCTTCTTTCTGTCTCTCTGTCACTCTTTGTTTCTCTTCTCTCATTGTCTCTCTGGTAAATTACTCCGCCTTTCCTAAGGACGCTATCATGCTTTTTATTTATTTTTCATTACAATGGCAGATGGTCTCTTTATCAGACTTCATTAGAGAGAGTTCTTTGAGCATTCTTGCAGTGTACCCCTGAAGCTAAGTCTTCCATCACCCTTAACGGGTATGCCTTATACATTACGTAGTCTTGTTGTGTACAGTCTTTTTACCCTATACCGAAAGCTTCCAAGCTTCTAAACTTGGTTGGTAATAAAACATAACATGAAGTTATTGATGATGATGATGATGATGATGATAATAATAAAAATAATAACAAGAAAAAAAAAAACGTTCTTGTATAGCGTATCTTACGTTATAATATAACGTCCCCATCAGCAAACAGGGCATTTCAAGGTCCTGCCAAGTACCCATTTCGAACCTGGTGGTGAGTGGCAAATGTCTGTCTTGCCAAAAGACGCTAGTGCGGGGATAAGATTCGGACCCTCAACCTTTAGAATGAGAGTGAATGAACCACTATACTACGACACCTCCACCATGATGTTGAAGATGACAATGACTCCTTATATAGCGCCGATATTCTGCACTTAAAGGCCAACAAACCCTAATCTCAAGTTGATTTGAATAAATAGAGTAAAATTAAACAAGCATTACAGTGAAAATTGCACTGAAATCGGATGAAAAATAAGAATGTTACGGCATTTTGAAGTTTTGCATTATTTCATGAAACAGTGATATGCATAACATGGGCGGTATGCAAATGAGTGAGCATATGATATCACACACTCACTTTTCCTTTTGTATTTTATTATATGAAATTTCAAATATTTCAATTTTTATAGATAATAAAGAATCTCTCCCTTGTATCAAAATAAGATGAACAATGAATCTACATGTTCCATACGGAGTCAAACAATGTTTTACATTATTGAAATAAACAATTGAAATATATCATATTTCATATGATAACATACATAAGGGAAAGTGAGGGTGTGATATCACTGTTTCATGAAATAATGCAAAACTTAAAATTGCCGCAACTTTCTTATTTTACATCCGATTTCAATAAAATTTCGTTAAGGTTATGCTTGTTTAATCTTACTCTGTTTATTCAAATCAACTTTATATTGGGGTGGACTTGGCCTTTAACTGCTATAAAATGTATCACAAAATACACAGTGTTTAAAGGGATACGCCACCGGGCGGCTGTGGGGAAAGTCAAGATTGCGTAAGCCCCATTCACTCATACACAAAGTTTGTGCATCGAACGCATCCGTCGGACTGCTTGGAGTACATTTAGGACTGCACGAAGCCGACCGAATCTCGCACGAGAGCTCGAGCTCAGGCCGAGCGTGCATGTTGTGCGGCGACCAGTCTGTCCGAAGTTTTGCTTTGCTGCAGGGCAACGGCATGATCAGGTAACGATCACGGTGCCCTCTCGCGGCATAACAACGTCCACAATCCGCGGTTTAGTATCCTTTTAAGTTAATGTTTGCACAGGTGGTAGTTTGATCATTATGTTGATCCGATTTATTTTATCATTGGAATTATTCTTATACAAAAGTTGTACATCAATCAGTGATTATTAATTCAGACTCATGGATTATCCCTCTTTCATTGTAGAAATTCTTACAATAAATAACTTTATTTTTTATATTTCAGAAATTGAATTGAAAAAAGTAATATCTTTTCTGGAAAAATACAGTATACAGTCTAGTGTACAGTATAATATGTGAGGGGGGGGGGGGGTTACATAAAATCAGGGCCCGTGTGACTTTCCCATAGTGTGTATACAAACGGTTCTCGAGTAATCATAATATTGATCAAACTAATTATTAAACGTATCAATCATCTCAAATGGAATGCATGAGTTTTCATTTACCGACACCTTTAAACTGAATAATTACACGTGTAGAACCTTTAGATACGGACAAAATAGAAGTTTTTTTTTGGCCTGTAGCATGTTGTACCTCCTTTATACGAAGAGTTGTATGCATTTATTATGCAGAGGTTATCCAAAAGTCAAGTGGATTGCCATGCAATGCTGGGAACACTTGCTGCATGATACAAATACACAATAACGCTTAATAAATGATATCATGAATAAATATGGAATGCAAACTATTCTGATCGTGTTTGCTTTGCGTACTTCAACGCAATTATTTAATAGAGAGGGAACATCCGATGGCCAGTGGGAATAACACATCTTGGTTTTGTTTGACGGTGGTCCTGCGAAACCTAGAGTATGCCTGATGTTTGAAGGTCCGTGGCGTGGGCTAGATGTCAGAAGCAGTAAGCATTACTATATAGTAAACATTTTTTTTTCGTCGATGTGCTTTTCTTTTTTGATCATTTGGATTTATACATGTGTAGCGCATAATACCTCTTCGACGTCTCCTTGTACTTTAACGATTACCGTTACCATAATCAAAGCTTTCCCACGGGAAATTTGGGCACATTCTTCACTCTCAGATGAGCATACAAGCATGTTTATCTACATGTTATTTTAGGTCCCCAGAAGGCTGAACAAACCGCAGTAACGTTTTTGAATCCTACCGGATACCCATTAAACACCTGTGTGGAGATAAGCAATGTATAAAATGAAATATCTTCCCCAATAAAAATAAGTGCAATGCCACTGTCAACACACGAATTCCACATCTTCCGTCAGGTGTTTTGACCACTCGACAACTAAACATCTCTTAGAATTCAAACGATAAGAATTAAGAAATCCCGAGAATTTGATTCAAATTCCAAGAAATTGATTCACGAGATTTCGGAGGCCGTTAAAAAAACTGCCAACTAAATTTTGGTCTCAAAATTGAGTCTTGCATTATACTATTCATTCTTATAAATAGTTAACTGATCCAGGTTCGAAATTTGATGCAAACTTATAAAGTGCCTTGGATGTTAGAAAAACTCACACAAAAATCACAATGAAATCCATACCAGAGAATATTTTACCGTACAATCACGACATTACAAATCAAATCAGGCAGAATTCTGAAAATGTGTTTTCTGTAATTATTGACAGTGACTTGTTATGGACGATTAACGTAAATTACATGTATGCAAACTGTACTACTGTCTAGACACAGGTATTTTTCAGCGGTCTGAAACGTGAGCTCCCTGCCCACCTTAATCATTATCCTTGTTTTTGCATCCATGCTACTTAGCGATAGCAATATAAAGGTGGTATAAGAGGATAAGTTGTGGGCAGGGAAAGATTTATGTGTTAGCCAAATGCATTTCTTAGAAAACGTCCTAGAGCGTGTCGGGGACCTATCTCATAAAACTTGATATCGATAACAACTGGGAAGAAATGCTATTCGGTATATTGATACATGCATGTGTGAGGGGAAAAAAGATAAAAGATATCTGAACCTAAACAATGCTATGATTTCCGTACCTTATATCAGTTATTGTAACTTAAGTTTTGTGAAAATATTTTGTTCTTTTCCTTTCCAGCAAGACAACATTTCATTGTACCCCCTCCCCCCCCAAAAAAAAAAAAAAATAATAAATAAATAAAATCTTACAATTTGGTCCCTATAAACTCCATTCAAGTATAATTAACATGATGTAATTAAATTACTTTAAAATGGGTTTTCTTCATGTTCTTTGTATTTTCATCTTTGTTCTGTAAATTAAAAAAAAATGAGATATGCAAATGAACGTAAACTAAAAAATGGGGCAGTGGCCCTTTTACTGCCACAGTATCGGCCTATATATGATAAGGAAATCGAGTGGGAAAAAATGAAATAAGACGGCTGACCTCCACCTTTTTCTTTGGGTTAAGTCCCAGGAGCTTTGGGCAATTTGATGTGTGTATGTTGCTCATTATCTCTCTCCCCCCCCCCCCCCCTCTCTCTCTCTCTCCTTTCATTCTTCATCTTATCTCATTTTCTCTTTCCTCTTCCTTTCCCTCTCTTGAGAGCGATTTATCTCCCTTCCTCTCTCTTCCTCTCTCCCTCTTTCCCTGCTGTTTCGATCTCTATAATTCGATATTTCCCGAAAATCTGGATTTAGAAGATAAAGTTCTGCTCTAGTCATGATATCGAATTGTGAAAGAAACTATCTAGAAGGTGATATAGAATCAGATAACATTTTGTTCATTTAGTCACGAAAAGGAATCATTATCAAATAGAATGTTACACGAGTTGAGCAAAGATTTTTTGTTTTGACCCTAAATTATGCACAACAAGGTCACAATTTTAAAATAAACAACTTTAAAGTGTATATTACACCTTTATAATGACCATTCATTTTTAATATCTACCAGCAAAAACTTCAGCCCTTATTGAGTACTCCTTTTTTAAATACTATTATTCAGTGCACTATAGGTTTACTGGTATTACCAAACAGGCCTAATTCTACTTGTACTTCTATATATAAATAGTTCTTATTCTACTTCTACTTCTACTACAGCTCTGCTTTCACTTCTACTTCTATTTGTACATCTACTTCTAATTCTACTTTTAATTCTACTTCTAATTGTTCTTCTACTTCAGTCTCTATTTCACTTTATGCTTCTGTTTTCACTTATTCTTCTCTTACATTATTCAGACTTCTCCTACTATTATTCAGTGCCCTTTAAGTTTACTCGTAATACCAAGATACATGTCTGCTTCTACCTCTATACTTCTGCTTCCACTTCTACTTCTACATCTACTTCTACTTTTATCAACTTCTACATCTATACTTCGACTTCTACTTATATCTCTTATTTTTATTTTCATCTACTTCTATTTCTATTTCTACTTCTACTTCTACTTTTACTTCTACTTCTACTTTTACTTTACTTATAATTCTACTTCTAACCTGTACTTCTACTTCCACTTTACTTCTACTTCTATTTCTACGTCTACATTATCATCTACTTCTAAATCTATGTTGGAATGCGACAGGATCTATCAAGATATTACATGAAGTCTGCTAACTCCACCATTATTATGCCTTGTTATTATGCCTCGTCACCATGCTTCGTTTTATAATATTATTATCATGATTTTTCCTGATAGTTCCTGCAGGCGTTTGTGACTTAATCTAGATCCATCAACTATTCATGACTATTATTCAAGTTAAACCCCACGTTTAAATTCATGTTGTTTCCTTGGCGGATCAAGGGGAGGTGATTAGGAGATACAAGTCCCCTTTATTTCTTATATATATATATATATATATATATATATTAATTTGCTCCATTAATTTGCATGTATAACTTTTTGCTGGATTCTTGTTGACTAAAGCGGAATGCAACCTTAAGTTTGTAAACCATTTCGAAGAATCCTTTTTTTTTTTAGCGTTGAGTCAATCTCTCTCAAATATTGAAACCGCACTCGCAGGAATGAGTGTGTATTATGGAGCAATCAAATTCTCTTGAATTGTAGAGTTCTGAGGTGGAAATTGTTTAACTGCTTGTAGAACGTAAGATATCAGGTTGTTGCTCCTGCTGTGAGTATTTGACTCTTTTGCTTGACTGAGATATTAAGATGAAAAGATATTGTATGTTCTTGTCTGCCATTGGGAACGTTACGCACGAATGGGCAATTTATGAGGAAGTTTATTACACATGCAAGCGGCGGTTGGCTCCCAGCAGACGTGCATGGAGCGAGCAATAGGCAGGGCGGACTTATTACTGGGTAACGTGGTGTTGATTTCTCACAAAAGCGGACATTACTCAAGCCATTAGGTATCTTTTGTTTCTGCTCCCCGAGTCATTTCCGCATCTTTGGTTAAGTGGAGGCAGCAGCATCTGTTACATATGCCTATAGACATCATAATATCATGCGTTTCAGGCTTGGATATACTTCAGCACGAATCGGTATACCACGGCACCTGCAAAATAAGAGACAGGAAAGCTATCGCGTGTATGCAACGGTGAGGAATACTAATAACAACATGGGTGCTTCGTATGGAGGCTTTTTATTTAGAGTGCTTTGTCGAATATCACTTTAAATTGTTCTGTGTAATCTTTGTTGACGAAAGTTTAAGATTGAAATGATTTGAATGATTTTTCTGAATTATGAATATTTCATTCCTTGCTTACATTGCAGGATGATCGTGTGAGGCTGGAATGACTGAAACAAAAGATGATTCAAGCAGTTGGCGTCTACTAGCTCCCAGGATGACAGTGAACCTGACTGGGAATACTTGACTGGAAATTAACACTTCTGTGCCAGAGAATTTCGTATGCCACTTTCCGCATAGCACTTCCACGAATGTATTCGCTAGAAATGTTCCTGCGGATATCTGTCAGTGGTAGTTTTAATTGTTTATTGCGCATTTTGTTTTCCATTTTCATTTCATCAGCCGTGTTCCAAAATTACAATAATCAAATTGGAATGGCTTAATCGAAGGATTTGACAAACGGAGGATACATGCGAGATTCACACGGTACCATATGGTTTTAAATCAGGTGAACCGTCGAAACGCTCAACACGCTCAAAATTAACCAATATCGCTTTGTGCAGCAACGCACCCGTTGTAAAATTGCTGTGGTAAAATTTACTCATTGTTATGGAAACTTTCGAATTGGCTTTGATCGTCTTATGTTTCTTCTGGCATCTGCCCTCCATGGTTAGTACCAGTTAACCATGGAAAGTTCAACCGAATCTTGGAATATATCTGACACAGATCATCATCACGGTCCTTCTCCAACACGTGTCGTCCTTGTATGCTTCTTGTACCTGCCTTTTGCGGCTCTAACGGTCACTGGGAATGTCTTTGTTCTCGCTGCGTACAAACGGGATGAGAGGATAAGGAGGAATACAACAAATGCATATATACTCAACCTGGCAGTCGCTGACCTACTCGTTGGGATGGTCATGCTGATCAACACACCCATGTACGTCACTGATGATTGGTACTTTGGGAGAATTTTTTGCATTCTTGTCTGGGCTGCCGATTTCACGTCAACCGATATGTCAGTCATTACCATTATCGCGATCAGTCTTGACCGATACCTAATGGTTAGGAATACGATTCGGCATCGCTTTCGTCAGTCCAGGCGACGTATTGCTCTGGTATTCGTCGTTATTTGGATTATGTGCCTTCTTATTCATATGTGTATCGCATTCATATACTCTGCAAGTACACAGTACAAGTACCTTACATATCGAACGTGCAATCTAGAATACCGGCGGAACAAGGTATTAGTTATATCGATGTTTTTAGTAGAATTTGCCGTGCCGGTGACGTGCCTCTTTCTATTAAACACGAAGGTATTCATGCACATACATAGACAGGGGAGTAGGATAAAGATACAACAACGACAGAGAACACTTACCTCCAATATCAACTTGGGGAAGGATAAAGCAAGTGGTCTTTATGAAAGTAATGCCATTCATTTAACATCGTACAGGGTCCTTTGTAGCCAAAATGGAAGGACTTACGAGGTCCCTACAGGGACGTACACGGCTGAGGCTTCCTCTTACGTGCAAACGATACTATCGGTTGACCTCCGCGATACGAGCCATCGAAGCAGAGACAACGAAATACGCGTTCATCGATTCAACAGAGCGCGTTCGCGTCACACCAAAGCAGCTAAACTTCTAACCGCCTTACTCATTGTGTTCATCATTAGCTGGCTCCCTTATTACATCTATGACTGCATTGTTCTTATAAATGGACAGGAAGCAACGAACGAAGTCGTGACCCAGATATTGACCTTTATACTTTGGGGGAACTCTGCTGTCAATCCTATATTGTATGCTTTCACTAATGTCCATTATAAGCAGAACTTTATGCAGTTTTTACATCTAAGAAAAGGGATGCATGTCATTAATGAGAGGGTAATGTATCATTAATAGCTTCGCATTAATATTTCTTCTTTAGGTTAGTTAGCAAAATAGTGTTCAATCACTTTCAAAAATGATGCAATTTTCACAGGGTATTCAATTCGTTCCATTTCAACAGGAAAATTATTTATTTCCAGTGCCATTTTGATAGATACGTGTATATGTATTTGCTAGATGATTTCTGTTGGTGTTTTAGTTTCACCCAGTGGCTATCTGTGCATGACACAGAGTGGAATCAAGGCATGCTACTAATTTACACTTGGGCATATTTCTGGGCGGCTATCCCGGGGGTGGGGACACGTGGATCTGTGGATACATATGTCTTTATCTGTTGAAAAATACAAACCATATTAAAGCCAATTTCGAGTAGACCTTCTCCCAAATGGAGAAAAGTTATTCAGAATCATTGTGCTTTTGTTACTTTGTAATGATAATCTCTTGAAAATCCTGTTCAAGACGAATATGTACACAAGGTTGTATGTAGACAATGTACATGCATTGGCGTATCTAGGGATTATGGCACCCGGAGCAAACAATGAAACTGCGTCCCCCCCCCCCCCCCCGAATGCCTAAACTTATTTACTTTATTGTAAAAGCGAGGGAGCAAAGCGACGCAGCGGCAATATATTTTTTGACATTTTTTTTTTTACTTTCAACCATAACAACGCAATTACTTGCTCATTTTATCCAGGAAATGTTGCAGTTGACCACAGAAATTGAACGGTAGAGAAGTTGGAATTATGCACATTGATATACATTTTTTTCTATTTTCTCCCGTCTGAAATTGGGAGCAAGATTAATGAAAACCCTTGAGTAACAGTCGAGGAATTTTGCCAGGTGATCGAAAGTAGAGATTTCTTTCCAGTGTTGAACCTTTGCAAATGCTGTGTATTGCACTTTATCCTATACTGGGTGCGCGATATTTAGCAAGAGGCAGATGAAACTTACATGATAGCGAGCAAAGCAACGACAACTAGGCCTGCATCTTTATTTTTCAAATTCTGAACGCTTTAAAAGAAGCTATTTAACAACTTTATATTGGGGCGCGGAATTACGAGACCATGAAAGGAAATAATTATCCAAGGTAGCATAGTGACCGAGTTTTACATTTTTGTCACATTTTAAACCCTCAAAAACTCTATTTATAAATCATTTAATATGTGGATTGGGGCGCATAATCCGGATTATGATTTGTCTTCATTTCCCCCTTTTTTCATTTGAAGTTTTGCCTCTTTGCGCCCCCTTAAAGTGACCCCCGGGGGAAAGATAAATACGCCCGTAAATACGCCATTGTGTACCTGGCCCCCACTTAGATCCAGAGTCTCATGGAATTCCTTGTTTATTTAGCATATTTGATACTTAGCTTCTCCTGAATTATTTCCCACTAGAGATCGTATCTAGTTTTACATACACGTGTAAACATGTTTTATTTTTGCTGGCTTCTGTTTCAATGCAGATATGATCGTTACAATAACTCAATATTATCTTGCAATACTGATTTATAATTTCCCCAGATGATGTAAGCATTACAAATCGTGCCCCGTAAAGATTTTCAGTAGAATGTTATCAAATGTTGAGGGGAGGGTTCTAGTCACAACCTTTTTATCACGTTACAAATTTTGTAGAGATTGATTTTGACAATGTTAATACTCTCTGATAACATGTTACGTTCTCATTTTTTAAAGATACATTCATATCTATGTTTGATCAATATAAGAAATGTTCTTACTTGCGTTAGTATATAATATTTAACTCTAAATTTTCATTGACTCTACAATTTCTGGGAATTACCCTTTATTGTTTATATGCCCACTTTTCCACCTGGCGATGGTCTAAAATGTACGAGTCATCAATTAGCTCTCACACGGTCTATTATAATACGTGCGTACAACTTGCCAGTGATACAAGATTATCAATTATTCATATTGTAATTAGGAATCGCTAGACGCACTCAACTCTATCCTATTTTAGTGCTGATCTGAATATCCTTTACAACGGGGAAAAAGACCAAATATACAGCATAAAATGCATGCTAATATTGTTGCATTTATCATTCTATTTGCAAGAATGTTTTATCTATTTGTTTAAAGGAGAATTGACCCCTGATTAAAAATTTACTTATATTGGAAGGTGTAATATATTCCTACTTATTGGCCTAAATCATTTTCTAATAAGATATCAGAAAAGGGTATAAATAAAGATATTCCAACACCCGGTATCCTCTCCTACTCATTTACATGGGGGCTGCCATTTTCTTGCTGATTTGGATTTGTACATGAACCATTGAGAAATGTTCCAGTCAGGAAGATATTTTGAATCCAAGACCTAAATTGATTTTCTTCATTACCTAAAATCCCATATGTGACGAAAAATATAAAGTGGGTGTTTACATGATTTATAAAAATTAAATCTTTATAATGATACTTTCAAATTGTCTGGTTTTGCTGAACAAATATCCTTTTTCTTGGGTTTGCCAAACAGAGCAGAACATAATTATGCAGCATGCATTCTGACTTTTCAAGTCCCATTATCCGAAAGCAGGTGAATGCAGTTTGCCGCTATAGATGCTCAGGGAAGAAGCCTCCATAAAATTTGAATTAATTTGCTCCGTCCCATACGCAGAGTTGCCAACTGTTCCGGAATATGTATGAGGTGGATTTCAAGGCTTTCATGACAAGTGAATAGCGGAGAGCATGGTTATTGTTGTCATGTTTTCTCTCACAAGCATTCAACCGTTGCGTAATTCACATTTTAATTTTGACCTCATGCATATTCCGGAACGGTTGGCATCTCTGCATACGTCCAGTATCGAGAATATAGATTTCTATTAAAGGCATTGAGTAACTTTGTGGAGAATTGATAAAATCTGAGCTTTCTGGCCTTACATGTTATCAGTGTATGTAATATGGTGTAAAAATGAAGCCCATGTTGAAAAAAGCACTTCAAAATCATCATGTGCTTCAAAAAAATAAACATAAGCAAGTGACCGGAAAATGCCAGACTCATTTTCCCATTGACTCAGTGTTAGACTAAAGCGTATGGCCATACGCTTTCGTAAATGGGAGTATTCAGTCGCAGATATCTTAATAATAGCATTATATATTTGAAAACCTTTCTATGCCTGGCTATTTATTTATCATTCTGAACATCATTATACAAGACAGATATCAATATTCAACAATTTATTAAATCAAGCCTCCACAAAGTTACTCAATGCCTTTAAGCGAATATCGATTTTCAACAAAAATATATAAGGAAATCTTCAGTTTAAAAATAAATTGACATATCAATTCTATATTTTTAATCTCAAATGGGTTTTTAAGTTTGAAAAAGGCAATTGGGCATTTGGATTAAGAAAATCTTCTTGTACACATAAAAAAATGGCAGCCCCCATGTATTGCTAGCAGACGATACATATTGCTAGCAGATGATAAATTTTGCTCAGAAAATCTTGATTCGTATCGATCTCGTATATTTTGACGCGAAGCCATATAATCTAACAAGTAGGAATAAATAACACCTTTGAACACTATCGTCTTTATTGTTTGAGGTTAATTCTCCCATAAAGACCTCAGCCTGACCCAAAACAACCATATATTGACGTAAAGCTTAGTAAACAAAGAATATAATTACCCTGGGTATTCATAAATTTTCGTCTCCGTTTATCCATAAAAAATAAAAGAGATAATTTTTTTTGGTCCACCCCCTCCCTATTGCGTAACAAGAGAGGAAACTGCAGGGGGTCGCTAGACGTGTGACGACATGTCATGTATACAGCTCCGAGTGCGTCTACACGATATGTCGTCATCAAATTTTCACCCCCGCAACGTAGCGTTCCTCAGAGACGGGGCCCTCGTCAGAAAAACCACCGGGGCTCAACATTCGGGACGCTGTTACTCATTCCACAGGAAACGGAATCTCATGAAGTTGGTTTCAATTTGTTCAGAAAATATATAGCTCCCCGTGGATGAATAAAGTGTATATTTCAAAATTCGGTCAGGCTGAGGTCTTTAATTTGTTGTTGTGCTCTATGTTGTGTTTTACCCCTTTATTTGCTTATTTCGATTATATATATCATGTACTTATCATGATATACCGTGTGAGATATCGTGATCCTGAATTTGGATGAACTACATATCAAGGAACCGGAACCAATGAGAGATGCACTTATCTCCTTATACCCGCGTTTTCTAATTGATTTTCTTAATGTACAATAATTAAAGTGAAGTGCTCTCCTCTATTCCCCTAATAGCGATTGTACCTCATATTTACCGTGCTGTTCCGGATAATGAAAAGCTATGAATCTCTTCGATTTCACTCTATATTTATATTCAATTACATTGCCTTTTCGCTTGTTATAATATAATTAGCCAAATTATATATGATCCTCTTGCACATGTGGGTTGGCAGGCTAAACACTCTAACAATTTCGTTAAAACTACTTTCACCAGACAAGTTTACCTAGTGTTAGTAATTACATGTAACCTTTCAAAATAATACAATATGAATCATAGACAATCATTTTGAAAAAAGTGCAATATTATGTTTCAAGTTTTGATTTTTGCTATGTCAATCAATATTGATGAAGCAGTTGGTATAATTAAAATACTGCATTACTGTCTTGCATTTACACTTTTTCTTGAATATGTACTGATTTTATAATGGCCTTCGATGTCTATCTAATGAAAAATATGTTAAGGGGTACGTAATACAAAATAATGTCTCATAGACCTTGTAATGAACTAGCTTAGTCAAAATAGTATGGGCTTCATATTTTGAGCCAGAGGCTAACAAGGGATTAATAGTAAATTGTTTTTGAATGTTTAATGTACCGTATCCGTGATCCTCACGAATGAATAATAGGGTACCAAGAACTCCAAACCTTTAATGAAAATTAAAATTATGAGTAAACTAAAGGACTTCAATTTTACGCCAAAACTTAAAGACAAGATAAAGAATGAGACACTTAGATATGCTATGTAACTTCACACATATTCAGGGACTAATTTTGCTAAGAGATAATTTGGTAGATTAATCAAAAACAAGTCTCAGAAATCCAAACCAATTTCAAACTAAATGTTCAACCTAAAGGCGCCAAATAAAGTATCAAATAGGAAGGACATTTTCCATATTATTATACAAATAAAATAAAAGGCGCTCACATTTTCAAATGTGTCCACAGGGGTGGAAAATAGTTTTCAGATTACCCACATAAGATTTGTAACGAATGTTGCTTCCCCCCCCCCCCCCCCCCCCGTGACGATCCTGAATGATAAATGCTTCTTCCATGTCAAGATGAACTTGATAGCTTAATTTAAACATAACCAAAAGAAGAACTAATGAGTCCAACATACACTTTTAATACCATACGTCGATATCATATTTAAATTGGCAATGATACAGGGTTGTGTATCACATGTTTTGGCTGATGGATAAGCAAAACTATCAAGGGTTCTTCTGCTTGTAATCATGGTAATGGAAACAAATAGCCTCATCTCGATGTGGAAAATGAGGAAATAATGAGAGAAAACCTGTTTCGGTTGCTTAGAAATGTAATCCCGTTTCGCCCCTCACCATGCACATGGAAAGTAAAATGGTTACCCTGTGCGCTGGATATGGACCTTTGGTCAGAAACGTTAGAAGTTTAAGTTTTTTTATGTTTCCTATGAATTAAGATTCAAACTTTTGTAAGCTTTTCTTTGGAAAGCTGTTCTATCCTGTATGGTATAGCTAGTAAGCTGTACAAAAATATTGTTATCTAATGCTATCTACAGCTCACATTTCGAAAATAATTAAGATATCAGGATGGAGCACAAAACATATCTCTACTGGTTGGTCTCATTTCGTAAAGAGGGAATGGGACAAGCTAGACAATATGAGTTTTTAAATTGGAGTCGAGGCCTGGTTGGTTCCATCAATACGTACCAACAGTACGAAGTTGATGAACAAATGGGGCAGGCAGGGAAATCGGATTGTTCGAAAGCTTATATCTCACAATCATTTACTATATCATTCCATGCATTCAGCTTGATTCATTACCTGATTTCTATGACGTAGCCAATGTAAGATTATTCCTTTACCATATTAGGTACCCGCTTCAAATGAAAGAGATGTAGCCTTCTAGATCTCAGTAATCAACTGTACTCACATGCCTATACCCATGAAATGAAACCTTAAACATGCAACTTATCAACAACTGACATAACATTACCGAGTGTAAGAACAAATGTGAAACCTAGCGATATAATGATAAGCATCTTCGACACCGTTAACAATTTTTGGTAAACTTGAACCATATATATTTTTAGATCACAAAGCACATCAATAATTAATTTTGAATTCTTTTAGAAATCATGAAAAAAGTTGAAGTAAATAGAGGATCTCTGTCTCTGACAATAATTATATTATAGCAGATTTTCAAAGACTATAATTAAGATTAGTTACATATCCATTAAAGATTGCTTAACCAAATTTCCTCATAACGTTGTCATCAAATGCCTCCTATATAATATCATGACAGCCCATGAAGTGCAGTGACCTATGACATTAAAGGATCAGTATCCAGGTCATTAATTTCTGCCGGATTAACGAATCTTATAACTTTAACTCATCTGAATCCCAAGGCATGGAGAATAAATTCAATTTTCAGATTATCAATTTCTTAGTTCATTGAACATTTGTAACTACTAATTCGCCCAAGTCTCGTGCTGTTTAGATAATATGAGTGTAAGCGATGCTTAATTTTCAACGATGTCATAAGAACTGCACGTTTTCTCATACTAGGTGTTATACAAAAAAAAACAACAACAAGAATTGATTTTATTGATCGTTAACAACTCAATAGTTATAACTTGTATCGGACTTAGGTTTTAAAATTGAAGGACATAACATTTATATGGAGTTAGTTCTGTGAAATATCCTTAATAGATATTCCAACAATCATGCTTTGTATATTCAATTAGACTTCCCCTTATAAAAAAATCAAGATTGTGCATTGCAGCTGAAATTCCAAAGCTCAAGTTATGACAATGAATAGCAAAGGGTTGGCAGAAATGACAGGTGCGATGCACAATGGTATTGTTGTGTTCTGAGTTTAATTACTAATACACAGATTTTGTGGCCTTTCTTTTCAAAACCTGAAACTCTAGTAAAAATAATCAAAACATTACTTTAGGAGTATCAATCAGATAAATTCAATATCAGATAAATTCAATATCAGGTAAATTCAACATCCTTCAACCAGTTTACAATGTGAAAATCTCATTCTGATGAATAACTATCAAAAGTGTCAACTTTCTTTCTATGACCTAATATAAGGGGCTTATTCAGTTTGCTTCCGTATTAAAATGCCTCCCACTTATCTATACCACTAACTGTATCTAAGATCTTGAATCCAATTTGGGTTTGTTGCACAGTAACACGGTTTCTGAAAATCGCATACCTTGGAATGAATAATACATGATTTACCTGGATATGAATAATTTATAATTTGGCCACCTTTAGTACTCAAGAAATGCAATGCGAGATCTCATCATCGATCTTAATTTTGTTCATTAAAATCCCCTCCAAACTAGAACGCGGCCCCGAAATATATATTTTTTTTAATCCTATTACTGACTCCTCAAAGAAATCGTCATAAATTGGACTCCCAGTACTTCCAATATCTCGCCTAAATCTGCTGAAGGTCTGCCGATTTCGTAGTCTTTGAACCCGCCTCGCCTCGCGCCTAATTACTTGGATGCTCATTTTGTCGCCAACTTCGTGACAGAAATGTACACATTTCGTGTCAAACTCCTTTTAAGATTATTACCAACATTAACCAATACCAATATGAGTAACCATGGTAACAGAGAGATGGCGGACTGATGGCTTGCTCATGTTGCTTGTATAGAAATCATAAAAAATGGAAAACTAGTAATAACAGCGATAACCCAATGTACGCATTGCTCGTTTTCGTTTTTACTTTGTCTAAAACTGCAGTGACGATAATGACATTTTTTTTCTCTCTATTTCTCTTTCCAACGCTCTCTTTCTCTCTTTCCTCTCCCTTTCGCTCAACATCCGGCGGTCGCTTTTTGCAATTTTTTTTTTCGTGTGTCTGGACGGTCATTTCAATCATACTGAAAAGCAGTTCAGTGTTTTTTTTTTCACTTACAACTGTTGCGGTCAAGGTCTGACTTTTTTGCTTTCTATCCATCTGTATTTTTTTTTACATAAATGTAGATTCGGCAACAAAGGTGTTGAGAACTGGTGCATCCACACATCTCCATGCTGGGGCTTTTAACACTTATCCATATGTAAAGCACTTAGATCTGGAAGCATAGAATAATCAACCCTCTTCCTTATCCCATCAATCATCTCTACTTGTTTTCCTCTCTTCAGAAGTGATGAGAAAGACGTGCTAGACAGTGAATGAACATTCACTGTCTAGACTCTCTAGAGGATATTCAAAATGATGATTGTGGAGGAAATAAGAATTATAGTGCATAAATGGGTTGTATAGAACCATTCTTTAGCATCACTTTATGGATAACACTACCGCAACAAAGAATAACTACATAACAAAGGACAAAACTAAATATATGAACCTGATTGATGCAGCGTATGAAAATTAATATAAAACGACAAAATATATTACACAAAAGCGTTATCAACCAATATCATATGAAAAACCGACAAACAAAATTATCAATTTTCAATTAGATATCAAATGAAGAACATTTTGCATCCATCTCTGTCCTCCACCAAATAAATCTCACTATTATAAATATTCACACTGATTATGAGCTAAAACCCATAATTATTCGGACGTGTTGGACTGCAGAGAAATGCAGGAAAAGCCTATGGTCAGAGAAGTCGATTGTGATGTCGATTGTACTATGGTGGTTTCCCAACATGTAAACATTGACAAACTTGCCCCCCCCCCCCAAAAAAAAAAAAAATAAAAAAAAAAAATAATAATAATAATAATAATAATAATAATAAATACAAAGTAATACAAATAAATAAATAATTTAAAAAATAAAATTAAATTAAATTAAAAAAAAAATAAAAAATAAATAAATAAATAAAATAAAATAAAAAATGAATAACATAAAAATAAAAATAAGGAAAAAAATAGAGTAAATAAATAAATAAAAATTAAAAAGAATGTCGTTTGTACCTTTACTGAACTCACCTTTACATTATGAAAAGTATTGTTCAGAAATCATAATCTGCACAACATTGGTGTTGGCGCGCTAATATACATGAAAATTGGACATCTAAATAAAAATAATAAGTAAACACATTTACCTTCACATCGTGCTTATACATTTGTTTGGTTACACGAGAAAAGAATTATCTACAGCGCCTTTTTTGACGATTTTTTTTTCTTCATTCAAAGCTTTATTTAAAGGGTCAATGCCTTTTACATCCATTTACAACGAACTATCCATTATGTACTTCGATATAACCGCAGGGGCCTACCTTTATTTTCCTTCTCTTCAGATTACCGGATTGAATTCTTAGCTGCTGGCAATTGTTCGGTGCATATGTCACAGGATTGGTCCTGTGTCTGTTTTGAAAGCAAGAATGACGATTACTCAAAGAAGTAGGCATTATAATGGGAGGGATGCTGGAGGTTTTAATTTGGGAGGATTTCAATTCCGAAGACAAGAGCATAGGATAAACTTCGTGTAGTCTTTATCTCCCCCGTGTTAGACTGCATACATATAAAAAAAAAAATAAAAACGTTGTTGGAAGACGTCCGCCTCTTTTTAAATAAATGTCTGGATACGCTACGCCACTGGAGAGGACGTGGTCCTTATCTTTGTCATCCTGGAAACTTGAGACAGCCCCCCGGTCACCTGCTAACATTTTTGTTATTAAAGATCTGAGATCATCACTTTAATTTGCAGGGTGATGCTCCATGTCACCTCCCCTCTACAGAGATGCCAACCGTTCCGGAATATGCATGAGGTCAAAATTAAAATGTGAATTACGCAACGGTTGAATGCTTGTGAGAGAAAACATGACAACAATAACCATGCTCTCCGCTATTCACTTGTCATGAAAGCCTTGAAATCCACCTCATACATATTCCGGAACAGTTGGCAACTCTGCCTCTATGCTGAATATATTTATTAAAAAAAACAGGTTTAGGACACACTGCGGGAAAATCTGATGGTTTCACATAATTATGTTACACTTTATCGTATCCTGTAACTTTAACAATATAAAGTAAATTTCTTTAACATAACCTAGTAGATTATTGCGTGAAAGCCCAGGCAAACTTTAAGCCACACCCCCCCCCCCCCCCCCCCCATCCTATGCAATAAATCCAAAATGCAAATCCAGACTTACACCTGACAGGTCTTTTTAATATACACAAGCACCTCTAATAATATATACAGCCGAACGTGTTCTCTTTTTTTCTTTTCAAACACTGCCAAATAAAATAGTCATGTGTCTTTAAGCAAAAGACCGCTTCTGTAATGTATACAAATTTATGCACATATATTTTCTGAGCACCTAGTGACGAGCTATTCCATGAACCTGCTTTTTTTTAAATGAACCTCAATGCTTGGAAACCAGTTCTCATACATTATTTGTAGCTATGTCCGGCAAGCTTTCAGGTTGTCAAGAACAACCTTTGTTTGAAAGATATGCCTAAAATCTGCATACATTACCGAAACGGTCTATACCATGATTTGAAAAGTCGAGTGGGAGATTTGTGTGCAGTGTTTGTTTAAATCGACTTAGTGATTGATTTGATTCCTATTGCAAATTAAATTCCACAGATATACTATTCGAGTTGAAGGAGGATATTTTTCCGACGTACTTCGTTCCCTGCTACATTCTTGCAGGTGCAGCGATCCACTTGTAGAATATATAGACCGCTTCGGTAATATATGCAAATTGTATGCATATAAAAAGTACCTTTCAAACAAAGGTTGTTCTTGACAACCTGAAAGCTTGCCGGACATAGCAACGAATAATGTATGCAACTGGATTCCAAGCATTGAGGACCATTTATAAAAAGCAGGTTCATGGAATAGCTCGTCACTTGCTCAGAGATTATGAGCATAAATGTGTATACATTACAGAAGCGGTCTATAGGAGAGGGGCCACATAAATCACTGTAATGTACTCCCTGGAATACATCATTCCTTTTGAAGCAAATTATATGCATACCTTTCAAACAAAGGTTGTTCTTGACAACCTGAAAGCTTGCCAGGCATATCAACAAATAATGTATGCACCTGGATTCCAAGCATTGAGGCTCATTTATAAAAAGCATGTTCATAGAATAGCTCATCACTAGGTGCTCAGAGAATATAAGCATAAATTTGTAAACATTACAGAAGCGGTCTATTGAGATTAAGTGCACATTAGTCCAATTATCTTTTAATTTAGCGTAATATGTCACACGCAGAACCCTAATTGATCTCTAATCGATCGTAATTATTAAAAAGAACGTTCCTCACATCATAGCTCTCAAGTAAACATGGATGACGCCTTTTCCATGAAAAAATGCAAAGTAATTTCTGAGTTGTTTGGTGATTATTTACGGCTTACGGTAGAGGCCTATATATTCTAGGAATCATAATTTGCCCAAAATTCGGGTAACGTTACCATGGTTACAGATTGCATATCCATATTGGACCTTATTCTGAAATCAGAAAAATAAAAAAAACAGAATGATGAAATTTCGGAATAAATCAGATAAGGAATAAGAAAATCTATGGATTCTTGAAAAATGAGATCACTAAATCTATACGAATCTGAAATTGTTAATTTTTAGTGAGTCGATTGTAACATAGTGGCGGACAACTCTCCCGTTTGTCGTACACATCAATATAATTAATTTGCGGTTTTCACGTAAGCGCATACATCACATACTGAGTAAAAACTTTTTGAAGAAAATTGTCATTTTGTGTATTGGAGCAAATTTGGGAGTTGTCCTCCCCTACATCATTGTGACATTACCGATTCTGCCAATTTGAAACTCACATATGTATAGTGATTACAACTTTAACGAATTCATAGCTTTCTTATTGCTTGTCCTATTTTGTTCAAACTTTCACCAATCTACTTCTCTATTTTTTCCGCTTTCTTGCAGAACAACTTGCCACAAAGGTTAGATTTTCCTAAATGTAGATATTCCATATTTTTCATATTTTTTTTCTTCAAAATTTCCAACAAAATTCAAATACAAAATTCAATTATCATAAAAAAATAATACTGTGCGAAATTTATACGAAATATTACATTTGAAATAAAGATAAATTTTAAAGAAAAGGTTGGATTAATATATATAAAACTTGATTTATCTTCTGTGGAAATGGAGAGGTGCACCAAAAAGCAGGGCTTGTAAATTATGGACCCCCCCCCCCCTCCCCAGATAATAATAACTGAGAATAGATTACACCCCACAGGACATCTAAACTCATGTAAACAACTAAAGCCATGTTAAACAAAATTTTACCTCTAACAAAAATCTTTAGACAAATATTCAATTCAGCGCCGGGCATAAATTTTAGTAGAATACGGATTTTTCAGTTTGTTTTATGAATGTTCGCTGAAGAAGGGCGCCTGCTTTAGATTAAACTGGAGTAAAATGAGAAGACTTATAGACATTTATATAAATTCCATAATTCATGAAAGCGAATCTAGGGTCACAATGCCAGAATTGTATGGTTTGGGCTAAAAATGAAACATAATTTTCTCCACTCTCTTCTTCTTACGCAACAGTCCTTTTTAGGACTAACCACATGGTGGACCGTAAACCTTCTCTACGGGAATAATAGTTATAGATAAAGTTTTGGAACCATTTTAAACCTGACAATGACAGCGTATGAAAATGCTTTCTTGCAGTTCTTGCATTGTCTAACATGCTCGAACAACCGTTTATAATTATCACTGGTAATCTTTATGTTTAATTGTGATTTAAATGGATGTAGCTAACCTGGGTGGTGACTGCAGCAGAATAGGTATGCATACAATCGAAAAACAAACTAGTCAAATATGACTAGAATCTAGTCAGAATTGACGGGAATAACTATTCACACGGGCACCTAGTAAAAACCACTAGCTTCGGGATTGACCGTTTGAAGTGAACAGAATTTTAGTCAAATTGAAAAGAATCCTAGTAAAAATGAACAGAATCCTAATCAGAATAACTAGAATCTGATTAAGAAATAATGTGACCAGACGATCTAGTAAATAAAATGACTAGACGTTTAGAGTGCATAATTATGTTGACCCCTTCATTAAAGGAGTGCCTTATAAGAAAGTAGGGTATGCACCGACACACTGCTCATATCTTAAATATATCAGTTTCAAATGTGGATTAGACCAGACATTCCCATTAAAAATCCCATTGGCAGACGGAGATAGCATCATCAAATTGATGCTAAGTGCACCAGGCAATAGTGATTTTAAGTGTTCGCACGATCCAAGATGCATGTGACAAAAATATAAGTGATTAAAATTTATAGTAGATGAAATGAAAGACGAACTACTACTTGAGGCGTGCTACTTATAGCGAAAATAGACTAAAAACAAAAGATGACGGTGCGGAATGGGAATCTTGTAAAGGCGCTGTCACACTCCACCGTATAGACGCAGCGTATGAGGAACGTATCGAATATTTCGAAAAAAATTGTTTATACGCACAACTTTTCAGCGTATGAGGTCGATTTTCGGTTAATGACCGTTAGAGTAACATGAGCCTAGCATATCGTCAGCGTATGAGTAGCGTATGAGTAGCGTACGCATAGCGTATGTCAGCGTATGTGAGCGTATGTGATGTGATGTGTATTTGAGTTGGACGTATACCGACGTACGAGTAACGTATATCAGCGTACCTCCGACGTATGAGAAACGTATGCGGAACGTCAGCCTAACGTATGAGGAGCGTACACAGCGGGGGTATAAAAGGTGGCACCCAGATTGCACGTCTCATTCTACGCCTTCTTCTTCTGTGTCTAGCATACTCAACTGGCCGTTGTGGCGTGCGCCTGTAATCCAGCTACCAGTGGAAGTTATAAACTGATTCAGCGGACTGAGTCACGTCTTTCGGATGGTGACGTTAAAGGTCGGTCCCAGACGTAAATAATCATATCTGATTGATACACGTCTGTAAAAACCCAATTACACATACACACTCAACTGCCAACTGTAACAAATCTTGGTAATGTTGCAGCACAGCAACCCTGATAGCAGAAAGTGGTAAAAATTACGTGATATTTACGTCGTGGTTTTCGTCTTTTTTACGTCCTGTAATTACGTCAATAAGACGACAACTTGCACCAACGCAAGACGTCAAGAGGAAGTCTTATTTTGACGTCATCTGTACACTTTAAAAATTGAAGTGCTGTATATAGCACTTTTTGAGGGCATGCACAGGGACTGCACTCATAGTGCTATTGAATAGCACGCACACAGCGTGCTATTTCAGCACTTTCACGGGAGCTGGACCGGCTCCTTAAAGGAGAATTACGCTCAAAACTAAAGACGATAGTGTTCAAAGGTGTTATTTATTCCTACTTGTTAGACTATATGGCTTCGCGTCAAAATATACGAGATCGATACGAATCAAGTTTTTCTGAGCAAAATTTACCATCTGCTAGCAGTATGTATCGTCTGCTAGCAGCACATGGGGGCTGCCATTTTGTTTATGTGTACAAGAAGATTTTCTTAATCTAAATGCTCAATTGCCTTTTTCAAAATTTAAAACCCATTTGAGATTAAAAATATAGAATAGATATGTCAATTTATTTTTAAACTGAAGATTTCCTTATATATTTCTGTTGAAAATCGATATTCGCTTAATAGAAATCTATTTTCTCGATACTGGAGCAAATTAATTCAAATTTTATGGATGCTTCTTCCCTGAGCATCTATAGCGGCAAACTATGCATTCACCTGCTTTCGGATAATGGACTTGAAAAGTCAGAATGCATGCTGCATATATTATGTTCTGCTCTGTTTGGCAAACCCAAGAAAATAGATTTTTGTTAAGCAAAACCAGACAATTTAAAAGTATCATTATAAAGATTTAATTTTTATAATACATGTAAACACCCACTTTATATTTTTCGTCACATATGGGATTTTAGGTAATGAAGAAAATCAATTTAGGATTTGGATTCAAAATATCTTCCTGACTGGAACATTTCTCAATGGTTCATGTACAACTCCAAATCAGCAAGAAAATGGCAGCCCCCATGTAAAGGAGTAGGAGACGATACCGGGTGTTGGAATATCTTTATTTATACCCTTTTCTGATATCTTATTAGAAAATGATTTAGGCCAATAAGTAGGAATATATTACACCTTCCAGTATAAGTAAATTTGTAATCAGGGCTTAATTCTCCTTTAAACTGCTAAACATTCATTAAAAAAAATGATTTGGGCGAGCTTCGAACCAGGGTCCGCTGATTGAGAATTGCTGGCATTACCGCTAGACTAACTCACATTGTACGACTTAGAGCATATCATATTGTTACATAGTGAAGATACCACATAGTTCATGTTATCTACTTGACTCCCATGACTAAACTGGATTGCAAGAAGCATTCGTTAGTCCATCGGTAACGTCAGCGCCTCTCAATCAGCGGAACCTGGTTCGAGGCTCGCCACGGTCACATTTTTTTTTTGCTGGTAAATTAGCACACTACAAGTGCTATAAACAGCATTTCAGGTGCAGTCACTATACATGCCCCTAAAAGTAGCACTTTAGTTTTTACAGTGTACAAGACGTAGAGATGACGTCAAAATAAGACGTCCTCTTGACGTCTTGCGTTGGTGCAAGTTGTCGTCTTATTGACGTAATTACAGGACGTAAAAAAGACGAAAACCACGACGTAAATATCACGTCATTTTTTAACACTTTTTGCTATCAGGGAACCTCCATCTCTGAACTGCTGGTACAAACTGATACAGATTTGGAAATGTGAGACTTTATATACCCCATGCGCTGCACATACGCATGTAATACGCATGGGATAAGTTGGCTGTACGCTCAGAACACGTTAGGCATAAGTTGAGTACGTTAGACTGTCGTTAGAACTACCATCATAACGTTAGCCATTCGTTAGACACACGTCAGACACACGTTCATTATACGCTCCTCTAACGCTAGGTTTCCTGACCCACTCAATTTCAACGTATGAGAAGCGTACTCGACGTATGAGTAACGTACCTTCAGTGTACCTCTAGCGTGTTCAGCGTAAGAGGAACGTATGAGGAGCGTACTCGACGTATGAGTAACGTACCTTCAGTGTACCTCTAGCGTGTTCAGCGTAAGAGGAACGTATGAGGAGCGTAAAATTCATACGTCGGCATACGCTGAAAATTTTTGTGCATGTTCAAAAAAAATGTTGGCCGTCAGCGTACATCAGCGTACACCGACGTACCCCGGCGTACTACAAACGTATTCCAGCGTACCCCTAGCGTGTTTCAGCGTATGTCAGCGTATGCCCAAAAAGTCAATACGTTCCTCATACGCTGCCTCTATACGGTAGAGTGTGACAGCGCCTTAAGGCGTACTGGGCATGCAGATATGAAGTTTCATTACCCCCTACCCATCCCCCTCCCCTCCCCCTCCCACTCCCCCTCCTCCTCCCCATCCCCCTCCCCCCCCCCCCCCCCCCCCCCATTCCATTCCTCTATCAAACGACGAACAGGGAAAATAGAGGGATATGGAAGGAAAGGTTGTTTATTGCAATTTGGTCAAATGCCATTTGGTCCAATCATCAAATGCTTTAAACCCATCTAGTCCAATATCCATTGGGTCCATCAATCATTTGGTTCATATTTCAGTTGGTCTAACTTCGGTTGGTCTGTCATTTCGTGTAATTACCATTTGGTCCAATTAACTAGCGTATTTGGAGGGGGGCAAAAGGGGGTAAACAAAATCATCACATTCCTGTTTAAACCCCATGCGTGCCAATTTATTTTTTCACTCCCTTTTCTCGTTATTATGAATTCATAGATCTATGGACATTACAGTGTAATGAAAATAATGTCACATCGAAATAAAATCATTCAAGTAAAACACCGGTTGGAAATGTGAATGCCTGCCGTCCTGCTCCCCTTCTTTTCACTAAGCTAATTCTCCGATTTGACTTCTTTTTAATTAATTCATTTTTTTTATTAAAAAAAAAATTCACAATACATTTAACATTCAAATAAAGAAGTACATAAAATAACCCAGGACCGTGGTTTACAAATAAAAGTAAGAGTTCCTCAGGCAGTGTAATATAGCTAGAGTACAATACATAAAAATAGAGAAAGCAAAACAAAAAGAAATACGTACAATACGTTTCAAATATGACAAATGAACAATTACTCAAGCCTGACCGTTAAAAGACAAGTATGGACATAGTTGCAGTTATTGAAAATTATATGATACATATGACTACAAAATAAAGGTAATTTATTTTGGACACTGTGTCGACACAGAGAGTTAACAAACAAAATGTCATTACGGTAGAGTGACCCCCCACCCCCGAATCTGTATATTGCTTACGTAGTGCTATAGAAAATTGATAATCTGGTTACTTTGGTAGATATGGCATAAAAGATCATTTAAAACCAAAGGTAAAAAGAAATAGAAAGATTCATTGCAGTAGCAACGGACGAAGTATGAACGCTCATAAATTGAACATATTATGGACGTGCAGTCAATCATTGTAATACATTTACATAAAGTAAAATGAGAAGCTGTATATTTTTTCCGCTCTCTTTTTCATCGTGTTCATAGTGTCAGGGTAGTAGAAGTATTATTGTCAGTATTTGGTGTGATGAATATATGAGGAGATACAGTGTAACAATGATTTCGATTTATTTCACGTAGAATTCTATAGTCTAGCCCGTATTAAGGATGGGTGGCTGGGTAAGAAAGTTCATGCCAGGAACCCGGCATTGCGTTCCATTTTTAATGATAACTAGGGTGGGAACTTACATCATGTTTGGGAGGCTGGACAGGAGTAGTGGAAGCAGACTCTTTCCATTTTTGTATATGGCCGGGTTGCTGAGGCTATTAAGAGGAATATGCAGGAGTATTAATTATGTATACATTATGGCTGGGAAGTTTGGACAGATTGAGATATGAGTGTTTTTTTTATGTTTAGGGCTAAGAAAAGAACACAGCACATGAGAGAATGTGCCTGCATAACGGTTGTGAGGCTGGGCAGGATTATTGGGGCTGGCAGCACAGATTCTGTGAGATCATGAGAGCTGTATTTTATGAAGCATACCATATGGTTGGGTGGTTGGGTAAGATTGTGTTTTGCATGTGCATATTAAATTGACATTGCTAAGGCAAAGACACGGCATGTGTAGGTTGGGCCTGCGAAATGGTAGGGAGGATGGGCAGGAATGTTTGAGCAGGCAGTACAGAGTCAGAATGTGGTACATTGTAGGACGACCAGTATAAGAAAGGGAGCTATAATTGCAGCCTCCTTGAAGGTTAGATTCTGAGATAAATCGATGAAAACCTGTGGGATCACCAATATCAATATCAAAGTACAGAATACGCAGCTCCCACGATTAGGATTGAGAAGGGGGTCACAAACTTTTCACGTTTTCTTCAATTTTGCGACAGGGTGAAGGTAGTAAAAAATGAAAATTAACGCCATTTAAATGAATAATGGAGGAACAAAGCTTCCCATATCATGTATATCTTGTCCTAAAATCCCTTGTTTTATTCATGATTTATTTATTTTTTTTTTTTAAACAATTCCATTCATCAATTACAGTGCTACTGCGTATCAGAATGTGTTCCTTTTCTTTCTTTTTCTTTTTTTTTCTTTTTTTTTTTTGTTGCTGGCAATGGCGAATAGTGTAACTAGGCCTTGTGCCAATAGTATCTCTGAGCGAAAGAAGGTAAGTCATCATCATCATCATAATCATGATAATTATCATTGCATAACGGAATTCAGCAATTACCCATTCGAAATGTAACAATGTCGGACTAGTAGACATAGACACCATCATTTGAGTTGTAAATACATGTATGCGAAAGGACGTTTTCTATCAAAATAATTCAAAATCACAATAATTATCATGGTCAAAGTTAAGATATTATGGTTTAACAAAATAATGATGATAATGATGATGATGATGAAGATGATGACGATGATGACGACGGTGATGATAAAAATGATGACAATGAAGATGATGATGATGATGATGCTGATTATATGATAAGGATGATGAATAAAATGGAGATGGCAAATTTTATTTAGATGATAATATGTATGGTAATGTTGATGATTCCCAAAGAGTCATATCTGTATCTGTCTATCTGCGCATGCGTCCCATACATACTAAATTAGTCTCAATAGGAGTAATCTGAAGTGTTTCAGATCGTTAGATTTTACGAAAAAGATCCTTTTCAAGGAAGTGTGAACGCTGAATATAATTATTTGCATCACCTGGCGGTAAGCCGAAGGTGCTGATGTGTCGCGTCAAACCCGTCAATCAAACTCAAATGGGGTGATGAAACACAGATATCATTAACCCACTTTCACCCAAGGGGCTGTTAAATTTAATGAATATCATTATTTTCGTCGAGCTTTAGGCGATGAGAGGAATTTTCGGAAGATTCTCTCTCCAGTTTATTTCGGTCTATAAGTCAGTGTCTATCGGCATATATTTTTTTTTAATTTGGAATTGTATACAGGTTATTATGTTAGCAGTACAACTGAACATTCACAAATGAGAATAATGATGAGGACGACGACCACGAAGACAACGACCACGACAATGATGGTGAGGAGGATGAGGATGGTGATTGCTGTTGCCGGTGTTGATGATGAAGAATGTGATGATGATCTTGAATTAATATGATGTGAATAGCTTTGTAATGATAGAGATGACGATGATGATAATAATTACCTTAATGATGATGTTCATATAAAAGGTAACAATTGTAATTATGGTCGTGTATTAATGTAAAAAATGCGATTATACATATAGGACAGAACAAAAATATTCTAAAATGTTAAAAACATGACTTCAACATAATAATTAGGTCTATTCATATTCTTTAATGCATTCCAAAGAGTTGCAGAAAGTTATGTTGATACTGTTTATTATTCCCTTGAACGCTTTGTCTTGGATATAAAATAAAGGCTTGGCAAATATCAACCGGTCCAGACTATGGCTTGCAATATCATTCTAAAAAGCAATGAAGTTCACAAAATTTGCACTTATTTCGTGACTGATATGAAAGTATAGGGTATCTAACATGTCCCTTTAAAATATAATGAGAGATAGAATATGTGTAGAGGTCTTTATGTTGTTGTGTGAGGTGTATTTGGCTGCGTTTGGGTCAATTCAGTCGCGTTATCAACTAACAGAGAAGTGCGTTTTGATGTTATGATCTCCATGATCTCAGGAAGATGTGAGTTGGTCTGGCGATACGGTCACATCTCTGTCTTCACTTAAGGTGCTCTCACATGTGAGCTACAGTTATGACTGCTAAAGTCGGTTGCATGACCGTCCCAGACATTGACGGTTGGGTGTTTGTAGCAGTTATACGACGATATAGCAATGGTCTATTACGGTCCTTTCCTACGGTCCGTAACGGTTTGTAACGGTCGTTACTACGGAAAGTCACGGTCTGTACTCTGTAACGGTTTGGAATCGTCGTTACTACAGAGACGCTTTTGCAAACCTTCAGCGCAACTTTGATATTTTATCATGCCTTTTGAAGCCCTTATCTGCCTGCTTGGCCACACCAATCAGCTTCCCAAACCTGACTGCCTTCCAGAAGTTGAGCAGCTGTTTGCTGCAGCCTTCTCAGCTCACATTTTTAAATTTTATTTTATTTTATATTTATTTATTTCTTTATTTTTTTATTTTTTTTTTAATTTTAATTTATTTCATTTTTTTTTTGTGTGTGTGTGGGGGGATGTTATTCTTGTAATCGTGGTGTCTCCTGTCGTAGAGGCAGGGGGTTTCCTCCAAAGAGTTAGCAATCATCTCCTACTTCTGTGTAAAAGGGTAGGCTTTTCCTTTCCCCTTACTGGAAGCAGAACCAGACGCAGCAGCAGGCTCCCAACACTATGAACACGGTGACAAAGAAAGCGGACAATTTATGCAGCTCCTCATTATTACCCTCCACAATAGCTCTAGTACACAAAAGGACATCCTTTCACTGCTATTATGTGACACCTGTTCTACATATTTTTACAGGATAGCAATGAATGGATGTTCTTTTGTTAACCAGTGCAATTATGAAGGGTACAATGAGGAGCAGCATAAATTGTCCGCTTCTTTGTTCGTCATGTTCATAGTGCAATCCTCCTCCTCTTCCTCCTCTCCCTGGTACTCCTGCCCCACTGTGTTCGGGGTATCCAGCAGGAGGTGAGAGCCTTCTCCTCCTCCCCCCCCCCCCCCCCTGGGGTTGGCTTTCTCCTTGGTCTTGGCATTTTCAGTCGTAGCGAAGTCTGAGCAGACCGACGCGCACAGATGTAATTACATGCGATTTGATCACGTGACGGACTCTTGACCGTATTGGGCCGTAGTGAACCAAAGTACTATCGTACTAGACCGTTGTAGAGCGTATCAAGACCGAAGCTCGACCGTCATGGACAGTAACAAACCGCATCACGGCCGTCATGGACCGTAGTAGTGACCGTCACATAGACCGTATTTGGCTGAGTGTGACCGTACTATGTTCATCAAGTAAGACGGTCGCTACTTCGGTCTAGTCCGCTTCATAACGGTCCATGGCGGTCTTATAACGGCTGTTTTAAAGTCATTATACGGCTTACTACGGTTAGATAGAAGGAAGGTTTGAACATGTTTAAAACTTTCTCTCCCACCGTCAGTTATTCCGGTCTGTACTACGGTTCTTAAAGTAGATATTCAAAGAAAATCACAAATATGGCAATTAATGTATCACTAGAAACTGGGAAGCTTACAGATGGCAATCGTATAGGTTTTATGTCAACTGCGTATCTTGTGATTATAAAAACAACACAAATAAAAGCTCTTCTCAGCATCTGGAATATCCGAGGATTCGCCAGAAATATAGCGATGTTTTGATGTCGTCACACTCGGGATCGATCCTGCTTAAGCAGACGACGTCCTATAATGAATGAACGTAATTGCAATGCAATTATTTATCAAATTATAAAGAGTTTGGTGTATTTAAACATGACCTTATTTCACACCATTATAAAGGGAAAGTGAAACTGATTCTGATAGCTAAAACCGTTTGATTGTAAATACATAGGAGAAGGGTCAATGATCAATGAAATAAACGCCACTTTCAAATTGAAAAGCCCTCCGAATAATAGCAGGATGGTATTCGTTCCCTCTTGAAACGCCGAACATGGCCCGGTGCAAGCAGCTGAAAATACAATGGCGTCTTATTTTGTTTACAATCGACTGATTCCTTTATTTTTTTAACGCTGCATTTTTCATCAAAATAATACCATACACGAAGTTAAGAGTGAGGCAACAGACTAACATTAAGACTGACGCTAGTGAAGGAAGAGAAATAAGTGAAGAGGAGATGACAAAATAGGCTCTGAAAAATGTGTAAGATGTTATGGGACATCGTCTGCTTAGACAGGACTGGTCCAGGGTGTGTCGTCACATATCTCAGCAGCGTTCGAGGAGCTCTTCAGCTGCTATATCGGGGGCTGTATTTTACCGTTTTATAATTGATAGTAATCATTACTTCAAATGTTTCCAAGCGTTGAATTTGGATAACCTTGTTTAATTTATGCCATCTATGCAATAATAAGTATTAAGCCAATATTTAAAATCATTAACGTTCTACTTTAAAACGGCATTGTACAGTCTAATACGGCCTTATTACGGCAGTATTAATTACGGTCCAGAACAGTCAAGACGGTCACTCAACCGTTAGTAGGGAGTTTTTTTGAATGTGTCAACGTGAACGCCGTCCGAGATCCTCCCAGCTTCAATGGACTGCTTTGTGTTAACTGCATACAAAGTAGGTGAAGCGAGGTTCACGTTTTAGAGAAGACGGCAATACAGTCAGAAGCTTTGCCCCCCAATAATTTTCGGAGTGAAAAAAATTAAAAGGGTGAAAAATTGTTTTTGTACGCCCTTGCCCCCTTTTTTTTTGCTTGTCAGGGAATTATGGAGGGAAACTGGGCCCCATAACCCCTATACTGAGCGTTTTTTGGAAGTTTGGCAAAATTTTTTTTTTTTTTTTTGTCGAATATCGCTATGCATGGCACTTTGATGGGGTTTGGGACGGCATCCTATCAGTTATGCCTAGTCTACATTTGGCATGCAATAGACTGCTTCTTTTGTAATGCAAATTTATGCACTTATATTCTCTGAGCACCTAGTGGCGAGCTATTCCATGAACCTGCTCTTTACAAATGAGCCTCAATGCTTGGACTCCAGTTTGCATACATTATTTGTTGCTATGTCCGGCAAGCCTCTAACAAGCCTCCGGCAAGCTTTCAGGTTGTTAAGAACAAGCTTTGTTTGAAAGGTATGCATAACATTTTCATATACATTACCGAAGCTGTCTATTGGTATACGGAGCCCGTATCCTGCTTGTATCCTCTTTTCAGTGAGGACTCCGTGCGGAAGCAGGAGGCGGTCTTGAGATTTTCGTACAGATTAACGGGCTCCGCGTAAAAATGAGAATAAACCTAAAAAGCTATTGCTTGTTGATTACACTTCCCTGAAGTTAAAGATAGCCCTACAACTCAAATCACCCCAGATAGAATCCTTACAGGACAATGTTCTGCTGCTGCCGACAGATGGCGCTCAGCATTTACTTTACGAAGCTGACATTGTGTCAAACAATATAATTTGATGCAAATTGCTTTGTCAAATGCTGTCAGTGACATGTTCGTGCATTATAATAACAACAAAATGAAAGTTAAACAAATAATTAAAAAGAACACATCCAGGTCATTATAAACATACTATATGCCGCTTGGTCATTACAATACCCAAAACATTAACGTTATAAACCATCTAAAGTCATATTGTTTTCGAGCAGTCTGTATAGGTTTAATGCATTCCATACATAATTAGAGAGAAGGTTGAGTTCTGGGAAAGGTTAAAAAGTAATTACGTGAACTTTCTCATTTCCTTCATATCAGTTTGGAAGAACAGCATAGTGGAAAAATAATGTCCCTTAAAAGGGTTGCTCTTCAAAATGTCCTGATACATGTATTAGAAAGAGTTCTGGTCAAACATTCATGCCACATGTACTTTGGATTCAGCAGCGTTACGCCGTAAAGTGGGCCAGAATGGCTCCATAGTGCGCCAAAATTCATATTCACTGAGTTTTAATGAAAATTTAAACTTAGATGATGGGTTTATGGGTATTCAGACCCGTAATAATTTCAAATACCTATGTCGTCATCAAGATACCAATTTCCGATTGGCTGCCAAAATCCAGTGGAAAATAACATATTTGTCGCATTATAATGATTTTCATATCTCAGAAAATGGATAATGCAATCTCTATACCTTTAAACGGTGTACTTAAAGCTCAGGCATATGGTACGCAAGAGTGACTTAAACGGGGTGGGGGGGGGGGGGGGTGGCGCCGTACTGGGAAATATTTGTAATAATGAGAAATTTGCAATGTATTGTAATGTCATTACTTGAAATTGAACTTTAATAATGCATCTATACTAATAAAATGATAATAATGAGCTAGCTGAAAAATGAGATGTTAAATGAGGTTTTCAAAAATGAAAGAGTGCCCTCTGAAACGTACCTGTATCACTAAGAAGTAATTCTGTAGGAACCCTCGAGTTATTAGTAGTATTATTATTATATTTGGCGTCACCTGTGCCTTGGAGGGGAAAAGCGAACTGAATCACTGTAACCATTAGGTCTCTCCTCCCAATATAACTGTTTGGGATGTGCACGTGTACCCTACACTTATTCGAATAGTGCAGTGGGTTCTTAACGTGCAAAGGTGGTGACTTTCCTCTACACGGGGCCTCCAGTTAACGTCCTATCTGAGGGACCGAGTGTTTTCCACTGTAACATAGCCTGCGTCTATGAAACAAGAGAGGGGCACGTTAACGCACAACGCAGGTTTCAGTCATCCGCCCGGGGTGGATTCGAACCCACGATCTTTGGTTCGAGAGGCAGACGCTTCACCGACTGAGCCAACTCGCCTCAAAATCATAATACTGATAAAGTCCATGTATATTCTAAGTCCTTTTGCCCTATTATTTATACTGTCAGAAGAGTGAATTATTTCGAAAGTCTTCGCCTTGAAATATTCACTGAAGCCATTGTGAATTACTCAGAATGTTGGGTCTGTAAAATAAAAAAATATAGAGAACATTTTGTGAGCTTGGTTTTGGTGTTGGACAAATTATGATACAAATTATGCTTTCTCCAAAGCCCTATAATTATTATCTTGTTTACTTCTTATCAGTGTTAATCAAAAGATGGGACCTTGCCGTGTAAGAAAAAGTCAAGAGGTGTATGGATGACAGCTGATGCGCGGTCCAAAATAAACATATTTTCCGGGTAATGTGTCAAGGAAAATCGGCTCTAACATAAAAAGGGGCAGAAGGTGGCAGCCAAATCTGGTATCAGCTTAAAGCTGAGACATCAGGAAAAATGGTGATAATAAAATTGAATTGGAAATCCGTGGAAACGTTTCATATGGATTTATAAAAAACACGAATAATTAGCCTATTTTCTAGGATAATTACCCTATTATACTCACGAAGATTGTGTTTCCATTTTTACCCCATTCATACAGTGAAATGAACTCTCAGGAATATGTGGGAGCAATTATAGATCGATAACCTAAAAGCTATATGTTGAAATAACTTATTTATTAAATTGGTCACAATTTGCACTGAAACTCGCAATATGTTGAATTTTGCGCTTGAAGTAGGAAATATACACCCTTAATGTACATACCGGAGTTAAATATTTTACTGAAATATTCTTCAGAGTAGTGTCTTTCAACATGGAATGACAAAAAAAAAATTTAAAAATTGCCCAAAAAGACTTTTGGCGCACGTTGGTTCAGCCCCAGCCCACTGTGCGCCGCCGCCGCCGCCGCATCACATTCTTGCGTGCGCTCTTGCCGTCACATTTCTCAACGGATTTCTTTCAAACTTTGTATGGAGGTGTATCTTGGTAAAATCTACACACCTATATTATCTGGTGATGCTGCCCCCAGTGTTTCGTCTTATAAGGGTAGAAGGCGTATTTTTGTGGACAGTTGTGTGCGCTCTGCAGGTCACATTTCTGGATGGATTTCTTACAAATTTTGTATGGAGATGTATCTTGGTAAAGTCTACGCACCTATAGTTTTTGGTGATGCTGCCACCACTGTCCTGTCAATCTCAACGGAATTTGTTCAAATTTTGCATGAAGGTGTACTCTTAGTATAATCTAGATGCCTATAGATTTTGGTGATGCTGCCTCCAGTGTTCCGTCTTTTATAGGGTCAAAGGTCATATTTTGATAGATTTCTTGTGTGCACTCTTGTGAGCGCTCTGGCGGTCACATTTCTCAATTGATTTCGTTCAAGTTTTGCATGAAGGTATCTCTTGGTGTAATCTAAAAGCCTTTAGTTTTTGGTAATGCTGCCACCAGTGTCCCATCTTTTATAGGGTCAACGGTCATACTTTGGAGGATGGCGTGAGTGCACTCTGCAGGCCACATTTCTGGATGGATTTCTTACAAATTTTGTATGGAGATGTATCTTGGTAAAGTCTACGCACCTATAGTTTTTTTGTGATGCTGCCACCAGTGTCCTGTCATTTATAGGGTCTAAGGTCATACCCTGATAGCAGAAAGTGTTAAAAAATGACGTGATATTTACGTCGTGGTTTTCGTCTTGTTTACGTCCTGTAATTACGTCACTAGGGACTTTTAGAAGCAGTGGACTAGTACTTCGTCCCAGTCGACTAATTCGCGCATGTCAACGTCGTCGACTGCCCATGTTGACTACAGTTCTGATCATTTTAGATTTCACTCGACGTGTACGTACCGTCGACGTCAACCGGAAGTACACACTCAACGGATGAGCATAATACACTATGAACACGATGACAAAGAGAGCGGACAATTTATGCAGCTCCTCATTCTACCCTCCACAATAGCTCTAGTAGACAAAAGGACATCCCTTCACTGCTATTATGTGACACCTGTTCTACATATTTTTACAGGATAGCAATGAATGGATGTTCTTTTGTTAACCAGTGCAATTATGAAGGGTACAATGAGGAGCTGCATAAATTGTCCGCTTCTTTGTTCGTCATGTTCATAGTGATAGTTGAGCTGTTCTGATGACGTCATATACGTGAACCTCCTCGAAGATTTCGGAGCACCGCAAAAACGGAGTGAACACGTTCTCGATTTTGCAAGTCAGGGAGGAGGACAGGGAGAGGGCGAGTGGCACATGCGCAGTGGCGTAGAATGATGTCCTTGCGTACCAGTCGACTAAGTGGACGTGCAATTCTAAAAGTCCCTACTAAGACAACTTGCACCAACGCAAGACGTCAAGAGGAAGTCTTATTTTGACGTCATCTCTACGTCTTCATTCCTCTTCCCTGATAGCAGAAAGTGTTAAAAATGACGTGATATTTACGTCGCGGTTTTCGTCTTTTTTACGTCCTGTAATTACGTCAATTAGACGACAACTTGCCCCAACGCAAGACGTAAAGAGGACGTCTTATTTTGACGTCATCTCTACGTCTTGTACACTGTAAAAACTAAAGTGCTACTTTTGGGGGCATGTATAGTGACTGCACCTGAAATGCTGTTTATAGCACGTCTTTTCTATAATTCCTGCAAAATAACTTCTCAATTCAACCTTCCTAATCCTCGTACATGAACTCCTTATACGTACATGACACAACACATTAAACACGCTTTTATACCATCAAATATTAATGGGATAGCCTTGCCCAACGACTAGAACTCAAAGAACGGGAGCAGAAGCTGAGAGGAATGACAATGTGTGCACCTATGAAATTTTTTCCAGATGTTCTCAATTTGACACAAAACGATAACGATAATCAACTTAAATACAAATTATATACATTTACTTGTATATACGACAAAATATTTCTGTGTCTTTGAGTGAAATAAGGGCATATCTCTTATCTTGTATATTTTCCTTTTTAAAATAAATCCATAGAAAAAAGCTCGAAATTCTTTATTTACTTACTATCATATATATATATATATATATATATATTTGTTAACTAACTTGTTTCGTCTGGCTCTAAAAAGCGATCGCTCGCTTACAAATTTCTAGTTTCAAACTTTGCAAAATTATGCTGAGCATGCTCATCTCGCACTTCTTAATCATGTTATAATGAATTACATTGACCATGAGAAAAGAAAACTGATATGTCTATCTCAAATAGCACTCCCCTCTTACCAGAATTTTACTATTCTCTGCAGTATTTTCTTTATTCATTAATAATGTTTTAGAACTAATGTCATCTATAATCTGTTCATACATACATTTAAATATATATATATTACATTTTTCAGTGTGTTTGTGTATTACAAAATAACAGAATTACAACATTATACACAAAATAACAATATTTTGGGTTTACCAGTATAATATTTATTTAGTTCCTCAAAAATTTCAATGATTATGTGAACGAAGCTATCGTCTATAACATGATTTTCTGCCTCTTCATTTATGCACCTACCGTGCCTGTTACATAACTGGCACAGATGGTAGCGGTTTTAGCACCGCCAGCTGACCATATACCTTACACAAACACGCTACAATCTTTTAATGGACCCAGTATGATTAAAATTGCTTCCTTTTCTTAAAACATTCCCCTCTTTCACTTATCACAGTAAATATGTTAAAAACAAAAAATGATCAGATCCCAATCTTTAACCTGTCTTTTCAATGTAAACTCTAATAACTAATAAAACAATAACTTTAATGCCTTGGCTTCTCAAAAACAGTATTATAATTCCGGTATTGATCAAATTTAAGGCTACGCAAATTTACAGAGATAAATGATACCTGAAAATTTATATAAAAAACTTTGAACGACTGAAAAGTTTGTCAACTGAAGAATCATGTGAAACTAAAAAGATGTAACCAAAGCATCGCACGACCAAAAAATCTGAAGAAGTCTACAGTATCTATCGCATTATAATGAAACTTGAATCCGCTGGTAACGCTTTACCACCCTCAACTAATCTCAGTCATTCTCATGTTTAAAATACTACCAAATACTTTCTTATCCATTCTGACTCCAATGAAATTGCTGTGCTAATACAGACGTCAGTCATATCAAAGAGCTGTCAGATCGGACTCCTGTGACTTGAGGTATACCTCCGTCAAGCATTTTGATGATTGTGAATGCTGCAAAAAATAACCACTCTTATCTCACTAATCTGACTCGGGTTTCCGTGCTTATGACGAAATCCCGTCAGACCCTGCAAGATGTAGTGTCGTTTACTGCACTTTGCTTATCCTCCATGTTGTTACATAAGCCTGAAAATAACAAAAATAGGTGTGCATTTTGTAGCAAATGGATTGAATTCTAAAATCCCCAAGGGCACAATAAGGAACAGATCAGAGCATTGATTGCATTTAAACCGTATGATCTTTAATGAGGTTCGCATCACTAAAGAGCTGACTTTCAAACCGATAGCATGGTATCACCTGAATTAAAGCCAACAAAAAACCAACCTTGCCTCTATCGTACGAAAATATTCAATTTTATTAACTGAATTCTTCAATTAAATCATGAAACTTTGCTTTCCAAAATTTTAAACCCACTAAAGACAATTTCTACATCAATTCTGAATTTGAAACCCGGTTTAATTTTATCATTTTCTTTATCTTTCTTTGTTTTAAGTAATGTTAGACTTTCCGAACTTGATGCTGCGATAGAAAATTTACTTTCTGTCTTACACACCATCATTTAAATTTGAATTATTAATTTACTCGCATTATATTCACTATTAAATTATCTCAGACTCGTATTAATTTATGCTTAGTTTTGAGACATTTTCTTAAGATGTCAAACCCGGCCAGCACATCTGGTATTATGAAGAAATGTTCCCATTTTCCTCAATATTCACTCCAATCTCTCAACGATATCAAGTTATGTTCCGATAAAAATATGTCAAACTACGTGGGAGTTACAATGACTTGGTCTTGATCATTCAGTGAACACTACGAAGCGGTGTTTCAGTAATACATGTATTGTTTGTTTGTATTTCCGAATCAAATAAAAACATATACAACATAGGTAAACATCAAAAACAAGGCTTCTAGCTCTCTCCACCATAGAGCCTAACTGAATCTTATTTTTGGAACAAAATCCGAAGATTCTTTCAATTGTCTTCCCCTAAACAAAGCTCCACTACATCAAGAGCTGCATTATAGACCACACAGTCTCGCATTAACATACTGAATCATGTACGTAGATTCCCTCGTCACCAATTTACTAGTCCAAGGCTAATTAATGCACTATGCTTTAAAAACAACCCTTCCTACATGCATATTCTCTTTAATGCTTGCCAATCGATAAACTAATGTGAAAACAATATCATTCAACTATGCCAATGATTTATTTCGTCGATTACGAAGTTGGATATCATTTTCAGAAAAGACATACTTTAAGATATACAAAATCATAATTTTCCACTTATTCTACACTTTCAAGTCTTGTAATTGGATTCCTTAGTCACCAATTTACTATTCCACTGCTAATTACATTAATAAGCTATAAAACTAAAAGCTATTAACTATTAAAACTGTTCTTCCTGTACCATTAGAAACTTGCCAATCGATAAACTATTGTGAAAACAGTATCATCGAATCATGCGATTTATTTCGTTGATTACGACGTTGGATCTCATTTTCAGAAAAAGACATTGTATTTTACAAAATCATAATTTTCCACTTATTCTACTCTTTCCAAATCTTGTAATTGGATTCCCTAGTCACCAATTTACTATTCCACTGCTAATTACAATAAGCTATGCATTAAAACTTTTTCCTTCACCATTAAAAACTTGCCAATCGATAAACTGTATTGTGAAAACAGTATTATCAAATCATGCCAATGATTATCTCGTCGATTACGATGTTAGATCTCATTTTCAAAAAAGACAACTTTGTATTATACAAAATCACAATTTTCCACTTATTTTACACTTTCAAGTCTTGGAAGTGGATTCCCTGTCACCAATTTACCATTTCGATGCTCATTAAAGCAATTAAAAACTTGCCAATCGATATAACTTATGTGAAAAACGGTTTCATCCAACCATGCCAATGATTTCGTCGATTACAACTTCTGGTATCATTTTCAGGAAAAACCTACTTTGTATTAAACAAATTCATATTTTTTTTCGTTTATTTTCCATATTCAAAGTAGAATGCCTTTTGTACAATTTTATATTCAAATCACTGCATAGATAGTCGTAAACTTTCCTATTCCCCCAAAAATATCAGTGATAAAATATCTTTCAAACTTCCGACTGCACTGAAGACTAAAATGCACAGCATGCACCTACGCAATGCTATATCACAGACCTAATTTAATTTCTCAGACATGCACTTTCAAATTAATATAGTATAAACATTAAAAACGTTTCACTTAGCTCAGATTTTACAGCTATCACCACATGCCTCTCTGGGTGCGACGTTCAGATTTTCGTGTTAAATCAGGTCCAGCGGGCGGCTCCGTGCTGTCGTGATGAAAGAGCAAGCTAGAATGACTCCTCAAACATCTTCTACCACACCCTAATGCTCGTGCCCCGCACCACCTGCGGAAAACATTCTTGCATAATCACTTCTTACTCTTGGACAACCCTTAGCCAGCTTAAGTATGCATACATTAACGAGACAAACAACATTTACCTGCTTTACAAACGTAACGCAGGCAAATAATATTGTAGTGTGCTAATTTACCAGCAAAAAAAATGTGACGGTGGCGAGCCTCGAACCAGGTTGCGCTGATTGAAAGGCGCTGACGTTACCGATGGACTAACGAATGCTTCTTGCAATCCAGTTTAGTCATGGGAGTCAAGAAGATAACATGAACTATGTGGTGTCGTAAATTCACTATGTAACAATATGATCTGCTCTAAATCGTACAATGTGAGTTAGTCTAGCGGTAATGCCAGCAATTCTCGATCAGCGGACCGTTGTTGTTGTTGTTTTAAAATAGGCAAACTAGTCAATTTTGACTATTGTTGCCTTACTAAATTGCTCTTTTCACTTATACTTTGTTGATCCGTGGGTCTAACTTTTAGTTAGAAAGGTACAGATTCCAGGATACCATGCAGGACCGCCACTCCTGCCCTGATTTTACAACGTTATCCTGACAAGCCCGCTCGAGGTACATTTCGAGGGCGTCTTATGAATACAAGTATTCCCTATGTCTCTCAAACTTGAGCAGGGGCGCTCTTTCTGATTCCTCATAGAACCTGATTAGAAAATCCGAATATATAAAAGCAAAATAAATACGTACACAGATTTTCTTTCTTTTTTTTTTTAAGTAGAGTATTATACTGACATTAAAGGGCCTTTCAATTAAGTGAAATGACAAGAAAAGTGCACCTATACCTATAGTTAGTATATAACTAAGTGCTTCATCTTTGAGCAGCGTATAAAAACAAATTATACAGTATGATTGTACACATTAACATTCAATGGTCACAACATAAATCCTATCCGATTTACTTCGATTCCGTTCTCTTTATTTGGTTACACTTACTATCACGGTTGCCCTCTTGGCAACCAATTACAAATCGACGAGTCCTTTTGAAATATCTGACGAGTGCACCTTGTGTCTTGACACTGAGATTCTCCACTTTGCGTTCCGCCTCAGAGACATTGCTCACATTTAATTCCGCAAGTAACAGGGCGCGTTGAATGATAAACCTAGGGCAAACATATAAAAAATGGTATACCGTTTCTCTCTCGCTACAAAAATCACACTTTCCAGTTGGGTGTCTTCCTGTCTTAAACAGGAAATCATTCAAACCCAAACCTGCCAAGCGTAATCTGTGAATCATTTTTTCACTACTTTTGTCGGTGCAGAGATACTGAAATGATGGTTTTTCTGAGACCACTTTTTGGACCCTGGTTCGAAGCTCGCCCAAATCATTTTTTTAATGAATGTTTAGCAGTTTAAGGAGCCAGTCCAGCTCCCGTGAAAGTGCTGAAATAGCACGCTGTGTCCATTCAATAGCACTCTGAGTGCAGTCCCTATGCATGCCCTCAAAAAGTGCTATATACAGCACTTCAGTTTTTACAGTGTACAGATGACGTCAAAATAAGACGTCCTCTTGACGTCTTGCGTTGGTGCAAGTTGTCGTCTTATTGACGTAATTACAGGACGTAAAAAAGACGAAAACCACGAGGTAAATATAACGTAATTTTTACCACTTTCTGCTATCAGGGTATTTTTGTGAATGGTGTGAGTGCACTCTGCAGGCCACATTTTGTAATGGATTTCTTTCAAATTTCTTATGGAGATGTATCTTGGTACAATCTACAAATTTATACTTTTTGATAATACTGCCCTCATTGTTCCGTCCTTTATAGGGTCAAGGTCATTATGTGTTTTGTACGCTCTAACTGCCACATTTCTTGACGGATTTCTTTCAAATTTTATATGGAGGTGTGACTTAGTGAAATCTACACATCTACAGTGTTTGCTGATGCTGCCCCCAGTGTTCCGCATTTTGGGTCAAATGTCCTATTTTGGTCGCTGTCTTGCATGCATTCTGGAGGAAACATTGTTGACTGATTTCTTTCAGATTTTATATGGAGGTCCTTCATAGATTACTCTAGATCTCTAGAATACAGGTTTTGGAGATGCTGCCCCCAGTTTTCCGTCTTTCATAGGGTCAAAGGTCAAATTTTAGGTCAAATTTTGGGTCAAATGTCATATTTTGGTCGCTGTATTGCATGCATTCTGGAGGAAACATTTGTTGACTGATTTTTTTCTTCAGATTTTATATGGAGGTCCATCATAGATTACTCTAGACGTCTAGAATACAGTTTTGGGTGATGCTGCCCCCAGTTTTCCGTCTTTCATATGGTCAAAGGTCAAATTTTGGTGGATATCTTGTGTCTGCTCTGCAGGTCACATTTCTTGACAGATTTCTTTCGAATTTTCTACAGAGATGCATTATACTCTAATCTACACACATTGTTTTGGTGATGCTTCTCCTAGTGTTGACAATAGTCCGGGCCACTGGCGGCAATCTCTACGCCATCCTTTTGTTTGAGGGAGGGGAGGGGGCGGTTCTTTGTCCCTCCTTGGAATCGCTGCCAGTCAAGGGGGATACATTCGCATTGCGCGGCAATGGACATTTCTAGTTTTCCTCGGAGGTGTCTGGGGTGCTATTTTAATGGTAGTACTCCTGATAGAATTTGTCTATAGTTCTAACACTAACGTGTCCTATAACATATTTATCATCTCATCAATATTGACAATAGTAAAAAGAATTTTCTGATTGCCATTACAATAATGGATGGCAACAACATATATATTTTTTTGTATAACCATGACTGTAAAATATGGAAATTTGCTGAACATAAAATTATAAAAAAAGATTTATCCAAAGTTCCGATTTTCCTAGACTTCTGTCTTCCCATCAAACTCTGTCAAAACACGAGGGACATTTATGATCTAACAGTGCGTGACGCAACACAAAGGTCAGCGGCGAACCATACAATCAAGTCAATAATACACACTTAGAAAAAAAAAAGAGCAAAGTTCAGTTTCAGTTTGCATTGTTAAACACGGTAATAATATACGTACTTGCGGCAATCTGTAACCATGGTTCTATCATTTGGAACGTAAATTGTCATTACCAATTGTGTGTGTGTTCTTTACGAAGGTAGGATACTACCTATGTGCAGGGATGTAGCTACGGTGGGCGGCCCTGCCCACCACTCACATTTTCCGCCCGGCACCCTGGCTGAAAGTCAGTCTCCCGCCCGGCACTATTTTCCCAAACTTGATGTGTATTAATTGCCCCAAGTACACTCGTATAACCTGAAACTAAAATAAAAATAAAATAAATTGATTGTAATCTGTACATGCGACAGAAAATGAGTAGTATTTTATTAGTATTACGTGGTATTACGTGGTGTGGTCAAGTTGAGGGCACAAAAAAGGAAAAGCGTTACAAAGTGAAAATGAAGCTGACTTAGGTAAGATATAGTCAGTGCTAAGTAGTACAGCTGAATGAATGAAACACACAGCTTGTGTTTTTTTTAATTACATTTAATTAATTCAATTCAATTCAATTCAATTCAATTTTATTTTTCATTTCATCAGAATCATACAATATTTTATAAAGTATATAACAGAATAAGATACGAGAATGACTTTTTGTTGACATCACGAAATTCATTATGTAAAATTATTAATCATTGTCCATTCATACATTTTAGTCAGAATAATGTACAGTTATAATTATATCTACTAACTAATGCAGTATGAATTTGTTTGAGTTACATCCATTTACGTGTGACTCATTTAAGTCATTTAGGTATTAGAGAAATCATCCAAGATTAAATTTAAGATTTTTATTGTCCATATATAATACAGAAATTTGCTTTCCATTGGTGTTACATGCAATATGTGAAATATATACGTAACATGGTATCGTGTGCTGAGAGCCAGAGGGGAGACAACACAATAAATAAAGCACCTCCCTCCCGCTCTCAGGTAGATGATTTTTATTTCCATTTTCATTTCCTCATTTCCGTTATTTGGTTATCACGTCCAATGAGTAATGCCAAATCGTATCCGTTCAGCTGTGCTCATTGTCATTATTGTGGGAAAGCATTGCATCAGATTCTGTATAAACATAAATACTGTTAAGTCTGTTTCCTCATTAAAAAAAATAATCACGAGATCCATTTGAGGTTACTACATTAACCATGTTGACAGACCAAAAGAGTACATTCCCCTTAGCCCCTCCCCCCCCCCCCCCCCCGTCTCTATATCGGGTTCCCTCCCCCTCTCTCTCTACCTTTCTCTTTATCACTGTGTTTCTGTCTGTATCCCCCCCCCCCCCCGCCCCGCCCCTCCCCCCCCCCCCCCTCTCTCCTCTCTCTCTCCTTCATCCTTCGGTACATCACTGGATGATTTTGTTTTAATAACAGCCAAATCACGTAAATACGTTCGAGCATTGAGAGGAATATTGCACGTGACTCGTAACTCGGACCTTGACTCCGTAAAGTATTTCATCGCTGACTACGAACGGTGTTTTCAAAGTTCGTCTCTGCCTATAAAAGTTTGGAAATAGAAGAAAGGTTCAGCATATCACCGTATTTATAACATTCGTCGGTTGTGCCTGCCTTGCCTGCAAACCAGAGACATTGTTGAGATAGTCAGTGAAGCTCAATCATCTTCACGTTTATGGAAAATCGCAAAATCTCATTTTGACAGGTTAGACCCTTTTTTCTATTATTATTATTTCTACCTTCTGTTTGCTTAGTGCTGCTGTGCACGAGATCTATACATGCAGAAATATTGCCCTGTGTAGCCGTATTTGATACCAACTGCCGATAATGCATTGATTTGTGTACTCAATAGGGGAGGAATCTGAGTGTGATTTGTTGTGTTTTTAGAAATACTGCTCATACGCAAAAACTTGTGTAATGGTGGTCTTTTTGTCACTGACAAGGATTTTTCCATAAATGATTTGAACAGGAATTAATAGGAAAGTTCTATATCAACTATCAGCTATCAACAAAGCAAAAATATTGAAATCGTGCTGACAAGGCTGAGGAAAACATGGAAACATAGACCAGCCCAAATCCAAAAGTTTTCCCAAGCATGTTATATTCTCTTTTAACCTGTCAATATCTCGCTCCTTACTTTAGAATCGAATTATTGTGGTTTTGATATGAGCTAACAGCTGTGAAAATATACATACATGTTGTACGCACTTGATGCATTTCATAAATAATAAATTGAAGAATGAAGAGGCAAGTGTTAATTTATTATATCCTCATCACACCATAAATTTATCTCAACAAGCGTCCTAACGTATTGCAATAAATTATGTTGTGTCTGGGACGTTCATTTTGGACTAGTTGCTCAGTGACATAACATTTTCTTTGCTCCAGTCACATAAACGAAAAGATTCAAACATCTGACGGAGGGAAGATCCCATGCTGAGCACTGACTTTTTCAAGATGACCAAGAGAGAAGATGAAGAATCAATTGTACCAGACGCCAACTCAAATCGCCCGCTAGTGGACGTACGTATTATATCATTATCATTATATAAATAGTGCATGGTCTATCATGCACTTTACTGGATTATGTGCACGACAAATACTGAATTATCCCCGAGTGCAGTTTTGTTTGAAAAAGACCTGCATGAGGGATATTTGGAGTTCATATTCCAGTAAAGGTGCATAAAAAGAGCATGCACTAATTGTTATAGTATTTAAATAGACCCCTAGGTATAAAACTGTTATCGGGCCATTCTTAGTCACGTGTGTGACCAAAAAACAGGGAATTGGGCTGTTGTGAGCCCTATAATTTTAATAACCTTCCAAGTGTGCTGTATATACAGCAAAAGGTCCAGCAAAAGGTCCAAAAGTTCAGGTCACGTGTGTGACCTTGCACAGAAGCAGGTTTTTTAAATGTACATTTCATCTTTAAATCTCTCTGAATTTTCAATATCTTCAATGTTCATATTTATGGTAGGTATATTTCATGGTACTATTTCTTAGAAATGGCATTAATACTGTTGAAAGTTGCATACGATTTTTGTTACGTCATATTTTGTATCATGATCGACGTATGGTCACGTGTGTGACACTGGGGGCATGCGTATGACATGCCATAGGTAATGTGTACAGAATTGGTGAACTGCTGAAAAATCATAATATTTCGTATTTTGAATTCATTTTGCAATAATCTACATGAATTATCTACAGAATTCTACCAGAATACCGGGTACAATAAAGGTGTGACGATGTATTAACAGTTGTAGAAAGAATATTAATTACTCTTTAATATGGTATGGATCTTTTTGTCGGTAGACATATAGTTTATTTACAGGAATTTTTCAAAGTTGGGTTTCATCTTTTTTTAAACGTCCAGTAGTAGTATTAGTAGTAATAGTAGTAGTAGTAGTAGTAGTAGTAGTAGTAGTAGTAGTAGTAGTAGTAGTAATAGTAGTAGTAGTAGTAGTAGTAGTAGTAGTAGTAGTAGTAGTAGTAATAGTAGAAAGTCGTGTTAGTAGTAGTTGTAGTAGTCGTCGTCGTATTAGTAGCAGTAGTATCATCAGTAGCGATAGTAGTAGTAATAGCTGACGTTGTTTGTAGTATGTAGTGATTTTCGATGTAAAAGATGGATGTCTAATTACATTCAAACCGCTAGTAATATCAGAGGTGGATTAGCCTCCGGACTGTTAACAACAAGGTACGATCCTTTGGACATTAATCAAGAAATCAATCTACATTTACCACACTCGACCCAAGCGAAGTAAGATAGTACCTGTTAGGAATTATTTCTCGAATGCACTGAGCGCTATGGTTGCTGGAGCTAAAGCCTGGGTAATAATATCCAAAGTCCTTCAGAAGCGCGTAGAGACGTTATATCATAAGTTGATATGTGATATACAAGCACTGAATATTATCATTATCATTAATTTAGTGAATACTAATCGTTATTGTTATTGAGTTAAAAGGAAATGGATCATCACAGAGGAGAGGCAGGGTGTAATGATTGTTTCCTGATCATTTCATAGTGTTTTTTTTTAACACTCTAAATCCCACGCAGGCTGCTAAAGGTCTAGGAGCATTGACGACTGGTATATTCATTGTAGGTGAGATGGCAGGTACAGGTGTATTAGCCCTACCAAGAGCGATTGTTGATGCAGGTGAGCTTCAGGGGTTAAATTTCTTCTCTCTTTTTCCTATTTATTATAATCATCACATAAAATTGAATAGCATGAAACCAATTGTACATAAAAAGTATATATTACATAAAGAAAAATAAATGAAAGTACAAGAAGCGATTATTAACGATGTTAGAGGCATGTAGAATAATTGATGAAGCATTCCAACCACACATACATCCACAAACAAACACATATGTACAAAATAATGTTTTTATGATAGTATCTAGGGTGAGTAAGTAACAGAATAGTAAGAGAGAAAGAGGGTGTTTGGACTTCTTTATTATTTAGTCTAAATTTGAATTATATTCACACCACTCCTCGCCCAGAATATTAGTCTAGATTCTATCCGTTTTTACATTTGGTTTATTCCCCTACGCTGCTCTTTCGCTACACGCATATCCCTCACAGAGCACGACTCTCCACTAATCGGCGCGAACCCCAAAATTTCACCCGTCGAAAAAAAAAACCGAGGGTGAAGTTGTAAAGGACTGTTCTTGTTTTAGCGTTCAGGGTGTCGGATCGCGCGATACGGAGACAGTCCAGGCAGTGAGTGGACTACCAGAATATCCGAACGTACAGTTGGTTAGACATAAACATTATAAATGGAAGGGTGTCTTTCTTAAAGATAAAGTTGCGTTCTGGTCATGAGATTTAATTGTGAAAGGAACTTTTTCAAAGCCATTGGAAAGGTTGATTATGTGGCACATTAGAATTGTTGTATGCTGTAAGGTTTTGAAATAACTAAAAATGATAAGAAATTGACTCAATCCTGCACACAGATATGTGTATCTGGGACTACATACAAATGTTCGACCCGAACATTTCAGCTGTTTCTTGTCATGTTTGAATGTGAGGGCATTCGAAGAGCAATCCTTTTCAGGGTATATTTCTACAGGGTCCGCTCGCTAATGATAAGGACCGATATTAAATAATGACAGCTATTCATAAGAACCGCTATTGATAATGTAGAAAAGGCTCATTATTCATAAGGCTCATTATTAATATTGACTGCTATTCATAATACGAGAAGAGGGTCGCTATCCATAAATGGAGAAGAGGAGCGCTATTCATAATACAAAATGAGGGTCGTTATTCATAATAGGAGAAGAGAATGCTATTCATGATACAAAGTGAGGGTCGCTGTACCCTCATACCGCATTATGAAGAGCGACCCTCTTCTTTTATTATGAATAGCGACCCTCTTTCCGTATTAAGAATAGCGACCCTCGTCTCGTAGCGTAGCTTTCTCCTTAGGCTCCTCAATATTTCACTTTAATTTTAGCCCAGTCTTTTTCTGAAATACTGCATGCAAAATTATAGATATGAGGAACTCATATCTTCTTTTATTTTCTCTGACACTATATTTCATGTTTGTACCATTATTATTTGTATATTTTAAAAGCACTGTAAATGTTAAATATGAAACAATAAACTGAAACTGAAACTGAAACTGAAACTGAATTATGACCCTCATTTGAATTTGGAATAGCGACCCTCATCTCACATTATGAATAGCGGTCCTTATGAATAACGGTCCTTATGACTTTATGAATAGTGACCCACTTTCCGTTTTATGAATAGTGAACCTCCAGGTATAGAAACATACACGTTATGAATAGCGGTCCTTATGAAAAGCGGTCATTATGACTAGCGGTCCTTATGGATAGCGATCATTATGACTAGAGGTCCTTATGACTAGCGAGGTTGCCCCATTTCTACTATGTCGATCTTCCAAGTTAACATAAAAAGAATGAGAAAGCTCACAAATTATGTTTTACCTTTCCAAAAAAAAAATCAACTTTAAAGGTTAATCACACGCAATAAAATACATGGGAGCTAATACATGTATGTACACAGTGGCGGATCCAGGCAGGGGCGCCAAGGGCGCCCCCCCCCTTAATATTTCTGTTTTGTGATTTTTTTTTTTTTTCAGATCACCTAAATATAGTGCGGGCTTTTCAAAAATTTTCTTTGGTTTCATTAACAAGTATATCGTTAATGTGAAGCTTGAGTTCGGAAAGGTAAAAAATAATTTGTGAGCTTTCTCAATTCCTTTTGTGTTAGTTTGGAAGATTATCATATTATATATGTCCCCTGAAAAGAATTGCTCTTCAAATGCTCTCACATTCAAAATATGACAAGAAACAGCTGAAACGTTCGGGCCGAACGTTTGCGTGTAGTCCCATTTACACATTTTTTTTGTGAAGTGCATGTGACTCTCATCGTGATTGAGTCAATTTCATATCATTTTGGTAATTCCAAAAAATTACAGCAATTAAAGCAATTGCGAAGGTTGATTATATAGTAAATAAGAAATGTCTTATTTACTATATAATCAACCTTCGCAATTGCTTTGACACTGTTTCATTCACAATTCAATCTCATGACCAGAACTGAACTTTTTCTTTAATAGTAGCACACCACATTGTATTTAATCATGATAAAGCGCGAATTTGGTTCCGAGGCTAAAAGTTTTAGGAAAGCAGTATGTTATTTCACGATCACTGGCGTAAATCCGGGGGGGGGGGGGGTGGCCTGTACAAATATACCCCCACTTTTCCATGAAGAAATAATTTCTATATCTATCATTTATTGATAATAATAAGGCTGTTATAGTAGTGAGAATTCCTCCTTAAAAATGCAATTAAAATGCTAAAGATATATGATTTGAATGTCCCAATATTTCCGATGTTATATATCAAAATCTCTCATCCATTACGAACATGTTTCCATTGGTACAAATGGGCATTAGTGTAGAAAACAAGCTCAAATATTTTCACGTCATGCTGAGGACAGGAGGAGACTTCTCGGAATTGTAAAGCATTCTCCAAAATGACAGCTATCTAATACATCTTCTACAAGTTCATGGGTCTTTTTGCAGGATGCAGAATAACCCATCAACTCTTTAGACAAATTTTAGGATTATTTAAAACCAGGCGCTGTGGGGGTGGGGGTACAGTGTCCCCAAGTATTTCAGGAATTCGGGTATCCTAAAAGTTTCCCCCTTTTCATAGGAAAACTATTACAAATACCACATGTTTCATTCTCTGACAATTGCTCTTTTTAATATGACACATTCCTGCTCCTTCTCTTTTCTGATAAGTGCCATTTTCGTGGTCTCGACTACAACAATTAAGTCATGATTTGGTACATATTACATGTTGTTCCCTTTTTTCTGTTTAAACAAAGGCTGGATTGGCCTACCGCTCATCATTATCGCAGCTATCATGTCAGCATACACAGGAGTGGTCTTGGGTCGATGTTGGACTATCATCAAGGATAGATTCCCAGAGAAGTACGCCGGTCACACCCGATACCCCTATCCAGCCATTGGCTTCGAGGCTTTTGGGACAGTCGGAAGGTAAATGATTTTGTGCATCATTTTCACCGAACCCTTTTATCGGTACATCGAGATCTTTGTTTCTACATACTAAGAAATAAATGTTCAAATCTGTACACTTAAAAATCGTAACCCCAAATACCAGTGGCGTATCTGGACCTTGGCACCAGAGGGGTAAAAATCATCCGAGCCGAGCCAGAAAACAAAATCACTTTTCAGGCCTTAATAATTGCTTAGAAAGGGTTGGTGGGGTGGTCCGATATTACTTTCAGCCATGAATACATAATCTGCGAATTATGAATTTGATTTGAATTCACTTTTTGTCCATTTGCTAGCGAACGAAGCAAGCGAACATATATTTTACATCATTGCGTTTCGTTTGGAAGTGTTTGGGCAGCTTTATTCTGTATAATTCATGCATACACTATATTGATTTAATTTCTATGTTTGAAGATATGTCATATTTCATTTCAATGATTAATATAAGAGACGTTCATATTCATACTGTTTGGCTTTTACACGTGCCCCAACAATTAGTTCTGCTTGCCTTTTATGCGTTATACTGTTATGCAAAGTCGCATTGGGACCAAGCGAGAAATCTTTTGCCAAATACGCAAAAAGGCCAGACATCGGAAGTCTTCCTATTTTCTACAACAAAGGGTAAAATCGTAAAAACATGTTTATCATTATTTGAAATTGTGTTATAAATACGGCAATTAAGTATCCTTATAAATGCACTAAATCACTACATTCACGTTTGATGAATCTTTTAACTCACAGTTACGTGGTAACATTTTGTGTGAACGCGACCCTGTTTGGTGTGAGTACGGTTTTCCTCCTTCTTGCAGCCAATAACATGGAACTATTAGTTGAAACAAGATTCTCCTTCTGTTACTGGTTGCCTATCATTGCTGCTTGCCTTATACCTCTTACATGGTTAGGTACACCCAAAGACTTCTGGTAAGTCCTTCCTTATATTCACATTCATAATTAAAGTGCCAGGTTGATTATTTCTTATACATAATTATTACAGACCCCCAGGAAAAACAGCATTCTTGCTGATGAGGGTGCTTCCATCCAACAAGTGGTTAATAAATTAATACATAATAAAGTAAAATACGGTTAAATTGTGTATTTAAAAACAACACGATACATGACGTTTTGGTAAATATGCTTGGGACTGTCTGTTTGTCAATAGGAACAAAATCAAAATATTTATTTAAGAAAAAACTACCGCCAGTCATGCCAGTAGTCAAAGAGAAGCAAGTCGTGGTATTAGCTTAAAACATAATTATAAAGATTGGATAGAATAACATTCAAACGTTCACTTTTTAGGAAATAGCGAGAGGGGGGGGGGGGGTGAATCGTGATCTCCTCATGTAAAACTTTATTTTCTTTTCTTTTCTTTTTATTACCAATTATATTTGGAAGTGAAAATTGATGGAGGAAACATGAAATTGCGTCTGTTTACGGTCAAGTAAATATGTGGAAGTGACGTTTGTCAAAGGAACATAAGATCACGTCCGTTTGATCGAAAAGAAAATACATTTTCGAAGAGACTATTCTTACAACCAGTTCTACACTAGTAGTCATTTCGATTGTGTTCTTATCTTTATACGCTGCGTTGATAAACCTCTGGAGGCAATAAGCCAGTTTGTAATTACAATCTGCGCATGTGCAGATTATATGCAGTCATTTTGTACGCACCACAAATTATCACTATTTGGAAATCGGGGTGAAATTCACATCAGTCAGCTCCAAAGTAAAGATTTTGCATTCGTTTATTGCGTGTGCCTTAGGACCCTTTCAATTTGTAGAACAAATTCCGCATGGGTATCAACATCGACTTGAAAATTAATGTTGTTGATATTTGTCCGTCGGAAATTTCTCAGGGATTTGATTTAAGAGTATGTAGAACCAAGACATATGAAAAAAACTTGGCATAAACCATTGAAAAGGTGACTTTTTAACCGCTTGAAACAAGGTGCGTAGCTTTAGCCCCCCCCCCCCCCCCCCCCCCCCCGCCTTATTCGGACTTCTCCAAGTAAATCAATTGAACGGGATGTTTGCTTGAGTCATTTTACTTTCACATTTTTGTACAATAGTCACACTCACATTGCGGCGCCAGTCACTGACGCATTCCTACATACGTCATCAAAAGAACAAAGGACAACAAACCATTAAGGGACATGTGCTTTCGACAGCTATTGAATAGTCTATGATGAAAGGGGGAAATGGAATGGACACACAATTTTGTCCAGTCCGCTTGGGTTCAAGTTGCGTTTTGAAACGATTGTTTCCAAAGGAACGGGCTGATTCAAGTAACAGATGAATTTTCGAAGGGAGAGCGGGGTAAACTGGGACGCGGGAGAACTGGGAAACCACCTCTAACTCAGAAAACGATTAACCTTTATAAATTAGCTTAAATCCTACGAAAGGTCTTAACTATCAATGTTCACAAATACATCCACTGCTATACTGCGATTTGCTAGCAGGTTTAATTTTCACTTCTTTTTTGACCACTTTTTTTCATCACTCATTGTCAAATATTTTACAAGTATACCTCTTGGCTATATTGAACGAGGTTCGTTCGCTATTCATAAGGACCGCTATTCATAGAAAACAGCTATAGATATAACACTAGTTATGAATAGCGAGGTAATTTGGCTATGGTTTGCTCGCTATTTAGAAGGTTCGCTATTCATACATAACCGCTATTCATTTAGTCACGCGTTATGGATAGCGGTCCTTATGAATAAGTGGTCTTTATGAATAACGGTCCTTATGACTAGCGAGGTTCAAGAGGTGTTCAATAGGGGTCTATTGAACACCCCGCATACAGCATTTTGGTCTTACATGACCTAATAATTTGCAATGATATATTTTAGCGATAAATACCAACATTAATATTTTGCAGGCATTTGTTGTTGTTGTTTTTTTTTACTATCGGGGTGAACTGGGATATCTTTGTCCCAGTTCACCCCGGTTACATTTTTTGTATGTAAGGAAAATGAGCCTTTATCAGGCATAATCCATAGATACATCAAATATCTTTGGGTTTACATAAAACTGATCCACATCGGTCAATTCCTTTTTACAGATTATTCATACTACTTCAGACAAACTTGTGTGTAACCAAAAAAAATGTATAAATATAATGAACAATTATTTATTTTGGTCAAAAACCGTCGAAAATTTCTTGGTTAAAATTTACAAAACGCTCATCATTTCATCCAACATTTTTTCACTTGGCATGGATCTTTAAGTCAACTTTACAAGTGACTCTTAAGTAAGTTTTTTACTTCCCAGCACTTATTTTAGACAACTACCAGAAAAGGGGTGATTTAGCATTTTAAAGAGTTTTGTCCCATTTCTCCTCGACTGTCCAACTTCACCCTTATTACTGTCCCAGTTCACCAGTCCTCCATGGTGTACCACTTCACCCCGTTCAATTAAGTACCTCATTTTTAATGATTATTTGCATAAAAACTAAAAATATAGGGATTGTGTCAAATACCTTGTTTTGTAGCCTACTATTAATATTCTTTGCCATGTAAAAATGGAGAGGCTATAATGAATATTTTAGAAGTTACAAAGCAATGAGTGCCCAAATCATGATTTTTGTCCCACTTCACCCCCGCTCTCCCCTACTATTTCAAAAAGGGCAATAGAGGAAAAATGCTCGTTTGGACTACTAGATGCATATGGATATCAAAAGGGACAGTTTCGGTTTTCCCTGTTTCAGATTAAGTATTGAATTTCGAAAGGGACTTTTGGCAAACGGATATAAACTTATGTCAGTAGGCCTATTTATTCTAATTACAACTGATTGAGTAAATGGTGGCTGTCAAATGGACAGAAATAGTATCCGTTTCAGCTTAAGTAAGAACTGATTTGTAAAAGTGACGTTGAAATGTGAATATAAAATCGTTTGAGCAAGTAAATTTGCGTCGACACTGTTCTTTGATCATCTTGTTGATGAACCTTTTTTTCAACGCGGAAGTACAGGTATTAAAGTACCAGCAGGATCTTTTGCTTCCGATCTCTCTCTTTCTTTCTTCTTTGTTTCCTTCTACTCGTCTCCCATAAAACCCCTACCTCTGCCCACCCCCCTCTCTCTGCCCACCCCTCTCTCTCTCTCTCTCTCTCTCTCTCTCTCTTATCTCTCTCTTTCTCTCTCTTATCTCTCTCTTTCTCTCTCTTTCTCCCTTTCTCTATCTCTCTCTCTTTCTCTCTGTGTAATGTATTACTCATCATTTAAATTATATAGATTCCTAAAACGTATTCTATTGGCCCATCATTCATTGTTATGAGTTACTGCATGCTGTTCCTTCCAGTTACATCGTTTTGATGAAATTCCAATCTGCCCTCTACATTGATGAAACTCTGGAATAACAAATATGCTCGTCCTACTTTTCCATCTCTCAAATCCTTTCAGGCCTGTAGCTATCGGTGCCATGGTTTGTACTAGCATCGCTTGTCTTCTTCTCTTCATTCAAATCATGACCGAAATACATGACCACTCCGACACAAAGCACACTTCGCCCTCTTTCGTCAGCTTCTTTGTAGCTTTCGGGACCATAATCTTTGCATTCGGGGGGCATGCGGCTTTCCCGACCATACAGCACGATATGAGGGATCCAAAGCTTTTCCCGAGAAGCATTTCCATCTCCTATTCAAGTAAGCTATAATTTCTCAATTGTAGAACAAGTTATTGCATTTCGGAAGAAAAAAAAGTGGTGGTAATTTAAAACAGAAAAGGAACAAACAAAAATAAATAAAAGATGTCGCCCTCCAATTACTGTTTGTGTAAATACTAACAAATGATTGAGAATCTTTGTTAATTTCATCCATGTATGATATGATCTAGATTAACAGTGTAATTTTTTTATAAAGCAAATCATAAAAAAACAATTTTTAAATATAAATGAATTATAAAGAGTAATTAAGCGTATGAAAAACTTTTTTTTTTACTAATAATAACTTCTTACTAATTATACAGTACTGTTTACAATTTATTTTATTAGTCATGATGAATACGGAAATGATGGATAAACAACCAGATTGGTAGCATTAAACTAATTGCCTCTTTCGTGTTGACCATACTTGTGCACTGAAATAAAAATGTTGCTCGTCATCTCGGAAAGCTTACAATAATACGAATAGCTAATATTTTAGATTAAGGTTGAATTGCAGATGATTTCTAATTTGTGAGATAATTTTCACTTTAGGACTGAAGAGGGAAGGAAAGTCCTTAATGTTAAACAACAAAGGTTAATGTGTAAAATCAACATCTAAATGACCTGGAAGTGACCAAGTTTTGAAAAGGATAGATTGCAGATACAGAACTTTCGACCGCTGTGTTGTATCCAGCAGTCTTTTTTCTTTTCCTTTTTAAAATTAATTAAGTATTGTAATACCAGGGTGGTGCCATTAGTAATTTCAACACTGGTTTACAAGTAGTGAAATACATTTTTAAAACGATATTACCACTTTTAATTGTCCATTTAACACCTTAGTTTTTTTTTTTCTCTTTTTAGGCTTGGATTGATACGTTGATCAATGGGCGCTGATACATAACCCTTTTATAACAAATTATCTTCTCTGAATTTTCCTTCATCTTCTGTTCACTCATTAGTCATTGTCTTGATGTATTTTCCCGTGGCCGCTGCTGGTTATTTTGTTTACGGTGATCTGTTCATCGAGGAACACACAGACTACATCCTGGATATCATCCACCACGGTGTGATCCATAAAATCGTCACCGTAATGATCCTTCTCCATCTCGTTCTCGGTTTTGTCATCGTCATCAACCCGTTTTGTCAGCAGATCGAAGAGATGCTTCATATACCAATACGTAAGGGAAAACGGAGGAGAATACTAAATTTTCATTTCATGTTTGTTCTTTGCTTTCACTGATGATAAAATGATTATTTACATTGTACAAGTTCTTTAATCGATGAAATGTCAAGTTTAAATTTCTCAAATCGCAGTGATTTCGCAACACTCACGCATAGGATGATATAAATTTTTTCGTCCTGCGCCCCTGCCCCGATCACTTTCCGAAGAAAAAGCAATCCTGACTATGTGCCGCTGGTGCATGCCCAGTTCAATTATTTTGAGTGTGTGCTAAGAAGGAAGTACTATGTGAATATCTAAAACTAGTAGTCAATTAACCAATCCATCCCATCAATTCACTAATCAGCAAATCGAGCAGCCAACAGGCAAACAACCAATTAAATTATTCAGACAATCATTCAACTTATCAATCATCAACTTAATCAATCAATCAATGCATCGATTAACAAATCAGCCACTCACTCAATGAAGAACTCAATCAAGAAAAGCAATCAAGTAAGCGAATGAATTTGCTTTTTATATCCCCTGCAGAATTCAGTTGGAAGAGGATGGTTCTACGTACCCTTGTTGTGGGGTTGGTCCTCTTTACTGGGGAGACCATCCCTCATTTCGGTGCCATCCTTTCCTTGGTAGGGGGATCCACCGTTACTTTCCTTACCTTTGTTTTCCCGTCTCTTTTCTACCTGAGACTCCTTCATGGAAGGTCCCAGAAAGATTCAGCTCTAAAGAATAGTGAAAGGTTAGTCAAAACAGAAGGGTAACATTGACAATGATGAGAAAGAGAGAGAGAGAGAGAGAGAAAGAGGGAGAGAGAGGGGAGGGAGGGAGAGAGAGAGAGAGAGAGGGGGAGAGAGAGAAGGATCATGAAGATATTGGGGAGGAATATGGATATAATGAGAGTGTATAGAGATTTGACCTCCAGCACGATAAAAACACAATGTTTTCTATACACCTCTTTTAACCCGCCTCTTCTCTCTCTCTCTCTCTCTATTCTTCTTCTTCTTCTTCTTCTCTTCTCTCTTTAATTTGCTCTCATTGCCATTTTTTCTCTTCTGTCCATTTAACACCCATGTTTTCTTTCTTTTCTCTAACGATGTCTGCCAAGGGCATACAACATCTCTCAGTCTGTTTATGCGTCACTCCCCCAGCCTAAAATAATGCATCTTAGCTCCCCCCCCCCCCCCCCCCCCCCCATCTCTCCCCTATCTCTCTCTCTCTCTCTGTCACTCCCTATTACTCTTCAAAATTGTCTCATGCCTTTGTCTTTCCAGACGTTTAAGGTTGCATCACATAGTCATTCATGCGGAAATCATCTTGGTCGGCGTTCTCGGGGGCGTGGCCTCTACGTACTCCGTCATCTACTCTATAGCGAGCGGCCAATCACAGTTTACCGTACCGTGCTACGTCAACATCACCGCTGCACATCTCTAAACTTTTTTAGCCAATCAGGCGACGTGTTTCCGTTCCTTCCACTGCTACGTCAAATTGTACTAGCCGCTGTTCGGCCTAGCCTTATGTCTTTTATACTGTAATGAGTTGCTGATACTATATTGCTGATAAGATAATTGCATGAAAGTCATAATTATGACTGTATATTCCACAACGTATGAATATATTTTTGTTATCATAATAGCTGTTAGAAATGTTACACAAAAGAAGAAGAAGGAAACTATAATTTTAAGGAAACATCATTCTAGGCATTGCAGTTGAAATTGAGCTATTTTCTTTCTCAGTGGATACATTTAACATAAACATGAACAAGAAGAGGTCTGTAATCATTATAATGGCATGATACCTATCTAAGTTCAGATCAAGCATTTAATTGTCTTATTTTAAACCATAGCAAAATTATTATCAAATAGTCAATGTTATCACAGAATGAAAATGAGAAGATCAGCATCATTCGAAGGTATATTGAAGATTTAAATTATAATGTATTACGTTATATTGTTGATATTTATAAATGTATTGTTCATATCCATTGATATATTGTTTATATTCATATACCGTATGTATTGTTGATATCCAAAGATATGTTGTTTATATCCAGAGATATATTCCAAACACTTTCATGATTTTTATCAGTGGCAGGGCGAATAATTATCAAGTCTCTCTGATTAAGCAAGCAAAAAGTGAAAACAACGATAAAATAAAATTATAAATAAGACTCTTAATACTTGAAGTGTTTTTTATGTCCAAAATTATCCCGACCAATAGTAATAATAATAATAATAATAATAATGATAATAATAATAATAGAAAACAAACAAATAATAAAATAAATCTTCCCTGTTGCTCGTCATCGCTAAATCGTGGGGATGTTGGATTTTTGTATCTTGATTCAATAAAAGTCATGCAATGATATCATGGCATACGAAAAAAAAGCATTGCTTAAGGATGATAATTTAGTGTGGCTGCTCCACGATTAAAAAGTCTTAAATCGAAATATATTGTGAAAGAAAACGAGAGAATAATGGTTGCAAAGCTTAAATCAAAGTTCCCCAGAACTCTCCTCCCTTTAGCAACTTTTGCAAAGGTTAGAAAAAATGTCTCCGCCGGGAATCGAACCCGGGTCATTGGTTTAGACCGCCAATGCCTATACCTCTAGATCACGGAAACGGGCCAGTGGTTAAGGGACACCAGATTCAGTTGACCGACAGACTGACAAGTCTTCAACCTCATGAATTAATTCCTATATATATAGGAATTATATACACACACATACACACCTATATATATATATATATATATATATATATATATATATATAGTGTGTGTGTGTCTGTCTGTCTGTCTGTCTCCCTCTCTCTCTCTCTCTTTCTCCTTTCCCCTCTTCTCTCTCTCTCTCTCTCTCTCCCTTTCTCGCGCCTTGACTCTGTTGTTTATTTACGCTTGTTGTTTTGACAATAATTACGCGCTATGCACTAACTACATCCTCGGTGCATTTTTTGTACTTGGTATCATTTCCTGAAGAAGCCTTATAGGCGAAATATTGAACCCTTTGTGTCTAACGGAGTATTTTATTCTGTGTCTCTGTCTACTTATTAAACTCCGTCGCAGAACTTTTGAACTATATATATATATATATATATTCAGATTCCACCTGAACTATATATATATATATATATATATTCAGAATCCACCTGAAGAATTAAACGAAAGCGCTTGTGGAAGCAAACCTACGGATATCTACTATGTCTTTATGCTCGGAGTGAACTTTATCTTACTTTAAATTATTTTTTTCTATACGTTCTCCCATCTACATTTCTTTACAACTATATATATATATATATATATATATATATATATATATATATATATACAAAACTCTAAAGGCTACATTAGCTGGACAGGAAGGAAAGGGAGAAAGGTTTTTTATATATATATATATTAAAAAAACCTTTCTCCCTTTCCTTCCTTCTCGCTTTTTTGTTTCCCTTTCTTTCTTTGTGACGTGTTTCTCTCTCTCTCTCTCTCCTCTTAACTTTCTTTACCATGGTTGCGCGAGTTTCCATGGAGCTTTGTCCCTTTTAGCGCTTCTCCTTTTTTGTTTTCTTTTTCTCTTCTTTTATGACGTTTTATTACGCCTCTATCTCTATTTCTTCTCTCTTTCTCTCTCTCTCCTCTTTAACTTCTTTTATCATGGTTGCGCGAGTTTCCATGGAGCTTTCTCCCTTTCTGCGCTTCTGCTCTATTACGCCTCTATATCTTTCTCTCTCTCTCTCTCTCTCTCTCTCCTCTCCTTCCCGATCTCTACCATGGTTGCGCTGGTATATATGGAGCTTTTGCGTTGTTTTTTTTTTCGCGCTTCACGCTCTTTTGTGTACTTATCTAATAAATTTTCATCATTTCCTGATGAAGGCCTATGGCCGAAAATTCGAATTTTTTCATCGCATACGGACTCTTCATTCCTATTTTGTGTATAACTTTGCAAGTCCGAAGCAGAACTATATTTTTTTACTATATATATATATATATATATATATATATATACACACACATATCGAGAGGGGTGTGGATGTGTGTACCGTTCGATTGAATCATGTTAAATTTAGATATTAGATATTAGATATGTGAACATTATAATGACGGAACGGAATGAAACAGGTCACTCGGTATATTTACAAGCTTTCGGCTCCTGGCCTTCTTCAATTTTATTTGCTAAATCAAACAGAATGAAACAAATAATGATGATAAGCAACTTAACAAAACTAAAGTTATTTCGTTATTTCACTCACTCCTGCCGATGAACATCTTTTCAATTTCACTTACTGCTGTTGATTTAAGTTGCCAGCTTCATGATAATTCTGTTCTGTTGTCTTTAGTTCTGTTAAGTTGCTTATATTAATATTTGTTTCATTCTGTTTGATTTAGCAAATAATCTTGAAGACGGCCAGGAGCCTATAGCTTGTAAATACACCGAGTGACCTTCATCCCGTTCCATCATTATCTGTTCACATATATATGAATGCGTATTTGTTTAGAACTTTTGTTTATCTACGCTCGTTTGGCTAATTAGATATACACTTTCAGTTCATTATTGAATTTGAAATAAATGCGTTATGATTTCTTTAATCTTTAAGTACAACATCATGTTTATAAATTAATTGTGTGTTAAGTTGTAAATAGGTTATTCATGAATGTTATAATGCCACCAATGTTTTTTTTAATATGCAAATGTATATGCAGATTTTATGAAAATATATGCTCTTCAAGACCCTGAATAAAAAAATACAGACTGACAGATGAAATATATCTTTACTCCTTTTAATAAGCCAACAACGTTTGTAATTTTGCAATACGTATGTACATGTTATACAAATAGTAAGGTAAATGCTCTATAATATTGCACTCATAAGCGTTTTGGCAAGTGTTGACATTTATATCTAAGAAATCGTATGGTTTGCATTTCGTAAAAATATACATATTATGCACCATATAAATACACAACATTATTCTACAAATTGAAACTCATAATTATTTGAGATAATAACACTTAGGTCTTACTTTGATAGTTTAAATTTGATATTCAACGGAGTGCGGCTAAACTACCTCAAGCATCCGTAGGATCTGCCGGCATTTTGTTCCTCCACAATTTCATAACCCGAGATTTAATTTCAAGTTCTTTTATCCCCATTTGTTTACATGTGTAAGTTATTTAGGGTCTTTTTTATAGGTGGTACATTAAATTGTCAAATTTAGTTAGATAATGAATATACTTTATTATTAAGTTAAAGTAAGTCAGTGCTATGACTTGTATGAAAATTAGAATATATTTTGCAGTTAATTATTATTTCATTGGAACCATGTATACGAGTATGTCAATTTGGCAACAAGTAACAGTTTCTTTACAGCCAATAGAAGGAAAAATAAGAAACGTAAAACCTAGAACTCTTACTTCTTTAAGATACAATTTATCTGATAGTTTACACCACAAGAAGCACTTCTAATCAATCAACAACTGTTTTAGTATACAGGTCATGTAGTTACGATGCTTTGTCAAGCGTTATAACTGCCTTATGTCTGATATAAGAATTCTCTCATTTCCATGGTTTGTCTGAGTCTGCAAAATACAAAATTTCCTGTTCAGGAACACAGCTGCTCTGACATCGATGTCATCTGACCTTTGAGTTCTGACCTCTATTGAAGGTAGCATTATAACAATCCACTGGACCGACTACCTGGGAATAGTACTCGACCTTGGCAAGAGTCTTTCAAAGGGGACCTCTACTGGGCCTCCATCAAGTTTAGTAGTAGTATCCTTGGGTTTCCGGTTGGTACTCGTAACCGTTTGCCTGCAGAAAAAAGAAAGAAAAGCGGTTCTGGATAAGACATACATTATGAACAAGGACTTATCTATTAGACACTGGTATTCATACTGTACTTTGATGATGGGATAGAACAGAAGGCGTCAACTTAAAAAAAAAATCTTTAGATGAGGATTTTCATTCATGTCCACCCGGACACGCCTGCTTCAAATTCCAGTTTGGATCCAAATAAGTAGCTTTACAACACAGGCCTTCATGCATACTCTGCACTCAATACACGGTAATTGTATGAAGTTCCAATGTCTGCCTTGAATCATAACATTCAACAAACAGAACACATCATAAAATATTCTGACATATGCCTTTCGCAATTATTGATAAGATGGAAACTGGCATCTACGGCTAATGACGTTACAGGAAAAAAATGTATGAGTAAAGCGGAAACAAAAAGTCAAAGTTGTTTTTTTTTTATCCTGCTTCATAATCGTTGAATTAACAATTATGAAGCAGGATTTAAAAAAAAACAATTTTGACTTTGACATATTAAATATGAAGGTTATATTAAAGGTGATATTGATTATGATAATGATGATGACGATTCTCATTACGATTATAAAGATGATAACTTATGATGATGATGATGATGATGGTTACTATAACGACATTAATGCTGCATCAACCATAACAATGATGATGGCAATAGTTACAATGGTAATTATGGTGATGCACCTCACCACGAATATGATGATATTGACAATGGTGTTGCTGGTGGCAAGAGTGAGCTGGTGCTAATAGCAGCTAAAATTGATGAATGAAAAATAGACCACTTATGAATTCTTCTCAAAAGAGCAATGGACACTGAGAAATATTTAATAAAATAATCCCAAGATAAAGCGTTTTCTAAAGTGGTGAGCTATTATTCCAAATACTTATTAAGTCTTAGAGGGTTCATTCAGAACAGTAATTGATCAGTAAAGTACAGAGACGTGATTTTGATGAAAACCAAAATCTTTTCATCATAGAAACTGGACAAAATTATAAAGACACAAGTTATATTGAAGTTCGAGAAAAATGGGAAATATCTTGAAGCTATTTTGCATTGTTTTCCGCTGCTACTTTAAGTTTAGAAACAAACTTGTACACGTGTTTGTCGGTTGGTCTGATTGCATGTCCCCTAGCAATCAACGGGGAAGTGCTAACCACAGATTTCTCCTCCCGACTTTAACACTTTAAGGCACAGATAACAAGAGAACAGGAGATGGACTACCAACCACTGTAACCATTTCAGCACGCTTACATCGTCGTATCTAATACATGCCCACGAGCGCTGCAGGTTGTTTTCAAACGGGACGTCGCTATGCCTTCTCCCCCAAACTCGGGGGACGTTGACGTTGACAGATCGCTGTGGTGGCTACTGATAAGCGGTGTGAATGTACGCGGGAAACTGCTACGACAATCATAAAGAATATGATGGAGTGTTTGATAGTTTGCTAATTTGAGGCTTTGACGTCTATTCAGTTCATGAAAAACAGGCCGAATAGCTTGTCGAAAACGTATTAGAAAAGTGGGGAGGAAAATAAGTTTAGTGATATTTAAGGTCTAATGTGCTCGAATTTGACCGAAGAGTGATTAGATAATTCACTGTGCACGGGTAGGATTGGTGGTGTATACATATATACTTGAAGCGATGCATTGTCACATTGTTAAAAGTACGACCATATTCTTTAAACATTGCGGTTACAGTTAGTAACAAGGGGTGTACAACATAGTAATTAATTGCGTTTGTACAATGATTTATATAAATTTAAAGAGAGACTACAATAGCGTGATAATTGTCATGAACAGATGTACCAATACCAAGCATTATATTCGTCCATGCCAATACTGAATACTCCGTGACATTGACGAAGTGCCTTGTTATCTTATGGAAATTTCCAATAAGTCAAAAATTGAAATATGTTTGACCGCTAAAAAGCTTTCTTTTTAAAGTTCTTATAGCAGACATATGCGTTTGTTTTTATCGCATTAACGATGTCGATGAAATACATTGGCGGATAGAAGACTTTACATCACGTCCAAAATGCGAAAGAAGTAACTATCAGACTGAATTATTGGAAAGTGTATTTTTTTTATCAGTCGTGTAGGGGGCGTGGGAGGGTTTGGGGTTGTCGTGTCCATTTGGTGGTCTCTCGTTTCGTTCCATCGTAAAAGATAGAAACTAGAATTTTTATATTCAAGCGGGAGATGGAAGTTCCGCCTAAATGATAATGCTTCTTATGAATTACCAAACATGGACCATAATTTCAGTTTGTAAAAGCCATGTCTATAATGATACTTAATTTTCATTATTAGACTCGGTACTAATTTTTCCCTTTAACTAAAAAAGAAAAGGAAAGGAGAATGTCCTTGTAGATTGTAGGCACTCAGCCATATCAGGATAAGAAAATATCTCCTTTTTATAACCAAAATTGAATGTGTGCAAATATACAGAAGTTCATTTGCGTAAGAGATTAGGGAATTAAACGGCACATAACTTGTTATCCTAACGGCACGCGTTACACGCGCGGAACATTCTCCTATTCATTTTTCTTCTCTGCTGTTCATATCTCTCTTCTTTCCATCTTGATAATAGGTCCCCGGCGAATAATTTTTTCCCTATTCACACTCGGACGAGAGGTTGAATAGTGACGCATTATTGTATAGAATTTTATTTGGGAGGTTTGACCATGCTAACTTAAGAACACAAAGAAGGCGGAGTTTGGTGATGGGTATCAATAACATTGGACAATCGGTGTCATGAAGTGGAGATGATTACATGAGCAAGCTTCAACAACTTTATCTTCAAATATCTCATTCTATCAGTTCGTTCACCTTGCTTCTTTATAAGTGATAATTATGATGAAAAAGAGAATTAGGATGAAGGGCGAGGGCAGAGGACAACAAAATGGCAAGACCCGATAGATTCGACAACATAAAAGGGGTATGAGTAAAACGTAGGGGAAAGTAGTTGAGATTCCCGTATAGAGCAATATTAAAAATTAAAAATAGCATAATATACTGTTTTAAATTTGTGGAATCGTACACGAAAAAAATGTAAAAAGGGAGAATTAGCGATGGCAAGAGAGCGAACGAGAGAAAACGATTGAATCGACAAGCAGACAAAATACTGAAAAGCACTCCTTCACTTCAACTTCACTTCAACAATTTTGTATCACGAAAGACTTTATATCAAGATGATGTTTCATTTGCCTTTTGCTATATCATATGACAGTGTCCCCTTTCACTTCAAAGTGTACCTTATTGTGATGTCACATTGTATGCTGTTGAGTTTGATTGCTCTAGAGTTGGTGATGAGTTTATAGCAGGGCCATTTAGCGTATTTATAGGCAACCTCTGTGGCTTCTATTACAATATTCTTTTTCAGTGATAAAATAATTATGTGACATATTTTGAAGGATCGATCGTAAGAGTAATATAGTTATTCGCAAATTACTTTAAAATCTAAAAGAAATAAATAATAATAATAATAATAAATAAATAAATAAATAATTTTGTTTTAATGGAAACATAACCAAGGACCCTGCGGCAGATTAGCCTTGTGCTAAACATGTTATCCAAGTCTGCTACTACTACTACTACTTTACTACAATCCTTTACACAGTGTTGTTTATGTTTAGTCCAAAACAAGCTGAAAACAACTATTCTAGTTAGCAATACATGTTGATTTTGTCATAGGTGTACATTATGTTAACAAATTGAACTACACCTTCATACACTTTCAATATTTTTGTTTTGTTTTGTTATGTTTTCCCTTGCGGAAAAGATTAAATCATTTTGTTTATTTATCTCCTCTCTCACTATAGTAAGATCAAATCGTCCTTGAAATAAGTCAGACTTAATGAAATTCATTTTTCTCTAGAATAGTGAATTTATATTGTAGAGGTGTGCTTTACATAACTATGTTAGATATTGCTTAATGGTACAAGTTGATTTCCTGCTCTATGCTTTAGGGTTTCTACAATATTTCCAAAACGCTATTGTGATATTAGCTGACATTATTGTCGATTGATTTTTTTTTTTTTTTTTTTTTTTTTTTTTTTTTTTTGCGTATTGGAACCCCACGGATTCATTATTTTTGTCTAAAAAATTCTCAGTTTTTGTTCTTTTTAATTTTACAAATCTATGGAATGCGACATGATAACAGTCACTTGTTATCACTTCAACGATTGTCAAAATCTCATTGTATACGGTAATTTCTCTTTATAACGCGAATTACGAGAAATCTATCGGATGAATTGTAATTCTACACCAATATGATTTAATTACACTTGTCAAATTTCTCGTAATAGGAGAGAAAATATGACATCTGAATCCAATCACGTTTTTTTTTCCGAAGAGGATCAGATCGAGATTTTGCCATGGGCAAATGTTCCCCTATTGTCTGCTTAAAACCGTCAAACAGCCTTGTATCACCGACATTTTTTTTTTCAAACGCCTCGTTCATTCTCGAGCTTGCTATTTAAACCAGCGGCGTTCGGTATGATGACTACCGGGCCAGAAGAGGCGCGCGCGGAGGCGAGCGGCTGGTGCACAATAAGACCTACTCACGCGCACTTCTATTTCCCTTCCCCCCTTTCGGTCGCTGCAATCATTTTTGTTATTTTTACGCATTGTATGCCCCGTGTAGCCCGGACAAGCTTGAGTGATAATCTGTACATATCAGTCAAGTTTAGCATGGTTATGACAGGAATGCCCCCGGGGTAAAACCGATGAATATTAAACAGGAAAGGTCGTGCTCTCTTAGTGAAGTTAATTCATCCAAGTCTTGCCTAGAGTCTTTCATGTGTGTAGCTCGTCGCTGCTGCAGTCCCACGCGTTAATTATTATGGTGGCCTGACATAACATGAACAGGAAGACGAAGGGTTATGACTAAATGGGACACTTAATTTGAAGGGCTCAAAATCACGTCGCGGCGAAAATCTTTTCAATCGGTACAAAATAATTTAGAGATTATAATGATTGACATATCACAGTTTTTGACTGAAATGTTTAACCAACTTTACAAAGGCATAATTTTTATCAAAATATACATGTTGTAAATGCATTTCTTTGGAATCCCCGAAACAAAGGCAAAAAATGGTCAGCTTCGTTAAATTATCATTTTTCTCTTTACAGAACAAAACTGGAAACAACACTTCAGGTTATAAAAAAAAATCACCGTGAAAATTCGTTTACACCAAGATAATGATAGTTATCGAGGAGAATGTAAGTTGTTTGAAAGAGACGGTAGAGTTCTTGTAAAAGTGGAAATGATTTGATATATTTTTCATTCTTTTTATTCCTTTCTGGGAGAATATCATAGAGTCAGTTTCACATACAAAATGTTGATCTTAAAAAATTAATAATCATATTTAAAATATGAAGAAAAACTAATTTTTGTTGATTCCAAAATTTCACAATGCAAATTATGATCTCATCTTAACCAATAATTATTAGTCAACCTTATTTCTGGATAAGATTACAGGGATCCATCTGGGAACCTTTTATAGAAGACTGCGTCTTATATTCAATATAAACATGATAGTAAAGATCAAGTATATAATTATAGAACGTTTGCTCATATCAAATAAAGATATCAGTACAGTACTTTCTCGGTAGCATTGTGTACCAACATGACAAGGACAAGTAGACACGTCTAAAAAGAGTTAGGGAGAAGCTAACTCTGGTCACAGGCGTAGCTAGGATTTTTCAATAGGGGAGGGGGCAGACGTGAAAGATCCAACCACGTAGCCAGGATTTCATTCTAGGGGGACGGCGGTTGTGAGCATTTTAGTTAGCATTTTAGATCGTGCTCCCCAGGGGGTGTGGGTGCAGGAAGGGGGAGGGGATTTTCCCCCTCCCGGTCGAAGCGCGAAAGCTCTGACGTTTCATAGCAAATTTGCTCGTGGCAACTTTTGTTTAGGCGGAAAGTTAGGTCGACGTCCAGAATACTTTTCAATTATTTCGACGCAATACTGCATTGTATGTAGCAGGGGTAGGTGCAGGGAGGGGAGAGTTTTCCCCTTCCCGCACGAAGCGCGAAAGCTCTGACGTTTTTGCTAATTTGAGAGAAAGATAACGGCTCGTATCAAATAATTTTTTTAGGCGGAAAGCAGGTGCGTCGCGAGAATATTTTGAATGGGCGGGGGGGGGGGGGGGGTGTGACACCTAAATTTACCGACAAAAATGCTGCACCATAATCTACCCCACCCTAATCTACCCCCGCCCCCCCCCCCCCAACAAATAATAATAAAAGAAAATCACAGCTGTAGAGATCTTGATCATACAGGACCATTTTCGCAACGAGGGGGCTGACATACTTTGCCCGAATAGTAACTTTTCAATTTCTAAATTTCTACGAGCGAGCGAAGCGAGCGAACATTTTTTTTTTATTAACTTTTCGTAGAGAAAATATATTAATATGTGGATATTCTTTCTCCTCGCTGCCCGAATATGAAGTGGTGGTTGCCCGAATATCGGAACTTTTTCTTTCCTTCCCTTTTTTCTTTCTGTTTTTGTTTTCCTTTCCTTCCCCTTTTCTCTTTCCCTTTCTTTTTTTTCTTTTCCTTCTCCTTTCTCTTTTCTTCTTTTTCCTGTGCTTTTCCCTCTCCCTTCCCCCTCCTCTTTATTTGCCGACAGAGGTGGCGCATTTGCCGACAGAAAATTTGAGTGCGGGTGTGACACCCTCCGCCCCCCTCCCATCCAAGTAGTTCGACGCCCTGACTGCTTTGCAATTATTTGGACGCAAAACTGCACTGTATGTAACATGGGTGGGTGCAGGGAGGGAGGGGGAGGAGTTTCCCCCTTCCCGCGTAAATTTGTGAGAAAGATAACGGCCAGTAGCACCATCTAGCAACGCTCCTGGCGGAAAGATGTAGTTCGACGCCCTGGCTGCTTTTCAATTACTTGGACGCAATATTGCACTGTATGTAACAGGGGTGGGTGCGGAGAAGGGGGGGGGGGGGTCCCTCCCACGCGAGGCACGAAAGCTCTTACGTTTTATAGCAAATTTGAGAGAAATATAACGGCTCCTATAGCACCTTTGTTAGAGGGAAAGGTAGTTCGACTCCCGGACTGCTTTTCAATTATTTGGACGCAATATTGCACTGTATGTAACAGGGGTGGGTGCGGGGTGGGGGAGTTATTTCCCCCTTCCCGCGCAAAGCGCGAAAACTTTGACGTTTTAGCAAATTTTGTGAGAAAGATAACGGCTCGTAGCGCCTTTTTAGGCTTTTTTCTCTCACTTCCCCCGCTTTTTGGCTCCCGCTTTTATTTAGGGGTTGAATAGGGGGGGGGACATGCCCCCTTGTGCCCCCATGGCTACACCTATAGCTCTGTTTGAACCTAGGGCGCTATGGGAACTATACTATTCTGGATTTTGCATAGCGCCTAATTCATCTACTATGTTTACGATGTCTTTAACAATTTTAATGATATATTATAACCCAGTCATCGGATTCATGGCTTGCCCGTACACAATATGTGCACCTTCTCCACTCCCTGGGGAGCATACCAGTCAGGTGCCTTTTTACAGACACTCACATTGCTGATCAAGCAACAATAACTTTCTACCGGCATTCTACCGGGCACCTACTTAACACATGGGTAGAGAGAAGGAATTTAGTACATGAAATATCTTGTTTAAGGACATAAGTGCCTTGTCATGAATCGACCCCACGACCTTCTTTTCTCCTACCATGTGTTTAAACCACTCGATTATATGACACCTCTACATAATGAGCTAATTATCAGCTTTCATGGATTTTCTTGTCAGAGTACACTGTAAAAGATTACTGTAGGAATTACAGTAAATTACTGGCAACCTGGCTACACAGTAAAATACTCTCATTTACAGTTAAATACTGTATTTTTTACAATAATATACCTCTGCTTAACCTTTTAACTGTAGAATAAACAGTACAATACCGTGAAAAATACAGCAATTTTCTGTGCAGTGTGTTGCCAGTGATTTACTATAAATTCCTACAGTTCTTACAGTGCATGTATTTCATTTCACCGTTATACGTTTGCTATATTTTTAACATTTATGCAAATTTTGCGAATGAAATACAACCAATTGATTCACTCTTTTTCGTAGCCATATCAATTTGTATTATCTTTAACATTTTGTTGTGGTTTTGTTCATATGTTTGTTTACTATAACGGCAATGGAAAATGACGATGGAATTTTATTGTTGAAATATACTGGATACGATATTAGGCCGAATAGTGCGAATTATAATTCTTGTAAATATGTAATTAGATATTTAACATGTTTAAAGGCAAATAATCACGTTTTGCAATGAACACAAAAAGAACTATGTTGTACTCCTCGGAACTTAAGCTACGAAGTCACAAATTAAATGTATCATAAACTGAAACAATTATTATTAGAGCGATCCACAACAACACATCAGTCAAGTGAGATAAATAGGAAGAAGAGCAAGGTTGCGGTTCTCTAAATCAATGGAAGGACGTTTAATTGGCCTCATAAAATCAACTAATTACTTTCAATTCGCAGAGGAAAACGTATGCTATTTTGAATTATTCATATGAAAATCACGGCGCGCGCGAGCACGCGAACGGACGAACACGTGTTCGATTTCTTTTGAAAATGGCAGTATCACGGCAATTGTTCTAAAGCAAGGCGCCGCTAATTGTATTTTATGCGATAATCTTATTGTGGATGAGCTCTCAAAAGAAGGGGTAGGCGTCAGGAAATACTCAGTTGTCTTTACCAAAGCTAAGCGTGATCAGTGGTAGATAAATCAGTCAGTTTAAACAGTGAATTCTATCTGCGGAATCTGATTTTAGTATTTGAACCGTGACTGCATTTCAGTTGATGTTTCGCCTTGCCCTTTACGACAAGTTGCGCTTACCGCCCAATAGGCAGCCCTGTTTCGTTTTAATTTGAGCTATGGTGTTTATGAAGAGCCAATTAGAAATGGGTGGGTTTATCTCTTTTATTTCTTCCTGTTAGTGTGATTAAAAGTGGCATCACGTTCCATATGAATACTGAAGCAGGAAATGTTATTATTCATACCGGAAAAGTGGCAGTATGCTAGCATTTTCATAAAAAGGAAGGACGTACAATAGTAGGGCATATTTCATTGCAAAAAATATATTATAAGACAAAGGTATACACCCTATTTGTAATTTATAAAAATGGTTGGTCAACCATTTTACTCGAGCACAACTGCGCAGCATTCATACGAAAAGAAAAGATCAACAGAAAATATTTGAACAATGAATTTTCCCAAATTTTATTTAAAAATTGTTATTTTTTATGTCTTTTACTTAAAGGGATTCGGTAACTTTGTGGAGGCTTGATTGAATTTGTATATCTGTCTTGTATAACAATGTTCAGAAGGATAAATAAATAGCCAGGCATATAAAGGTTTTCAAATTTATAATGCTGTTATTGAGATATCTATGACTGAATACTTCCATTTACGAAAGCGTATGGCCATACGCTTTAGTCTAACACTGAGTCTATGGGGCAAAATGAGTCTGGCATTTCCAGTCACTTGCATATGTTTACTTTTGTGAAGCACATGGTGATTTTTAAGTGTTTTTTTTTCCTGGGCTTCATTTTGACACCATATTACATACACTGATAGCATGTAAGGCCAGGCAGCTCAGATTTCATCAAGCCTCTACAAAAGTTACCAAATCACTTTAACACTGTATCCCTTGACGCTAACATTTGGATTTATTATCTTTATTGAAAAAAAAATCAAGAAGACAGTGTTATACTTGAAAAAAGATTTGATACCTTCGAGCTTGACATCATGACAGCACTTTTAAACTACATGTAATTAAAAAATTTAAATCACGAAATGCTTAAAATATTTTTCCTAGAAATTTGATTTCAAGCTTAGGCCTTAGTAGAAGTTAATTTTACTCTTTAATACTTAGGCCTTTACATCAAATAGCAGAATAGTCCTTGTTTCAAATAGCAAACCGGTTTTCAAATGAATAATATACACCGTATCCATAGCCCTCGTAGAAATATCATGGAGAAGTCAAGATAACTTCATGTAATTAGACATATTACTACTAGGAATGCATATTTTGTATATCGTTCTGTGACGTCTTAGTAAGATCACTTTAAAACTATTAATTTCTTGTGGAGATCCTTTTCTGTGCAGCCAATCAGGGAAGTGTAACTAAGACACTTCCCTGAGCCAACAAAGTGCCATTGTATACCTCGTACATTACTAATATCGATCAATAATGATGGTGGCGATGATAATTATGATAACGACGATAATTCAATTTCTTCTGTTGTGGATTACTGCCAAATTTTGTGATTAGTGCTAACATTTAGCACAAGTATTAAAAACCAGTGGTAAAATTTTTTTAAAAACAGTATGCCAAATTATTTTCTGTATAGGTGTGCATTCTTTATGAGATGAAAAGTGAAAATAAAAGATGAAATGCATATGCATGTAGCTATATAAACAAAGACGAGAACCTTTTCTGTAATTTATGATTCAGTCCCATACGTTACAAAAGATGTTGGCATCCGTGAGGAAATTATCCTACCACCGAATAACGAAAAGTCGTTTTCGTAGTCAAACTGGAAGTCGGAGCAGGTGATTGGGAAACGAAAAATCATTTCCGCAGCACCGAGTCGTGCTGCAAGCCTCTAGGCTCAAAAGATCGATATTGAAATCTTGAAACGAGAAAGAAGAGTTCTATTTAAGCCTATCTTGCACTCGCTCTTTCTTTTTCTCTTCTCTCATTCTCTCTCTCTCTCTCTCTCTCTCTTTCTCTCTCTCTTGCTTTGTTTCTCTGTCAACAAATGTTATTTTATGTTCAGTTTCTCCGAATTGTTAATGTTAATGTCGTATCTTGATTAAAACAGGCTTTGGATGTGTGGTTTATGATTGCAATTTGATTAATTATGGATGGTATAGCTTAAAGTGATCAGGTAACTTTGTGGAGGCTTGATAAAATCTGAGCTGTCTGGCCTTACATGCTATCAGTGTATGTAATGTGGTGTAAAAATGAAGCCCATGGGAAAAAAGGCACTTCAAAATCATCATGTGCTTCACAAAAGTAAACATATGCAAGTGACCGGATGTGCCAGACTCATTTTACCCCATTGACTCAGTGTTAGACTAAAGCGTATGGCCATACACTTTCGTAAATGGGAGTATTCAGTCACAGATATCTTAGTAATAAGCATTATATATTTGAAAACCTTTCTATGCCTGGCTATTTATTTATCCTTCTGAACATCATTATACAAGACATACATCAAAATTAAACAATTTATTACATCAGGCCTCCACAAAGTTACCGAATGCCTTTAAACTATTTGTTTTTCTGTTTGTTGAGTGTAGGTTAAAACCTGACTGAGAGATGATGACCTGTAAATGGTGGGTACTGTGGGTAAATGACACGCCTAGTCAGTTGCTTATTTGTGTTATTTATTCATATCTTTATTTGATCTTCCGGCCGTACTGATAGATTTCATCGAATCCATGATCACCATGCAGAGATAGCACATATTGATTTTTATATCCTGCCAGTGCCTCAAACAAAAGAAGGACCTGTCCTTTATATTGATATAATTGTGTCTTTCTTGCTCAAGTGACTCCTATTTTTTCCTTTTCCATTTTTGGTAACTCAAAATTGGTTCATCGTTCTTGTTTTGTGTGCGTGTGTGGGGGTGTGCTTGTGTGCGTTGTGTTTTTTTTTCTCAGCAAAATTCAATATTTATTCTCTATCACCTGCTTGTCATTTTAAAATTGTCCTTATTTCATCCGTTCTTTCCTTTAGTAAATTTTATTGTGTTGAAATAATTCAATTCAGATGAATTCAAAGTACTACTCTTCTTTATCAACTGAAGCATCATTAATAGATTATTCCCAAATAATGGAATAATTATACTAATCAAAGTCTGTTTCGAGTTAGTTCTTCGATGGGTCAAGATCGGCTGATTAGTAACAGTAAATGGGGTTTTTCCCCCGAATGGATCTTTATTTTGAGGAAAAGATTTTTAAAAGTTACTATTTTTAGAAGAAAAAAAATCGGATTGTTGAGATGTAAGGAGAGACTGTAATGCGAAAAAGCGTAATTGCGTGTCAACTTTATTTTAAGTTTGCCGCTCTCCAGATCAGAGCTTAACCTTTCTTTTTCTTTGTATAAATTGGCCTAAATAATGTAGAGGAGACTTTTCTGTTTGCGAAGTAAAGGGACGTGGGAGAATGTCTGAATAATCAAATAAAATACCCTGGTTTCCTCTCCAGGCCGCTGTGAAAATGCAGTCTGAATACTGTGGCATCCGTGTGTATTCTTTTTATTATGCCCACCCGCTGACAGCGGCTAGCGCAACGAGCTGGACAGCGATCGCCGAGCTCCGCCGTAGCCCTGCCAGCGGTGTCAAGGACCGCGTAGCGTGGAAGTTCGCACGACAAGTTTTTAGGAAAAGATAATGATTTATTTTACTTCATCGTTCTATTTGTCAAAAAAGCCCCGTTCTCAATCGAAATCTTTTCATCAGTCGAAAGCAGGCGTAATATTTGTGCAGGCTTTCTGAATGAAGGTGAGAGGATATGTCGTCATAATCAAATCAAATAATATCTTTATTCCGTCATCAAAGGCTTGCTTTCCGAAAATTTAATAAACCAAGATTTCAAAGCTTTCTTCATGGACAGATCCGCATGAGATGTGTCCTGTTACTTGAAAAGACTAAATTATTTTGACAGTCCCCTTCCCATTGTTTTCTCTTGAAACGAAGGAAGGGAATACGAGAAACATACAGACAAGAGAAATCAATGAGAAATCTGAAAAAGGGAAGTAGATTAACATGAATATAATGAACAAGAAAACCTGTCCTTCTGGGCTTTAGTATTTCTAAAATCTAAATGCAGTTCTTGTTTTCTCTGGAGGAAATGTGTTTTCCTGAAGAAATAGAATTATTTTATCCAACTGAGGGTGACTGAGAGCGAAAGGTGATTTATCAAGCAGACCTATGTTTACAAGATGCACCAAAGCTTTTAATTTCAATACCACTACTACATCTAACCCAGATAGACGATAATACCACTTTCCAAAGCAAGCATAATTGAGCGGGCAGGAATTATCAAGACAAGATATCTTTTTAACATGAACACCCTGATGATGATGACGATGATGACGATGATGCCAACGGTAATGAAGTTAACAAAGATAAGAACAATGAAGAGAAGTAGCCTTTTGGAAATGATGATGATGATGGCGGTGGTGATGATGATGATGATGTTGATGATAGTGATAGTGATGACGATGATGGTGATAGTGGTGGTGATGATGATTCATATTATGAGGTATGACAAGAAAAGTCTATGACTGAGAATGTATAAATCCCTGCTCCCAGAGGCGGTGACATTAAAATTGGTTTTATATATTATAAGGGATGGATCGAGGATTTTGTAAACTAGAGGCGCAAATCTTTAAAAGATTACATGGTTAAGGTTGCTTTTGCCTTGGGACTTAAGGTATGGCAAGTGAAATTAAAAAGGACAGGGACAAGCATTGGTTGTGTCCCTCTCCACCTAAATCCGCTAATATACGATAAGATATCATTTTAAATTAATCTTGATCCGATAAGCCCAATATATAAATAACACTACAATTCAGCTGTTTGTTGACTAAATGACTGTCGGCATGAAAAAATATGCTCCTTCTCTTCTCCTGCTCACTTACATTCATGAAACTGACAGAGGTAGAGCATGCCGAAAATCGAAATAGAGCTGACAAGCAAATAAATGGAAAAGACGGTATATTTGAACTGCTGGCGTTTTAGTGTATGATATTTGTGATATATTACCTTTTTTACAAAATAAAATACAGAAAGTCACTTGAAGATGGCAAAATATACAGAAAAACAAAGTGAAAGTATGAATTGTGGAGAAAGGACGTCGAAGCTTCTCATACTGTGATCGGCACGCGTCGCCTCTTCACCCCTGGAGTGACGGCTTGACAAGCACACGTGTGCCCGTGTAACTAGCGCAGCTCTATGGTTAACAACGCATGCAGGCGATATAATCCTACAGGCTGAAATTAATACGTGAAAAGGAACAAAAATAATAGAAAAGGGCAGGGAGTGAAATAGGGAAGAAATATAAAAAAGAGACAAACCTAAAGCGTCCGTTCACATTGGGAGCGTAAACAATATCGTGTTCGATTATATTGTGCGCTACTGCATTCATGGTCATTTCAACACGCATTTTTTTTTCCAGTGGCAATGCATCGGATAAAAGTTGCAGTGCTCGACTCGTCAAAAGCGTCCAAGCAAACGTTTATTCGGAGTCTCGTTCGAGATTCCGTCTGCATATTTTTTTCTTATGGAAATTTGGAGAAGCTAGGGCGGTGGTGTAAATTTGTAGGAATAATAATTTGAATAGAGCATTGGTTTTGGGTGGTGGGGTGTGAATGGCGGATGGCCTAACTCAGGCTTGGCGGTATGTGTATAGAGATTATTTCAAAGAGATATTTATTGATATCTTACGCGACCTTTTGTGAGGGGGCGCGGAAAAACAAATATAAGAGATAACAATTCGACAAAGAGAAATGAAATGATACGAGGTATAAAAGTGTCAAAAACCACGCTTCGAAATAAGTACACGCATTGGTAGGTAGTTCATTTGATATAATGTTTTACATTTCACAGTTTTAGTTTTGTTCAAGTGTCGATTTATATGCATTCCCGTTTGTTTGTTTTCGGGGAATTTTTATTTTGATCACATAAAGTTTCAAATTTCTGCGACGGGGATAACAAAAAGAGAGACGCAAAGCAGAATGAAGCACTCCGCGTATAATCACAAACAATGAATAAAGACTCTATGTTGGGATGTAGTAATTCACATCTCAACGGAGAGTCTTTATTTATTGTTGGCGACTTTATTTCTGAGAACTCAGAACAGAACATTAAAGGTCAATGAATACGTCATAACGATCCCATTCACCTAAAAAAATTACGGCTTTAAGTCCTCTCCGAGGGACTTGGTAATGAGGATTAATTCCTTACCAAAGGACACTAGCGCATCCACTGGGTTTCGAACATGGGTCCCCCAGTTACGTGGTAGACCGCCGCTCTACCACTGAGCCATCACGCGTGGAAGCCCAGTTTGTCAGTTTTAACAAATAAAAATGAATGCTAAGAGAAAGAAGATAAAATGATAATTCTATGGAAAGGGAATATTGATGGTTAAAGTCTGCAATACTTATATTCATAGTATTTGGTCTACATACATCAGGTACTTGAGCCAGTATTCAAAAGTATCAGGTGGTTTGGTTCGAAGACAAGTAAGCTTACCACTAGACCAATATTTTTCTTTCTTTTTCTTTATACGTGTTGTATGTACCTGTATTCATAATGACCGCATACAGTAGGCCTGTAGTCAGTGATAGTCGAAAGAAAACATAAACCTATACAGTAGTTCGATAGATATGCTATTAAAGTAAAGTAAAAGGAATAAAAACTTATCTATCCTTGTTAGATTCAGGGAATATGAAATTCAGTAAAATATATGAGGAAAATCATTTTTGTATCTTTCTATTGTCTGCAGTGCCTAACTTCATGAACACTGTCGAGCAAACTTTCACAACCCGCATGAAAATCAGACTCGGATTAATCAACCCTCAGCAAGCCATAATTTTGATTTATCGATCTGTCCGCGAATTGAAAGAAAATAACAGAGCTGGGATTTATTCAGTCTCTCTTGGAGCGATATTCCAATGTCTAGCTTTATTTTACTTTTAGTGAAGAGCGCACAAAATGCGCGCGTTTTTCACCTGCCGAAATTTCCGCCCAAACTCGTAGTCCCTTTCTGTTGAAGGGGGAGCAGCGGGGAAGAATCACCTGCTCCTGTGCTTGTGCTTTTGCATAGTTAATACTGTAAAGCATAAATATCCCTACACTCTCACTAGCGATGCTTATTACCTCTTCGTAAATAATAAAGCGAGGTCGATTTTAAGACATTTGAATCTCCTAAAAATTGTTATCACGTTTTTGAGCGATGAAAAGCAAAATGGAAGATGATAATTTTAAAAGAAAAAGGAGTATTTTGGTATGAAAAATTAACTCCAAGAATGTGATGACCCATCTCGTTTTCGACTTTCCACATTTTTCCACTCTTTCTTTTAGTTCTTGTTGTTGTTCTTCTTCTTGTTCTTGTTCCTTTTTCTTCTTCTTCTTCTTCTTCTTCTTCTTCTTCTTCTTCTTCTTCTTCTTCATCATCATCTTCTTGCTTGTCACAGAAGTTTGGAGTGAATCCTGGATCAGTCATTTTCTACACTCAGCATCCTGTTTCAACCGCTCTCTCTCTCTCTCTCTCTCTCTCTCACACACACTCTCTATCTCTCTCTCTCTCCCTCTGTCTAACTGTCTCGCTCTCACTCTAACCATATAAGATAAGATGAAATATATAACTTCACACGCGGATATAGTTTTTTTATAGAAATATTGCCCTACCTGTTTGTATTGGTTTTTCGTATCGAATTTTAGACTGTAGACGACTTTTTAGTCATGTTTGACCAACTTCGTTCAAAGATTGCTAAATGCATTAGCACACCTTTAAGTATGTGCTACTATAATTGTTTTTTCATCAAGTACAGAGTTCTTCCTTTGGAGATGCAAAATTACACTTTTACATAATTTATTGTAACATATATAGGTTGTAGATTTACATGCAACTTTGCGCCCATAAAAATGATTACTAATGTTAAATTTTAAAACACATTATTGTACAACGTTGATAATATTTTTTTGTAAACCACTGTATACTGCTCATAATGCTAACGTCGTTTAAATTTACATTGAATCAACTAATGTGATATGAAGTTCCATTTCCGTGTAATAGTACAAAGGACAACATCTGAAGACAAGTACACATTTCGCTCCATTAATTTTTTTTCTACATTTGATCCACAATAGTCTTATCTAAACATTGACCAATGATATTTTCATTCAAATAAATATTACAAGCATGTATACAAATTATAAAAATCGCCAGAAGGCTATTTGCAACCTTCATTCCATATTCAACAGTTGCAGACAAATTATGTGGAATACAATTAGTTATTTGTAACTTGTAGAATAGATTTAAACCTAGATTTGCTGGCCGCATAAATATAGATACCATAATATAGTTTTTAGCTGCTCCAATTCAAAATAAAATGTTTCTGGTGATGGAACAAACGATTAAATTACTGTAAACATCAATGTTGAAAGATATTTCACATTCTTGTCCTTTCCTTTGATCGATATGACAATTACATATTGCACGTAAAATATCTGGGAAATGGTCGTAAAGAGTAAATCAAACACAAACAAAAACAAGCAAATAAAAATATAAACATAAAGAATTAATGGACTGCGATATTTTTTAAGACAGAGGAGAGAGAGACAAAGTGCAATGTATGACATTTAACACGATAAGTACACCATTTATATTAGGTGAAGGCATGTATTGTTTTGGAGACATAATGATGTTTATGGGGGAAAACTCTTTTCAAGAATTTAGAAGGGCATTGATAGCGAGGTGTGTGGGTGTGGCGCACCCTCCCTTTATCCCCCCTTAAAATGCATAGCATTTTAGTATTAGAATTCGAGTGGTCATTCTTGTGATTTCCGTTTGTAAACACATTTCTCATCTTATTATAACTAATCAACTATCGATTATTAACATCAATGTTAAGTAAAATACAAAATGAATGATACACGGACAAATGAAATTAAAGAGCTCCAAGATGAAATCAACCACTATTATGACACCAAGCAAATTAATATGACAGGGAACAAATGAAATTATTAACTTACCATGGGTTGATTCTCTGCGTAATGGTCCCACTCATAGCCTCCGCTAGCTGGTGGAGGCGGAATTTGATGATGCTGTCCGGGATGTCCTGCGATGAGCCCACCCATTCCGATGCCGTAGCTAGCCGCTTGGTGATGGCCATGAGGGTGATGATGGCCACCGAAGTCTACCAACCTCTGTTGTTGAGTGTCCGATTCTGTAATCATCTGTTGTAGATGGAGAATATAATTGATAGCCGATCTCAGCGTCTTAACTTTGGACAGTTTCTTGTTCCTTGGCTCAGTGGGGATTTTACGTCGAAGACGAATGAAACCGTCGTTGACAAGCTGGACGCGCCTCCGTTCCCTAGCATTCCTCCGCTGTACGAGATGCGGTTCCTTCTCTTTCGGCGCCTGGCGTACGGTCGACGCCTTAGCAACACTCCCGCTTTTCTCTCCTCCAGTCCCGCTGGAAGATAAAGACTCGGCACTGTCCGTGTTTCGGGAGACGCTCTTGCGCTTAAGTTTGTGAAGATTTGTATTCGACTGCGATCTCGTTTTGCATGTCGAAGTCGTGTTCGTGTTTTTGTTGGCGATGTCAGATGTAATTTGCGGTATCGATGAACAGATTGAAAGTGAGGATGGGTGCTGAATGATAGCAGCCATTCTAAGAATCGTATTGGTTTTTTGTGAAAATATTTCTCAGAAATAAAAACACTTGTCTTGGTAAAGTTGAGATAGATATAAAATAAAGTAAGCTACAGTGAAACGTCTAGCGAGTGTTGAAAAGAACTGAACTCAGCTAAGTAGTTATCTGTATACGATTTTGTCCGAAGAGATTTTGGAATACGAATATGCCATTTCGTTTCTCGGATTATATATGCATATCATTGTGACGTCAGATCGGGTGAACAAGTGACGTGCTCTGCCGAGCATGCGCACGTCGATCCATTCGGGAAGCAGAATGCCAATACCGCCACTCTCTTTATAATGTATATCCCTCAGTCCTTCCATCACCACCTCTCTCTCTCTCTCTCTCTCTCTCTCTTTCTATCTATCTATCCATATATCTCTCTCTTTATCTCTGTATTCCTATGTATCTCTAAAGCTCCTTAACTCTCTGTTTCTCTCTCTTCCTCTGCTTCTCTTCCATCTCTTTGTTAATGAAACTTTAATTCTCTCTCATTTCCAAAGTTTGTTTGATTTGTCTTATTGTGTTCATATTGAAATAGAAATAGATTATAGATACAAAACTGACAAAGTCATTTTGTGTCCTTTGTCTAGCAATGGCAAATCCGGAATTGATCAACAGTAGGAGAGTAATCCTCCCCCAGACCAACGATCAAGGCGTAAATTATCAACGTATACCAGTTGTATTGCTTTTTCCTGGTCCTTAAAACGGATGGGGTGGGCTTCAATATAATATGCTGGATACGCCTTTGGAACATGCTTCACCCCGGTTCTATGTGTGCAGTGCAGATTCATGATTCGTCGTCCGTTTGGGTAAAAAGCATCTGCCCAATAATTATGTCCCATCCGCTTTTAAACAAACAATAATAATAACAACAACAACAACAACAGGCAATGGTGAGTAAATCAAATCAAGGCCGAATTTTGACAAGATGCGCATGTTCCATGGGCTCTCCACCTCCTGAAACAGTCCATTCATATGCACTCTCAAGTATTTCGACAATTACGGGGAACATGATGGGAGATGGCAAATATTCACAGGATCTTCGGCATTATATCTGGTTCTGTTGTTTCTACTGACTTGGTACTACCATGACTATAGGGCTGTGGCCTCACTGGAACCCATGACTTTCGCGTCATGTATTCAAACTACTGGACTTCGATACTGCTACGGAATAAGCGAGAGATATAGATAGAGAGGGAGAGGGACGCAGGGTTGGAGATGGTGCATACGACTTCTTAAGTCGTGCTCTACGGCGCTTGTGTTAATTGGTTATCTGAATTGCTCATTTTGCGGGAGCGAAATGCAACGGTGAATGACAACCGATTTTAGGAGGATAAAATCGTAGCATATTATGATTTTTTAACACACACTCACACACACACACACACAGAGTCTTGTATTGCTTTACTTCCGAGGACAAGTATTGTTCCTCTATTGTTCCTCCGTCCTCAGACAGTCGACGGAATAAGGCACAAATTCATTGTTCGACGTTCCAGGACTATTGTCCGGCTTCCGAGGACAATAATTGTTCTCATGATTTTTTTTTGCTCTCTGTCCGAAAATGTCCTCGGACATACCGCTAAACACACCCACACCCACACACAGACACACATACATTGATATCAATAGGCAAAACATTTAATGTACGATAACATAATAATGTAGATAAAATGCCTTTCTCAGGTTATAAGTGCCGTGCTGAGAATCGAACAAGTCACGATCTTCGCATTTTCACTCGACTGTGACATCACTACTTATCATCACTTGAACTTGAACGATCGATATCATTTGATTTACAAACGATATTACTGAATTTACAGAAGAAATGTTTAACCAACCATAAATGATTATTCCCAATCAGCTGTGACAAATAGACAGGCTACAACTTGAGAGTAAATGAAAAAAAAATAATTCACGAAGGGTTGTTGAAGGGTTTGAGATAATAATTGCACTTTTTTATTACCAAAATATGGAAAGAACTTTTTTTGAGGATAGACCGAGAGCAATTAACTCTAGACTGTCTTTTCTTTCTCCTGGTTAAATGAAGCAGTTAAATGGATACTAGAGAATTAACAAATCGCCTCTAACTGCCTGATCAGGCTCACCCACTGATATTAGCCCGATGTTGCATCTTGATCTTTTTTTGGCTCAGTGAGGGCTCGCCCCGCCGGAGATACCGGGGTGCGAGATAGTTGTGCGCCGGCTCGAAGCGTCGAGCTGCACAGGAAACATGCTTATCGATTCTAGTCGCCAATAAAAGCACAGTGCTACTTCCTCTCTCGCGCGTGTATAAGAAATAATCAAAGCTGTTAAACCAGCCGCTCTGATAAAAATCTTCCCTCACCCCCCCCCCCCCCCCCGCCCTTCTTTTTCTCTCTCCCTCTCTCTCTCTCTTTCTCTTTCTTATTTACTCCTTTTATACTTTATCATTTTACCTATCATTATCCCCCGATCTTTCCTTGGTGCCAAATAAGCCTTATCGAACTTCAACCACTCCTCTTTCCCGCATAGCTTTTGTTCCATCTTGCGAATTTGGCGGAGTTTGGGCTTACACTAAGCCACGGGGTGTTCCTTTATGACCCTTTCTCGGAGACGCTCGGTAATAAACTACGCTCCAGGAGGCAATCTCATCTTTATCATGAATACAAAAATGATTCCACTATTTTATAGTTCTGTCAATCACAACATTATTGAAACAAAATAATGCGTTAAGAAATGGAGGGTGAGATAAGGTATTGGAACTGTTACTTATCTTTGAGTCTGGCTGATTTTCATTTTCTTGCATATTATGTGTCATTTCGAATATTTTATTTCATCTCGATGAAAAGGTAACAGTGACTTCACACCGGTAGCTGTTATGGTTTCAAAGAGCGGGCCATTCCGTAAAATTTAGCATACAAAGAATTCAACAAATTCTTCTGAAATTAAGAGTAGAAATGTTACGTGCCATAGTGATTTCATAATAATAACGGAGGAAATACACCTGTACTTACTGTTAATGACTGATGAACTAGGAAAATACTCAATTAATACATTTTCTTTCCAAAATTCCCCCCCCCCCAAAAAAAAAAAAAAAAAAAAAAATTGTTAGGGATGTTTTCCTGGTAGCTTGGACCCGCGACTATCAGAATCTGCCTGTTCGCCATAAAGTTAGTGAATGGTGTGGCCACCAGGGCCGTTGCCATGGCAAAGTACCAAGGAAATATAGGAATTAACTAAAATACCAATATTTCTAATTCAGAAATAAAAAATAAAAAATAACTTTGCGCCTAAAAAAATTATTTGCTACGAGCACGGTTATCTTTCTATCAAATTTGCTAAAACATCAAAGTTTTCGCGTTTTGCGTGGGAGTAATAACCCCCACCCCCCCCCCCCCTCCCTACACCCACCTGTTACATACAGTGCAATATTGCGTCCAAATAATTGAAAGGAGGCAGGGCGTCGAACTATAACTTTGGGGAAATCCCCCCTCCCTGCACCCACCCCTGTTACATACAGTGCAGTAGTGTGTCCAAATAAATGAAAAGCAGTCAGGGCGTCGAACTAACATTCTGCCTAAAAAAAGGTACTACGAGCCGTTATCTTTCTCTCAAATTTGCTAAAATGTCAGAGCTTTCGCGCTTCGCGCGGAATGGGGAAATCTCCCCCCTCCCTGCACCTGCACCTAAAGTGCAGTATTGCGTCCAAATAATTGAAAAGCAGTCCGGGCGTGGAACTAACTTTCCGCCTTAAACAAGGTACTACGAGCCGTTATTTTTCAAATTTGTGACCAGGCACCACAAAACCACCAAACAGCCTGGAAAAGTTGTTAAGTACAATGTTTTTTTTTGTTGATTTGTGTTATAGATGGGTATTGAAGTAAATTCAGCTTGATTGACACCTTGGCAACCTTGAGCGATTTTTTAAATTAGCATAATCATCTAATTAGCATATGTGCAATATATGGAATTATTTTGCCATTGTTTATCCAGGAAGCCTGAAAACATAAATAATACAACTTTTCTAGGAATTTCTATGACGAGGAATTCATTTATGACACCAGTTTTTAATTTCAAGTAACGCAGTTGACGTAATTAGCATAATAAGTATAATGAGCTAATAATGAGCTAATTAGCATATGTGCAATATATGGAATTATTTATCCAGAAAGCCGAAAACATGAATACTACAACTTTCCTAGGGTTTTCTATGATGAGGAATTCATTTCTAAGTAATGCAATTGACGTAATTAGCATATGATTATGCAGTAATAACAATAATAATAATTCAAAAAGTACAGAAACTATGTATATACTGGGCATTTAAAAAAAAAGGAAACCCAACTTTGCAAAATTGCTATAAATGAACTATATGTTTACCGACAATGAAATCCATACCATATGAAAGAGTAATTCATATTTCTAATGGTAAGTTGTTATGGTTTCCAGGGTCAAGCATAGTTATAGAGGTGTTGTGGATCAGTGGATGAGTCCCCGGACTGTGAACCACGAGGTCCGGGGTTCGAGGTTCGAATCCCACCGCAGCACTAGCGTCCTTTTGCAAGACGTTAATCTACATTTGCCACTCTCCACCCAGGTGTTAAATGGGTACCCGGTAGGATGCGAAAGTTAATGTCGTTTGTTTAGCAATTTGAGCGTCACTGCTGGAATTGCTGGAATTACTCCCCAGGGAGCGGAGAATGTGCATACATTGTGTGCGGGCATGCCAGTATCCGATCACCGGGGTAATAATAATAAAACTACCTGTTATTATTAGCGCTTGTAATTTGCGCTATATACAAATTGAGAATTATTATTATCATTGAACACCATTGTCTTCAACATTGTGCAAAAAATCTAGTTGATTCACTTTCTTGTGAAACACAATAGGCATGATGTTAAGGAGATACCTTTCGTGAAATGGCCTGGTTGCTCCAATTCCCATTGTGCATAATTTTCTTTTTCAAATTTGTGTTAATGAGATGTTATTCACCCGTGATTCAGGATTTTTGCTATATAAAACCCTTTCAGATAGAAATCATTTTGCAAAGAAGACAGTCTCGGTGAATTTTAACAAGGGTGCATGCCCAAAAAACCAGTGCGAACCAAAAGGATTGCAATATCACTAAGAATTGCAAATCAAAAACAGAGTATAAATAAGGAAAATCAAAAATCATGCGTGTGGTTGAAGATTTTACTTTGCTGATTTTCAAAAATTTCAACTTTAGTTGAAAATTGACGGAAGACCCCTGCAGCACTGAAGACAAACGAAGATGTTTTCTGTGTTCTCGGAAGATCTCACTTCCTCTTGGTCAAAGTTTATGACTAACAACTCGTTCCATGCTTTGCGAAGTTCATAAGACCCTTTGTTAAGGCGTAAAATTAATCATTTGCTCACTAACGGATGGCCATAAACAGATAAAGAGCTACCAAGCTAGTTGACAAAGCCATTCAACCCAAACCATTCAACCCAAACCATGCCTATTGCGTTTTACAAGAAAGTGAACCAACTGGAATTTTGCAAGACAATGGTGTTCACTGATGCTTGACTGTGGAAACCTAAACAAGTTACCATTGGAAAGCAAATTAATTACTGATATTATATAAGATGCAGTATGATGATTTAAATACATTGGTAATGTGTGCTTCCATATTCAAATGACTGTCAAAATGCACTACCAGATTTCTAGCATTTATTGGATGGTTTTATGACAGAACTTCCAACAAATATCCAATCGAAATTAAGTTTGGATACCTGTTTAGATGTGCCAATGAGCAACAATTCAGTTTTACTGTCATTTAGCATGAGTTTGTTTTGCACCATCCATTCACATATATAACTGACACATGCTTCTACAGTGTATGAGCGCCCTTGAGCAAATACATATAGGGTCTAAATGACAAGTAAATCTGTTTGTCATCTGCGTAGCGTAGCATGATATTCCAGGAAAACTTATTGTGGACCTTTGTAATGAGATTACCTTGTACAGAGTAAATAACAGAGGGCCCAACCGAGACCCTTGTGGGACCACGAAGGGCACTAGAAAAGAATCAGAGACAGCATCATCATTCTTGATCTTTTGATGTCTATCTGTCAAATATGACTCGATCCATCTGAGAACATCAATGTCAAAGCAGATCTTCAGCGTTTCCAATAAAAAAAAACCCAGCAAGACTGATCTATGGTATCAAATGCGCTACTTACAAGTCTAATAGGAGCAACATGTAGACTTCTTTGTCATTGTTTATCTAGAAAGCCTGAAAATGGTGCAAGGCAACATTTTAAAACAGTTTTTAAAGGCAGTGTAATGGCACAGTCCGGCGAGGTGGCCGGTGGCCGCCTACCAAATGGCCTATACGCGTTGCAATGGAAGACGACGGAAGGATTACAGCACACAAAAATTGAATGAGTTGTGAAGTAGAGTTTATTAACAAAACATAATTTAGCCAAGTTGAAGAATTAATACAAATCGTCCTATAGCTCTGAGCTGGGTGACCGACAATCGACAAAAAGTTAAAGTTGCATGGCTAAGTATGAAACTGGCAGAGGAAAACAAAATGGCTGAACGAAAACTTACATTTATCCCAAAGCCCCTTTTCCTTTTATATGCTCCCCAAAAATACCGCATGGCGAACCTCCTAAAGGGCGGATCACCACGACGCCATGGGTTGATTAATCCTCCCTTTAATTAATGCATGTTAAATAGGACTTAATTTACCGCGAATTTGACTTTCCAAGTTGAGTTCACCGACCTGCCATTGTTCTCTTCGCACTTGCGCAGCTCTCTCTTCTGTGCTCTCTCTCGTCATTTCACTCTTCTACATATTTCGTACCTTTCTTACACACACACTCTCTCTCGGCATGTCTCTCACCTGTCCCCTTTCTCTTGCTCTTTCAAAAACTCTGAAGCACGCAAGCAAGCCGGAAAACAGCAACCCTAAAATAAATATTTGAAAAAGAAATATTTTCAGCTGGACTGTCTGCAATTTCAGTACAAATTATTCATTCCCAACAACCAATCACCATCCTATAATCCCGTACATTAACATTAGTCAATCCCAGACAGCCTCAAACCACCCAGCAACAGCTCTGCCCAGTAACAAACTCCACCATGCTATTATTTCTAACCTTACCAAATATCTAAAAGAAATTTACCAATGTTTGCCTTATCACCCATCCACATACCAGAACGCCAGCCTGACTCAGAAACACTGGCAACTGAAATGTACTAACATTAGAATGTGGATAGGGCAAGAAGGCAAACGAACTTTCCATCAAAACCAAAACAAATATCAATTTCTGTACCACTATAACAACAAATTAGTTAATGAGAAGATAGTCCATGCAGATGTAGTATAATTAGCCTTATTAACATAATAAGTAAATTCGCATATTTGCATTTATTGATATATTTAATCCAGAAAATTATGGGATGACGGATTTAATGTGTATACATTTCTATAATGACCAACCATGTTGACACGAAAAATAATTAGCCTTATATTAGCATAATTAGCATATTAATCAGTCACAGACCGCTTCTGTAATATATACAGATTTATGCACATATATTCGCTGAGCACCTAGTGACGAGCTATTCCATTAACCTGCTTTTTATAAATGAGCCTCAATGCTTGGAATCCAGTTTGCATACATTATTTGTTGCTATGTCCGCAAGCCTCCGGCAAGCTTTCAGGTTGTCAAGAACAACCATTGTTTGAAAGTTATGTATAAAATTTGCATACATTACCGAAGCGGTCTATTGCCTCGTGGCCTCTTGAATTTCTCTCTGACAGGACAGAATACGTATGTATTCATTTGTAATTTTCCACTGTACCAGTGATAAGAGCAGAATAAACAGTCATGACAGGGACCAGTAAGTTGTTGAATATATAAAGAAAAGGTCTGGGTCGACTGAAAGATGGTAATGATGGTAAAGTATATTTAGAATTTTGTTCTTTTCTTCTTTTTCTTCTTTGAGTTTATAGGTATTGTGACAGAATTAAGAGAATTTGTTGTATACATGTATTGTCTGGACATATTAGTACATGGCAGTCTAAGGTATAGTGCTTCTACTCGGATGCATAGGTAATGAATTTACAAAGTTACAATAATTGCCACACTGAACATGGTTGCCCTCTTAGGTAAATATTGGTCATTATAAAAATGTATACAGTACATTAAATTTATCATCCCATAATTTTCTGGATTAACTATATCAATAAATGCAAATATGAAAATTCATTTATTACAACCTGTATGTTAATTAGGCTAATTATACTACATTTACATGGAACATGTTCTCATAAACTAATTTGTTTTTAAAAAGTGTTTTAAAATGTTGCATTGCACCATTTTCAGGCTTTCTAGATAATGACAAAGAAGTCTCATATTGCACATATGTTAATATTGCTATTTACGACAATTGCATTACTTAATAATAAAAACTGGTGTCGTAAATGAATTCCTCGTCATAGAAAACCCTAGAAAAGTTGTATTATTTTTGTTTTCAGGCTTCCTGAAAAAACAATGACAAAGAAGTCCATATATTGCACATATGCTTATTAGCTAATTATGCTATTTATGACAATTGCATTACTTACAAATACAAACTGGTGTCATAAATGAATTCCTCGTCCTAGAAAACCCTAGAAAAGTTGTATTATTTTTATTTTCAGGCTTCCTGAAAAAACAATGACAAAGAAGTCCATATATTGCACATATGCTAATTAGCTCATTATGATAATTATGCTATTCACGATAATTACATTACTTAAAAATAAAAACCGATGTCATAAATGAATTCCTCGTCATAGAAACCCCTAGAAAAGAAGTATTATTTATGTTTTCATGCTTTCTGGGTTAAGATTAGCAACATATTATATATTGCATATATGCTAATTAGATGATTATGCTAATTAGGCTAATAAAACAAAATTGCTCAAGCTTGCCAAGGTGGCAACCAAGCTGAATTTACTTCAATACCCATCTAGAACACAAATCAACAAAAAAAAACTTGTACTTAACATCTTTTCCAGGTCTGAAAAACTTCTAGACTAGAAAGGAATGTCCAATATAATAGGAAAACAATTTTCAGACCAAGGTCATGTCCACAAAAGTGACAATATAAGCTCAAAGTTGCTCATTTCTGCGCAAAGTTCAGCGACTCTGTTCAGCCTTTCTGATAAAGTGGGTGTTTACTGCCGGTATGTTTTGTGTTTGTGTCGGGATTCTTGTTGGCTTTGCACCATGACTGTGGATCTCATGGCTCGTGGTTCGAGTCCCGCCGCGGCACTAAAGTCCTTTGGCAAGACATTAATCTACATTTGCCACACTCGACCCAGGTGTAGTAAATGGGTACCTGGTAGGATTTATTCCTTGAATGCACTGAGCGCTACGGTTGCCATGCTAAAGCCGGGGTAATAATATTAAGTATTAAGTACTGATGAGGCTACCCTGGGTAAACAAGACATATTATTATTATTATTATTATTATTATGACAAGACATGCACAGGAGAAAGAAAACAATGTTTAGAAAGCCATAATGTCAGAATTGTGGCAGAAATAGTTGCTAAATTGACATACTTGTACTAGATTGTACATTGTCAATTGAGCATTTGGATGCTCAAAAACATAAATTTGACACTTTGACCCGTCATGTCTCGGGTTTCATAGGTAAACACTACTTCTACTACTAGGCCTACCTATTTTACTGAATAGTTACATGGGAACCATTACCCAAGTTCATATTGAATATATGTAAAATCATATATCCATAATAACAGGTGACATGCATTTCATCTGAAGCATTTTTTACTTTCATTTACAGGTCAGCGGACAGAGCAGTGAATCGACTCGAAACCACAAGGTCCCAGGTTCCTCACCAAGTTCGTATACCTGCGGACGATCAATGGCCAAGTCCGAAGAGCAGGAGGTCCTGAGTGCCATACCAAGTTCCAATCTCTAGTGCCCTTTGGTAAGGCGCTCAATGCCATTATCAAATCCCTCTTATAGGACTTTTAGCCATAGGTCCCCGGTCACCCAAATAAAACAGGGCTCATCACTAACAATGTCCCGTGTCTTTACCCAAATTATATTGATGCTATCTATTTTATGAAATTTATTTAAACACAACACAAAAAGTAAGTTCCCCCAAAATCAAAATGTCATAACTTTTTAACGAAAAGGTTTCGAACAAAATAACTTGGTCAGAGTGTTCCTACACTTATTGACTAAGTTGTGTGTGAAAATGAAATTGATCCGTCGAGTCATGCATGAGTGAGCACACATTCAAGGCAAAATTGTCACTTTTCAAAAGTCACAAGAGCCATTTTGGGGGTCATTTTGGCGAATTTTGGCAAAGTGCTGTAGTTGTTTATCATCCATCGTTTGACCCCTTCGCACCTATCCTGACACTTTTCGTGTTTTTGCATGGTTTGGTAAGCACAATTTTAGTGGAAAGTAGCGCTGTTCAACCCTCTTAACTTTGAAATGGCAAAATCCATTCGGATTATTGAAAAAAATTAACATCAGATATTTCTACCAAAATGACTTGTCAATTGTGTATTAACACAAGAGGTAATTTTCTGGCTGGTTGAGTGAGAACACTTTAAAATTAAGCAAGAAATGCTAAAATTCACTGTTAATAATATGGCATAAAATAAGACTCCTGTGACTTTTGAAAAGTGACAATTTTCCCTTTAATGTGTGCTCACTCATGCACGACTTGACAGATCAATCTCATTTTCACACAGAAGTTAGTCAATAAGTGTAGAAACACTCCTGCCAAGTTATTTTGCTTAAAACCTTTTCGTTAAAATGTTACGCCATTTTGCTTTAGAGGGAACTTACTTTTTGTGTTGTGTTTATCTTTGCTTCAGTAGTAGTAGAAGTAGTATCAGTAGCCGTAGAAGCAGTATAGTAGCAGTAGTAGCAGGGGTACTACTAGTAATTGGTAGCAGCAGTACTGTAGAAGTGGTGATAGTAGTAGTAGTAGTATAGGAGTAGTAGTATAGTAGTATATGAGTAGTAGTAGTAGTAGTAGTAGTAGTAATAGTAGTATAGGAGTAGTAGTAGTAGTAGTAGTAGTAGTAGTATAGGAGTAGTAGGAGTAGTAGCAGTAGTAGTAGTAGTATAGGAGTAGTTGTAGTAGTAGTAGTATAGGAGTATAGTAGTAGTAGTAGTATAGGAGTAGTAGTAGTAGTAGTATAGGAATTGTAGTAGTAGTAGTAGTATAGGAGTAACAGGAGTAGTAGTAGTAGTATAGGAGTAGTAGCAGCAGTAGTAGTAGTAGTAGTAGTATAGGAGTAGTTAGTAACATTATTGTAGTAGATGTTATACAGGTCATTGGAATGCTTTCTAATTAGAAATATACATTTATTGGCCTTCATTATAATTTTATTTGACTCCTATATCATTTTTACCAAATAACAGCTATATCGCTTTGGATGACATGCATGTCACATGATATGATTTTACATGTGTGCAATATGAACTCGTGCAAATGTTTCCCCCGTAATTTCACAGTTAGGTATTAGAAGTAGTCAGTATTGGATTATCGTAGAAGATGATGTTACTATAAAACAGTAAACACCCGAAAAGTCAAACTTCGATGTGTGATTTGGTGCGGAGAAGGTCAGTAATTTTGGTTAGAAATCTTGCAAGGGGTACTTACCCCTTGGTGTGTTTTTTAGCAAGAAATAGGGACCTTCTCCCATTTCGACGAAAATCGCATTAATGTTTGTCCGTTACCTATTGATCATATAGATACGAAGTTTGAATTGGCTGTTAATACAGTTTCAAAGCCAAATCATCTACTAATGTGCGATAATCTCGTACTACTTCTACTCCTAGGCCAATATATGAGAGGAAAATGATGTAAAGTTAAACATCTTTACTCAAACGCAGAAGTCATTGATTTTTAACGATGGTGGTTGGTTTCCATGGTGATACAGGTGGGCCATTTTTCAAGCAACCATCCTAACTAGTGTTCGTTATGACGGTTATCACCATGGATACCAACCACCTTATTGTTGAAAGTATTATCCGTTTCAATCTCTGTATGGCGTCATTGGTGTGATTGATTTGATGAAAGAGAAAAATGTACATTAAATCTATGAAACTTTTACGCTGTAAAAAATAATATGCCCAGTAAGTAACTTTTAATATGCCCAGATAGTAACTTTTATATATTTTTCACATTAAGAATTTACTTTAAAACATAAGTTTTGCCACTTACGCACTCGATTTAAGTCCTAATAAATTTATTAGAATATACGTGAAAATTTTAGTAAAATTAAATACAAAAGAACATTAATTTTAAGTAATTTCAAGTTGTATTAATTTAGTATTGCTAACTCAAAATAAGCAAGTGTACGTATTACTCAAACAATTTATGTTGATTGTACCTTTTTTTTTTTTAAATAAAGACTGATGCAGTGCGTAATATAAGAATTTACATGATTATGAATATTCATTAAGACCAAGTTAATCTCTTTTTTAGAATTAAGCAATTCTTTTTTTTTTGTGGTTGAATGGGAATTTAAGGAGTTTAATATATTGCTTAATTCATTTAAGCAAACATAAGAAGATAAGACAATTTTTAATTGTCACTCGATTAAACAAAAATTAAAACTTGATATTTCAGGAAAATTGTCAACCATTTTTCTTTTTAAGATGCTACGATCAAGTATATATATAAAATTCGGAGCCCTTTCAGTAGTTGTCAACTATGTAATAGTGTTTGTTGGTGATGGTGGTAGACATTTGGTTAAATTGAAAGAGTGTCAGTGAATGTTAGATGGGTACAAGTATAATCATGCCATATTTTTTTTTCATATTGTTATCTATCATGATTACAATACTTAATTATTTACGTTAATGTAACTCAATTTAACTGAGTAAAAGTTTATTAAGCAAAATAAGTAACTTCTACTTAAAATTCCCTGTTACAAATACTTCAAATAATCAAAGCAATCTGTTGAACATTTTTGGAGTAATTTCAACACTTTTTTTACAGTGTATACACTGTAAAAATAATATGCTCATTGGTAATTTTTACTTATTTTTCCCATGAAGAATTTACTAAAAAAAATAAGTTTTGTCACTTACGCACTCGAATTACCGTAATGTTACCAGTCGTGGACTGGTTTGACAGTTTTGGATTCATAATTTTCAGAAAATACCATATTTGTTGAAGAATCACCAACCATTCGATGCCAAAATGCTTGTGAATAAAATCCACCTGAAACATTGCATCTTGCTTCTATGGCGCAAACTGCTCCAGTGTCGCCGCACTGTGCACCAGTGGTACAGCACCCTTGACTAATGATATTGCGAAGGAAGGATTAACCTAAGATAAATCACTCTGTTGTAAAAATATTCACTCAGTACACGGTGCGCTACTAAACCATACGCAGGAAGCTATCTGGCATATGGCATTGTCTTTGCGGGATTGTGCATGCGCACTGTTGTAATGCGTTTGTCGCCTAATCTGAGGTATACATGTAAATCTCTGCTATCGCTTCAGGTGGTCATGATTTGTGTGTTGTGGGAATGGCGCGTCACAGACTGGAGCATATAGCATCTCGACGAGACAGCCAACTTTGAACAAAGATAATTTGTTTCCAAACTGTTTTTCATGCAAACAAAATATGGCCAACATCTATAGAACTTAAGCTCTGTTACATCGAAAATAGAAAATATGGTACATATTATTTATTTTGTTTCATTCTGCTAAAGTGGAAGTTCTTTTTTTACAAAAAATATAGCAGAACATAAAAAAGCCCCGTGGATAATTCTTTTTGGAAAAGAACTTTTCCAGCCGTCATTCTTTGTGCGATCGGCAGCAAGCGAAACGCCGCATAGTTGTTTCTTATTTATTTTGGTGCAATAACTGCTAGCCAATCGCATCCGTTCATTGTGCTCCGTAGAGACTAGGGCAGTTGAAGAAGGGCGTTGCAGCAATGAAGCTGTATTACAAGGGTGCGCCACGACTGGTGACATTACGGTAAGTCTGTAACTCAAACTTTCAATTCAGTAGAATATACGTGAAATTTTAAAGTAAAAAAAAGTTATACGTATTACTCAAACAATTTATGTTAATTGTACTTATCTTTTTTTAAGTAAAGACTGATTAAGTGCGTATTACAAGTATTAACATCATTCATGAATTTAGACCAAATTAATCTCTTTTTTTTAATGAAACAATTCTTTTTTGTGGTTGAATGAAGATTTAAGGAGTTTAGAATATTTCCTAATTAATATAAGCAAAGATAAGAATTTTTAATTGTCACCCAATTCAAAACAAATCAAAACTTAATATTTTAATTCAGGAAAATTGTCAACAAATTTCCTTTTTTAAGATGCTAAGATCAAGTATAGGCCTATATAGAATTAGGAGTCATTTCAGTAGTCAGGGGCGTATCCAGGATTTCCCAATGGGGGGGGGCGCCAGGAATTATTGATCGCCGTCATGGGGGACGGGTCTTTGGAAAAATTTTGCTTCTGAAGAAGGGCTGAGATGCAAAATAGTGCTATTTGTGACCAATTTTGAAGCCTATTTAATGAACAATATTTTCAATTGGAATTTTTTTTTTTTACGACGGCCAATAAGGGGGGGGGGCGCGCCTGTTGCGCCCCCCGGATACGCCACTGGTAGTTGTCAAATTAAAGCGTATGTAATAGTGTTTGTTGGTGATGGTGATAGATAATTGGTTAAATCCTAAATTGAATTAGTGGTAGCGAATAGATGGGTACAAGATCAAAAATGTTATAATTTTTTTTAATTGTTATCTATCATGACTACAATACTTAAATTATTTACGTTAATGTAACTCAACTTGATTTTTTTCAAGTAATCATAACTTCATGCTATTTTTAGTAGAAGGTACTCCAAATAGCCTTAAGTTATTAATACTTGAAAACCTTAAGGCAGTATCTTAACATAATTAAATTAAGTAAAAACTACGGTATTTTTTTTTAATGCATAGGAACAGCTGGGATTAAGATAATCGATATCCTGCATGTCCAGAGGGCAGCCAAATAGTGGCATTCTTGATGAACTTGCATTCTTGAAATTGGTTGCTTAAATTGTCCTGCGTCGATTGTATATCGTTATTGGTTTAAAGACATGAAAGGTGTTTGATGTATAATACAATGTATTATAAAGACAGGTTTATTTGATTTTACAATTGGTAAGTTGTAAGTCATGGCTGCTATCACTGCCCAAATTGTAGCAGCATAAGTATTCAGTGTTGTTTATCATGATAAATATACAGTATGTATATTCTGTAAATAAATGTTTCTAAATAAATACTTCTAAATAATTAACAGATTTTCGTTCCTTTTAGTGTACCTTTCATTACTGAAAGAGTTATGAAAGTCAGAGATGAAAGAAAAAGGGAGATAGAGAGAAGGTGAGACAGTGTGTGTGTGTGTGAGAGAGAGAGAGAGAACGCGCAAATGAAATAGATCACAGATAATAGTAGAGTAGGTACAACAAAGGTGGATATATACATAGGTGAGAGAGAACGGAAGAAACATTGAAAGAAGAAACGCCTCGAGAGAGATGAAGGGAGAGAGAGAAGGGGAGGGGTAAAAGAAAAGGGAGAGAGTATAAGATAGATCTTAGAGAATAGTAGCGACCGAGAGAGAGAGAGAGAGATAAAATGGTCATAAATAGGGAAGCGAGAAAGGAAGAAACACTTGAAAGAGTGAAACATATGCGATACCACACATTCCTTATCTTGGTCTTACTCCCCCTTATCTTATTATTTCTCTCAGAGGCCCGCTTCACGAAACCGTCATCAGTCTCAGTTCGTGGACATCCCATGGAAGCGCGTGTTCATTTTAAAAACACACGTTTCTATGTATTGTCCAAGAAGTTACACTTACGACGGTTTCGTGAAACGGGCCCCTGGCTTCATTTCTTTCTCTCCCTCACTCAATCCCCGTTCCTTCTATCTCTACCTCTTTCTCCTAATTATTCTCTCCCTCACTACCCCTACCTCCTTATTTCTCCCTCTGTCTTCTGATCTGTCAATCACTAAATCTCTTTATCGTCCTTGTGCCCCTCCCCCATCTATCTTTCTTTGGCTCTCTCTATCTCTCTCCTGATCAGACAGTCAATCAATCAACCTGTTATACCCCTCACTTCTCTGTCTCTATTTCTTTCTCTCCTTTTTCTTCTGATCTGTCAATCATTCAGTCAAACTCTTTCCCATCCTGTTTGTCTCTTTTTTCTCCTACTCCCCCACTTCACTTGTATTATGAAAAAATATTTAAGTATTCTTATAGAAACAGCCAGTTATTGATTTCAATGACAAATTTATTTATAAATTCATTCATTAATTTATTTATTGTGTATGGCCAATAAACATTTAATACGAATATATTATATGTATATTGTTTACCTCTTCAGCTGTCATTTATTCGATGCAATCTACAATACATTATCAAAATACATATAAATATACATTCACTTCTCAACGATAATCTGGAAAGGAAGGAAGAAAAATAATAATGAATGTGAATATAAAACACTGCTTCTTCCGTATCCAAGGTCCTTGATCACTTATTGCAATGGTCGCGTTTTGTGCTATGTCGGATGGGATCGAATCCCATGATGTTCCATATATCAATTAAAATTCTCATTGGTTGCGACAGCATGAAATGAAATGAGACTAAATATATATACTCATGAGTCATGACTAATGACATCTTAATACAATCTTTAAAAATGACAGTCATGTCCATGGGGTACACATCAGTCATTTCAACACCGCTGGTCGTCTCCATGTGACGGCAAATGGAATGTCCCATAAATTGATGTGGGTTAGGGTTAGGGTTATAAGGTGGCTTAAAATCCATCAATGGTATGTCTTGGGAAAGGGCGAAGGCAGTTGTTAGCTCATCTATATGTATACAAAACAAGACAAGCTTTGGATGATAATGCAGGTAACATGATATATCACGAATAATGAATTTACTACCGTGGTAGTCCAACAGGGCGTTGTGTACAGTACCGCACCAGAACCAGAACCAGAATTTAAATCTAACTTTCCAAGCTAGCTACGCTCAAGTTCTAAGTTTGTTATGCATGTTTGGAGAAGATACGCCCACCAACGGTCTAGATCTACGGCCTGCAGACTTCAATGTCAATGCCGGGGTCGGGCCTATCAAAATGCTTAATATCTGAATGTTGTGATATATTTGATGAGAAAAAATTAACCAATTGAAATTGTAAATTACAATCAATGACGAGTCAAGTTAATCTATGCACAATTCATTTCAATTTGAACAACAAAAAACATACTTCCTCGTAGTTATACTTGTCCTGCAAAGCCCTTCACATTTGGGGAAACCGGACTACATGAATGCGTGGGTCGACTGTTCGGGTTATGTCTAAAAATCAACCTATGCTGAAGCTAGCCGAACAAGATAATCTCCGACCTTAAAGTGACAGTAAGTTGCAACTCCTAATTGGCGCCATCTTTCAACAGGATTTGAAAAGTGTCTATGCACTGTGCACTGGGCGTTGTGGCGTGCGCCTGTAAACCAAGCTGACGGGGCAGTTACAAATTGACTTGGGGTGCGGGTTCGAGCCCCGGTCACGTCTTTCGGATGGTGACGTTAAAGGGCGGTCCACACAGACGTAAATAATCATATCTGATTGATACACGTCTTAAAACCTAAAGTAATTTTCTCATCATGCCCCATCCTAGTTTGTAGAAGCTTAGAATGTATCTGTAGGCAATTTTCCACATGTGCAACGTCAAAATTAAGAGTTTGAAATATAAAATGTGCCTATTTTCCCAACAGCTGTTTGTCGAAATCCAAACTAAAATGCAATTAATTTTCAAATTATAATCTCAATTTAGCAGTTACTGTAGGTGGCGCTGTTCAAGTTTTGCCAGTTTAATGCCATTTCAATATCGCGATAACCCCAAAAGCTGTATGTTAGCATGGATGGATTTTTTTTTTTGGAAGGGGGGGGGGGGATATCGCGATAGCAAGGATGTCGCTTTGTCGGTCGCTAACTTCAGCCCGTGGGATTATTTGGTTTGTTACAGAGCCTTTCATGGAGGTCCCTGCTTTGTTATTGTTCGAAGCGATCTCTCCGTTGAAGATATATGGCAATGCCGAGTTTGGTATGAAAAATGGATTTGTTTTATCGCATTTTAAGAAATAAATACATCAATTTATATCAATTACGATTGATCTAATACATTGTTAGGAGTGAGAATCTAGATGTAGATGATCACACTATGTCAATCGATAAAAAAAAGGCCTGTCATCTACGTTTATGCTATAAAGAATAATAATAATAATAATAATAATAATTAAACATTTTTATATAGCGCATAACACATAGGCAAAATTGCATGTCCTTGTGCACTTTAAGAATAAAAAACGAGAAGTTTGTACAAGAAAAGGAAAAATGCACTGGGTTCATGATTCTGACTACTTATAAGTGGTAAAAAAAATATGTTTTCAAGATACTGAAGAAGTTCTCATAGGTTCCTATTATTTTGAGTTGTTCTGGCAATTTGTTCCACAAAAAAGTGGCTGCGTATGAGAAAGACCTTTCCCAGTACGACTTTGTCATGGTTTCTGGAACACAAAGCAGAGACTTGACACTGGAACGTAGCATTCTTTCTGGTTTATAATTGGAGTTAACAATTCACTAAGATAAGATGGAGCTAGCGGTTGTAAACATTGATAGGTTAATAAAAGTATCTTGAACTGGATACGAGACCTAATAGGTAACCAATGCAGATCTCTTAAGACTGGTGATATTGACTATTGCTTCTTTGTCCGTGTAACAAGTCGCGCTGCAGAATTTGGAAGGAGTTGTAATCTTTGTATTTGAGAAGATGGAAGACCAAAAAGCAAACTATTTCAAAAATCGAAATGGCACACAACGAAAGCATGACTTAATCGTTCAGTGGTTGATTTGTATAAAAAACTTCGAATTTTACCAATTTTATATAACCCAAAAGATGCTGATCGACATTTATGTGAGACAAAATTTTCATATGTAAACTTATCGTCAAAAATAACACCTAGATTTCTGCAGGAGTGCCATTTATGTTCAATGTTGATATTGGGTTGCTTGATCTATGGCGCGAAGAAAGATGAAGAAATTCAGTCTTGGTATCATTGAGCTTTAACCCATTTACCTGAGACCACTCTTTGACTGATTGCACACAATTTGATATTTGTGCAGTAACATGAACATCATCATTTCTCTTAAATGCAATATACAGTTGTATGTCATCTGCATAAAACATCTTATGAATGTTATGCTTTCTAATGGAGATGTATAAAGAGTGAATAAGATCGGGCCTAAAACGGACCCTTGACGGACCTCTTGAGAGATGGTTTTTGTGGATGACCGTTCTTTTCCAATCACTACAGTTTGAGTGCGCTGGGATAGATAGGACTCTATCCAAGCAAGTGCTTGACCAGTAATTCCAAAACGAATCTCAAACGTTGCAACAAGATATCATGCTTAATGGTATTGAACGCGCTAGCAGTACCAAGATTACTTCTTCTCCTTTTTCAAGTAATAAAATGATGTCATCAGTTACTCGCAAAAGAGCAGTTTCAACGCTATGAAATGAGCGGTAACCAGATTGTGACTTTGCGTGTAAACTGAATGTATTCAAATACTGATGAAGCTGAAAAGAAGCGATTATTTCCACAAGTTTTCCAAAGAATCTCAAGTTCGCAGTCGGACGATCACTTTTTAAATCTTCAACATCAGTAGCTGAACTTTTCAGTCTAGGAATAATATTTGCATGCTTAAAACTTTCAGGGAAAGAACCAGTCATGAAAGAGTCATTAATGACCTGTGTCATAAATGGTAATAGTTCTACTACCATTTTCTTCATAAATGACGTTGGGACGGGGTCAAGTGGACATGTTGTGGAAGAAGAAGTAGTAATATAGTAAGCTTAAGACACTGACCTAAATTGGGTGAATGATGAGGTTGCAGGTTCCTCAGAAAATTCCCTACTGTTATCAGCCACTGATGAATCCTGACAAATGACTGGAAAACTTACTCTTACTCTCGACTTCTAGCACTTTAAAGTTCGTTTATTGCCTAATGGTAGTACCCATAGCCAAATTTGGATCCGATATATATTCCGTCTGGATCTAATACGCATGCGCCAGTCTGTGCACTGGCTAGCTGTCTGTAAAAAGAGCGGACCCCAAAAAAAAAATCAGAAAAAAAAATTCGGACAATTTCTTTTTCTCGAAAATAACATATTTCAAAAAGACTAGAACTTTAATTCGTCACTGAAGACGAATTAGGTGGTCTGTCTGTCCAGTTGGCAAATTGATTTGTAAGATGTGACAATATTTCATGCACGATAATAATCCTGATAATGTTGACAATGGATGGAGACTTCCATCAAAGAAACTCGGAAGATTTGATATTGCAGGATACAATGGGAGATCAACCTCATAAATTTAATCCACGACAGGGAATCAGATTTCCCATAGGGTTGTACATAATGTACTGTAAACTACCTTCCAATAAACATTCAAAATAAGGCAGTTTATTATATTGTTTGTGATTGTATAATAATCGTCAAAGAAGATGGTAAAATGTGAAAGGCAAAAAGAAGGAAAAATGGACCCACCGGGGATCGAAGCTGGATCACCGGAAAGGGAGGCAAGTGCTTTAACCATTACATTAAAATATTTCCCATAGAGATAACACGTAAACGAAAAATGGGATTCTCAAATCACACATTGTAGTTAAAAAATTGGCATGATCCCGACACCTGATAAAAAAATTGGAGGCACACGCGAGCGTTTAATGAATTGAATTTGACCGGAATGACTTTGACCTTGATCATGTCAACTATGAATGAGAAATGACCTTCCGTTTTGAAGATATGACCATGAGTTGATTTTCACAAAATGGCGCTTTGATAGCGTCACTATGACCTGATGACCTTAAAAAGTTTTGGCAGAAAACTTCATACAAGGACTGATCACTGACCCAAATTTGAAGAAAATTGACTGAGCCGATTTTGAGTTATATGTGACACAAAAATTGGAATAAAAATAAAGAAAGAAAGAATAAAGAAAAGTCTGACGATATTAAGAGATGATGAGGTGATCTGTCGACAGACCACATAACAAAAAAATTTTGAAGAAAAAAAAAATCGAAAAAAACAAAAACAAAAACAAAAAAAAAGAGAGGGATAAAAACAATTTAGTAAAAAAAAATTAAACCTTGATTTTTTTTTCTTTTTCTCAGAGCGTTAATTTATATTTTTCTTCACATTAATTTTGTTTCCTCGTGTCCCTTCCCGGGCTCCGTAAATATTACTGATGTGGCTAAAGTAAGATCAATTTATTGATTCTAAAACTCCAATTCTTGATGCTTTACCATGGTAAAGAACTACCTTGACAGTCTCACCCATTTCAGCCTGTAAAGACACTTGTTTTATGTTTTGTTTTGATTAAAAATATACTATGATTTAAAAAACCGTGAATAAATTTGAATCTAAATCTGAATCTGAATCTATTACAAATGGAATACTGAAAAGTGCAACAAAAAAATATATATTCTAACGTAGATGGCGTACATCAATTTCGTTCAAATTTGTCAATTCATTTCAGCCAAACAGAATGATGAAAGCCTGGAATGCCAAGGCAGCGAATAGATGATTGCGTAGAGGTGTCGTGGTCTAGTAGATACGTCACCGGACTGTGGATCTCATGGTTCGTGGTTCGAGTCCCGCAGCGACGCTAATGTCCTTTGGCAAGACATTAATCTACATTTGCCACTCTCCACCAAGGTGTAGTAAATGAGTACCTGGTAGGAATTTATTCCTTGAATGCTTTTAGCGCCTTAAGGCTACTCATTTGTAGGCGCCCTGAACATCTTCTGGGATGGATACGTGCACAATATAAATGTAGTTATTATTATTAAATATTAAATATGAGCATGTGGTGATATAGCGAGAAAAAAACAAACAAACATAAATTGTTTTTCTTCTTTTATTTCTTTGTTTATGTTATCATTATTATTATTTTTGGTCTTGCTGTTATTACTCGTAGTAGTAGAAGTAGTAGTAGTAGTAGTAGTAGTAGTAATATTAGTAGTAGGAGTACTAGTAGTAGTAGGAGGAGGAGGAGGAGGAGGAGGAGTAGTAGTAGCAGCAGTAATTATTATGTTTTCCCGGTCTAATTCATCAAAACAGCAGCCAAATTGATGCACAGTTACTCGATTTCACTTGAATTTGAATGCTCAGCAAGATCAACAATTGCCTAAAATGAGTATTCGATTTCATATTTAGGGCAGGCAATCTCATACTTTCATCATGCATTTTGATAGAATGAGCATTCAAAATAGAATTTTACCCAATGAGCATTCAAATTCATGGGAGTTTCGGATCGCGAACATTTGGGAATTCGATTTCATCAATAGACAAGCATGTTCGCGATTTAACAATGCACTCCTTTCCTTTTAATTTCCAAATTGTTTTTACAAGATTAAATTTTGAAACGATCTTGCAGTGTCATAGATTAGGAATAAATGCATGATAATGATGAAAACTCATATTTACTCTACGAAAATGTCAAATCATAAAACATAACAAATTTTACCGGCCAATTTCGCACTTTTGTCAGTCAATTTAATTAAACGGTCATTCAATTTAGCAAAAAAATCGTTTACCGCATCTTCTGTCATTCAAAAGTGTATTTAAGTCATTCAATCTAGCTCTTTGCGCAAGGGATTTCGCTTTTGTATCATTCAAATTCATTTCCGTGCATTCAAATTAGCACGTATGTAAGAATCATTCAAATTCATCGGCAACTGCCGAAAGGACACCTCGGGCATTCAAATTTGCAAATGAGCAGTCAAATTCGGGAAATGTTCATTCAATTTAACACACAAGTTTTAACCCCGAGTTTTGTTTATAATTCCCCCTAAATAAGGCTGATTTCGAATTTAATTTCCTTCTTGGGTCCATAATATAGTAGACCTTATTGTCCTGTAGGCTACTTGTAAATGTTAAAGGATGGATTGTATTCTGTAGATTTCCCAAAGCCACGCAATTTGGGGGAATACCTGAAGGTTTAATTTGAAAAATATAGGCCTATACTTTGAACGAGAAAATGCATGCACCTAAGCATAGCCCACAATCTCCCCCGAGGAAAGAGGAGACAACATAATGTCAGAAAATCAGCATTTCTTTGTGTTTTTGTTTTTTCTCATCTAACTATAGGTAATTGCAGGGTAACTTTTAAAACCCTTCTTTATATCTACTTAGAAGAGGACGTTACATTTACTTTTATCATCTCCTGCATAAAATAGCGCTATAACAGCTTTCATTTGTCTTATTGTCTTCTAAAATTTCTTCTAACATTTAGTGTGTCCTCAATTACAAAGAAAATAATTATATTTGTAAGGTCTAGCTCTTGCGACCTACGATTGTTTCATGTTTGTATATATACATCCACGACCACGCGAAAGAAAATATAGACCTTTATTCACTCAAACGACGGGATCTTTACAATTTGCCATAACCCAAAACATATTATAGGCCCTATCTTGAATGGCAAATATCATGTCAAACCAAACACATAATACAAGACAATAGGAAAATATCACAAATAATGTTCGGGGAAAAAATTTAAATCAAATGCTCATCACGCTAAATTTGATTCTCCATTATGAATTTGAATGAAGGAACAGGTTTGTTGCGTGATCACGTGGCCATTCGATGCTAAATTAAATGAAGGCTTTATGAAATACGTGCGTTACCTATGAATTTGAATAAAAAGAGTTTTAATTTGACTGCCTGAAATGCGAATTCGAATGCTTCCGCGATGAATTTGAATGCACAGATCAAGAATTTGAACTGCCGAAAAGCACGGCATGGCAAAAATCGTTTACATTGAATGGTTGTAAAAAAAAAAAGTTGCGAAATTGGCCGGGAAAACCTATAAACAAACCCAAGCGCCGTGGAACGGTTTCTGAATAAGAAGTGGGGTTGCTTGAGCCCCGTTATTTATTTTTATAACATTATTGACTTACTTTTCTCTAATTTATGGTCTAACAAGTTTACACAATAATTATTGTTCATATTTTCAAGTGAAAATCTATTTCATAATGTTATATTGTTAAATGTATGTAAGTGGGTGTAATAACTAATAAAGTTATTTAGGAAAATTATTTCTTTCATAAAAGTATCTTTGTTTTTCATTGGGGAGGGTTGGGGTATTGAGCTTAAGTCCATGATTATGAAAGCTATAAGGCCTATGGAATGGAACTGAGTAATGAAAAGGAAGTCTAACCACGCATTACAAAACAATTTATTTCAAAGTAAATTAATTAAAAGTCCAAATTTACCTAAAACATGCTAAATAGACCTGTTTACTAAATGTTCAAATTTTATGCATACTTTTGAAACAAAGGTTGTTCTTGACAACCTGAAAGCTTGCCAGAGGATTGTCAGACATAGCAACAAGTAATGTATGCAAACTGGATTCCAAGTATTGTAGTTCATTCATTAATAACAGGTTAATGGAATACCTCGTTACTAGGTCCCCAGGAAAGAAACATCCATAAATTTGAATCACTTAGTAAACAGGTCTATTGAATGGGCTTATTACGAATTCGAATGCCCACGGGCGAATTTTAATGCTGGCAGAGACGCTTTCCGGCATGGTGGCGAATTTGAATGCTCCCAACCGACTTTTTATTTTAAAAGTGTTAAATTGTTTGATCTAAGTGCGAATTTGAATGACCGAAATACCAAGTTGAATGATGAATTTTAGGGTGCAGATTTTTTTCGCTAATCTGAATGACTCTTATATCAAATTGAATGAAAAAAGTCCGAAATTGACCGCGAAAACCTATAATAATAATAAAATGAAAATAATAATAATAATACTAATAACAATAATGATGATAATAATAAGAACAAGAAAAAGATAAATGAAAATAATAATGATAACAATAATAATAATAATAATAGTATAGGTTTTCCCGGCAGGCCGGTAGCCATGGGTTTCTAAAGGGGTGGGTCGTTTTGGCAAAAGTGGACCTTTTTGTCACAAGCAATACGGACCTGCCGGAGGCAGGTCCTTGCTAGGGGGTCCGGGGGCATGCTCATTTTTTCATGAAAAAGCAGACCTCAGCCCAAGAAGGGGGGGGGTCGTCCGACCCCTCCGACCCCCCTCTGGCTACGGGCCTGCCCGGCCAATTTCTCACATTTGGCAGTCAATTTAATAAAACGTTCATTCAATTTAGCAAAAACATCGTTTACCGCAACTTCTGTCATTCAAAAATGTATTTAAGTCATTCAATTTAGTTTCAATCATTTATTAATTTTGTTAAAATGAAACAAAATATCGAGTATAAGATATCAGAGAAAAGGGGGAAATTAACCTCACATTTTAGAAAATGGTCGATTTCATTTATTTAATTGAGCTTTGATACATTTCGCTCCCTCTTGCCGTGATAATTAGTTACAGTCAGTGACAAGTTATGTTGATTTACTTCTATTATTTTTGTGAATAATGGGTTTACAGCAGAGCCCCACCGGCCCTAGACAGAACGTTGCCTTTTTGGGATTGTAAAGATTTTAGATGTATTATTGATGAAACTTGAACACTTTTCATTTGCAGTTTATTATGCCATCAGTGTATTGAGAATTAGTCTTTTTTGATGATCCCGGTTACCATGGTTATGGTGGGTCTCTGCTGTCCTTATCTTCAGAGAGACATTTTTGTTGTGTTGTGTTGTATTGTTACCTGTGGTGTGGTGCAGTGTCATGTCATGTATCTCTTGTTTGTCCGTAAGTCTTGTCCTGCCATGTGTGGTGGCGTGTCTTGGGTTTTGTCTTGTCTTGTCTTAAGTTGCTTTATGTCTTTTAATAGTTTATGCATACGATATCATTGTGAATACGTTATATTCTTGTGTTCTTTTTCAATAAACACACAAAAAAAATTAACTATAGAATGGGGAAAATGTATTGTAAACACGGTGTATTTATTAAGCAGCCAAGAGGCAATCATTACATTAGATCCTAAGTTAGATCCTTACTTAGATCCTAACTTAGCCTAAAGACTAAATCTAAGACAAATAAAGTTATTGGCCGGTATTCTGATAGCAGGTTTAATTTAGACTAGAGGTACATGTAGTAACGTCTAACGAGATCCAACTTTCAGTTTGAATATTAGTTGGAGATTGAGTAGGCCTAAGTTAGGCCCTAGATCAACGAGTACGACGAACTTGTAAAAACTTGTGTCTTTAGTCTACTGTTAGTTCTAAAATACGTTAAAACAAATAACAACTCTAAAGTCTAACGGTTAAATCTAATTTTGCTACCAAAAAATGGGATTATCTAGGATCTACCGGGGTTTTTTTCTCTCCGTAATTAACACTAGTAAAAGAAAGTTACAATTTAGGCGTTGGTCATTTCAGGAGCGACGTTTACGTGCCAGGTTTGCAAGAATTTCGTATCGCTAAACTAAACATACGGTATGTACGGGAGGCCTACAGGCTCTAACGTTAGCATGCCTACGCGACAGATTTAAACCCGACTTAAACTACCCCCTGCGCGAGTCTAAATATTGAGAGAGTTATTACCACACTTAGACTGAAGTTAGACTAAACCTCGCTATCGGAATACCAAATTTAAACCCAGGTTTAAATATGGCGACTTAAACCAGGCTTATTACCACACTTAGACTGAGGTTAAGTTAAACCCGGCTATCAGAATGCGGGCCTGTGAGTTTACTACATGATGAAAAGTTGATTGATATCAATCAATCAACTTTTATTTGCCAAGCATTTGATTTTATTTGCCAAGCATTCAGAACATAATAAATTTGTACATAGTAGAATAACAAATTAGCAAGCTTGAACAGGATAACCCACGAAAGCTCGAAAGCTTATTTCCAGTGGGGTCCTCTTGTATGAATAAAAACGAAAAAAATTTTGTCACCTACTTAAGCCTATAGGTCACAACCCGGCGTGCGTGTGTTTAGTCCCTACGTGTTCTGCGGAGGGAGTAGCAAGAACAGGGAAAGGGTACATCAACGCACTTCACACGCACTACAACGCAAGGCGTAAGTACGTGGCCCGCACGCCACGCCTGGACGTGAGTGGTTGCGTGCATCGTACGTTGCGCACCTGGTAAGTGAGTTGTACGTGCTTACAACGTACGATCGCCGTGCGGTTGCCTCGTTATCGTACGGAGGCCGTACTTTCACGTACGGTGTCCTTACTGACTTGCAGGGAGTAAGTGCGTGCAAGTGCGATAAACGTGAGATTTTCCCGCCCTGTGTCGTTGGGCACATTATAAGTCTGCTCGGCTTTTATATATCCTGCAGAAATCAGCGCGCACAACGTACGTTGTAAGTGCATAGCACGTACTTCCTCGGTGCGGTTTACGTGAGTTCTGCCTGCTCACTGGACAATTGAACTGGAGAAGCGCCAAATAAGCACGGACCCCGCACTTATCAGGAGCACGCACGTGCTAGGTGCGTTGTCCGTAGAGCAAGTAATTGTGGGAAAAATTTTCAAAAACTCACGGAGTCCGTGCGTTGTGCGCTCGTTAGCAGCAGAGGGCACGCACGTCAACGCACGTCACCCGTACTGGGGTGAATCCGTAGACCGCCCGCAGCCTGAACGCAGCGAAAGTTCCTCCTGCACTAAAAATTCTACGTCTTGTCTGCGTGCCCCAAATCCGTACGGAGGCAGTACTCACCACGTACGGATCCACAAATTTTGCCCACGCAGACAGCACGCACTTGCAAGTACGGCGGGTTGTGACCTAGGCTTAATGGTGACAAAATGTAGGCAAGTTATATGTGATAGAACCAATACTACTCACAATCGGACGGAGTGGAATGTTCTGTTTATGAATTTTTGGAAGACCATAAAATTTAGGTGGAACTTCTGTTCTTGTGTATAATTTGCGATACTCGTCTCTATTAATGCCCTGTCGTTCTCTACATCTTGTAGAACACTGACCAGTTCCTTCTTATACTTGCGCGTTGGATCGTTAGAGCCAAGCTTCTTGTAAGTGTTGTGATCACTAAGTAGAGACTCACATTTGTTGTGGTAATCACAAGTGTTCAAAATAACAACAGTCCTACCTTTATCTGCACGTAAGATTCGGATGTTCTTATCCTTCTTAAGATCATCCAAGGCTTCAAATTCCTCTTGGTTGAGATTCCTAGGCCGGTTTAGCAATCCAACGAATTTCGATCTCAGTTCAGTAGCACTACGTTATTGTAATTCATCAAATATAAAATCATTAGCGGAAGAAGGACTGCCATTATAAGCAGTTCTTTGCTTGAGAATATGGCAGCCCCAGACAAATATGAAATAGCTAAAACATGTTTAAATAAGCAGAATGGATAAATAATTGAAATTCTAAGTTAAAAGCATATTGATGATGATGTTGATGAAATGATGATGATGATGATGATGATGATGATGATGATAACGGTAATGATGATGATGATGATGATGATGATGAAGAGTTGACACGGAAATTTTACCTTGTATATTCAGATAGTAATATCGTTTTAACTTTTGCTTTAAATGAGTAAATGGACCAACAGGATTTAATGAATTCTGGGAGAGAGTTCCATAGGTCTGGACCATGGTGTCTTATTGATCTATGGGCAATCAGTAACTTTGGGCTGACGAGATGCAAATTGGAGGAATTGCGAGTAGGGTAGGAGTGAATAGTTAAATTATAAAAGTTTTGAAATGAAAGAGGAAGAAAGTAATTTAGATACTTAAATATGAACAGTAAACTTTGTAGTGAATTGATGTCGAATACTGTTAGAGTTTTCAGTTGGTAAAATATTGGTCTGGTGTGAGATAAATATGGTGACCCGGTACATATGCGATGGGCTTTCTATTGCAATAAGTAAATAAAGTTGTTTTTTGTTTTGTTGGTGGTGGCCCAAACTAAATTACAAGGGACAAATCTCCTTACTTTGTAAAGTATACCAACATTCCTAGAAATAGAAGTTGTTATATGACGAATGTTCGTTCTAATTAAAATTTCATCGATAATGACGCCCAAAATTTTTGTTTGTCTCTTCTTTCAAGAGGTATATTATCTATAAGTATGTCGAAAGGAAAATCAATGACTTGAGAATTTACGTGCTTGAAATACATGAAATTGGTTTTATCTAAATTAAGGGACAATTTATTGCATTCAAACCACAAAGATAACTTTGGTAACTCATTATTAAGTGTATTTACTAGGGTATTTAAGTTATGATGTGAACAGAAAACGTTTGTGTCATCTGCAAATAATCTGAAAGATAAAAGAGGCCTTGTATTGGTTAAATAAATAATATATAATAGAAAGGGCCTAGTATTGACCCTTGTGGAACACCGCATTGGATTGGTAGGAAATCTGAAGAAACATCATTATACACTACATATTGTTGTCTATTAGATAAATAGCTTTCAAACTAGGAGAGTGCAACTCCACGAATTCCAGAGTAAAGCTTTTTAAGTAAGATATGGTGGTCAAGCGTATCAAAGGCTTGTGATAAGTCCATGAATACTCCTATTACATGTTCTCTATTGGCCATGGCATTCGTTATTTTATCATATAATTGTACTAAAGCTAGGTCGGTTGAATGTCTTTTTCTGAAACCATATTGATTTAGATTTAGAAAATTAAATGTATCTAAAAAGTTATACAGTCTTTTGTAAATAATCTTTTCTAGGATGTTTAAATGCTGGGAAGAATTGATATAGGCCTGTAATTACTTATTTCGTGAGGATTGTCCTTTTTTGAAAACGGGATTTACCTTTGCAATTGTAGTGACCTGGCATATTTTATAAATATTTCATCATCAAAACTCTCGTCAAAACAAGACTTTGTTTATTTTTCATTTTTCAACTAGGTCACCAGACAACCTACTTCCTATATCTTTATTTTATCTACTCGAGTTCCTTTGTTTACGCGCGAACAGACATTCTTGACCTTATTTTGACATTCCTCGCGCTTCAATGTATAACATCGTGACAAGTTTTATTTTTAGCATACCACCTGCATCTCACATGTTGCCTCTTCAGTTCCCTGAACTTTTCAAGGCTCCAATCAGAGCTCATCTTTTTTATCAAGCCAATCAGAGTTCATCAAATTTTTACGTCATTAATTAGCTCAACCAATGAACATTATTTTTGGATGTGGTCACCGATTTTCCAAAGTCGCGTCCACGACATAATTCATTATTACTTCACTTGCTTGAAACAATATGTTTTGCACATCTTTACCACAAGAACAATGTGTGTGCCAAATTTCATAAGCATTGCTCGAAAATGAGAAAGTAGTTCGATCCCCAAGATTTCCTGCTGATTTATTACCATAATATACCGTTGCCATACTGTTACCATGGCAACGCAGTTTCCGACACAGAGTGTTTGCTCTTATATAGCTTAATATCAGGGAACATGTTTGGACCACGCCCCCCCCCCCACAATCACATAAATATTAATAGAAATTTCACAGCAAATAAATTTTTAAAAATACAAACATCTCTCCTAGCTCCCCCTCCCAACTCTCTCCCTCTCCTCCCTGGTGCAGTTAGAGTTTATTCCTATAAGTTTGTATTTGAAGGAACAATATCAAGATAAATGCCCTTTATGGCTTTATCAAAAGCGATGTACAGAAAAAGAAGGGGAATAGAAATAGAATATCACTGAAGGTAATTAATACCCCTGCCCAAATGTGTGTGCCAAATTTCATAAGCATTGCTCGAAAAATGAGAAAGTAGTTCGATCCCCAAGATTTCCTGCTGATTTATTACCATAATATACCGTTACCATAGTAACGCAGTTTCCAACACATTCAAAAATGTCTTGCACATCTTCACCACAAGAACAATGTGTGTGCCGAATTTCATGAGCATTGCTCGAAAAATGAGGAAGTAGTTCGATCCGCAAGACTTCAACCTGATTTATTACCATAATGTGCCGTTACCATAGTAACGCATTTCAGACATATTACAAAAATATGTCTTGCACATTTTCATCCCAAGACCAATGTGTGTGACGAATTTCACGAGCATTTCTCGGGCCAGACAGCGGGCCATGTAACGCTGGGAGAACGCGCAAAGAATGTTTGAAAAAGATCTCGCAGATAGAAAATAGAACTTTAACAATAAAGTGTTAAATGTTGCGCAAACAGACCTTTCAAACATAAATAATGCAGAAACTCGACAAGCAAAATATGAGTTGAAAGAAGTCAGAGGACATTGAATACAAAGCTAAATTTGATGCATTAGCTAGGAACATGAATACCCTATGGCGAAATTGAATGCTCTATCTTCAGTCACGTGTTCTTCCGTGCTAATTTGAATACACTATGGCGAATTTGAATGATATTTTTACACTTTTGCTTGCTCTATGGCGAATCTGACTGCCCATTACGAATTTTTGGCTGCCCTATGGCGATTTTGAATGACTAGTTTGAATTTTTGAATGACCTATAACGAAATTGAATGAACTGTTTATACTCTTGCATGCACTAAGTGCGAAATTGGACGGGAAAACCTATAATTAAAAAAAAAACATCTTAATAAAGACTATAACCTTTCCCTCTCGGCCGATCGACATACATGTACACTATGCATGTACCACAATATACGCGTGCTCTATTTCGGGAGTGTGTGTGTGTGTAATTGGGTTTTTACAGACGTGTATCAATCAGATATGATTATTTACGTCTGGGACCGACCTTTAACGTCACCATCCGAAAGACGTGACTCAGTCTTGAACCTAGGTCCGCTGAATCAGTTTATAACTTCCACTGGTAGCTGGATTACAGGCGCACGCCACAACGCCCAGTTCTCTATTTCGGGACTGAGCACTCTTCGTATTTATACTCTTTGTCAGAGCTGCAGTGGTTATAAGGTTTCTTGCGCCACTAATAAAGTCCCAATAAAATCCAACTGGGAGCAACTGCTGCTCTTTCATGGGACTGATCTGAACCAGTAATTATCTCTCTTTATGCACATATGAAAGAAAGTGTTCAAATATGTATCAGTGATTGTATATGAATTCTTTTCAACAATTACATCATCTACACGGGTCGCTAAATTTTTTTTTTCCCACGAACTTTTTGTCCCTGTCCTCCCTGGCGCATGCGCACCTGATCCTTTCCGATCTAAATCAATTTCGCAATCATAGGGTTTATTTTGTAAGCGATATAATGACGATTGCTCCCAGCGTCTTGCTGTGGTGAGATGCGTTAGCCCTCAGACATTTAACCTGAGGTATGTGGGTTCGACTCTCAGTTTGGACATTACAAAAATAACGTTTTGTATTTTTATTATTGCTCAAAGTAGGATGAAACTTTGAAACCCCATCCAACTCCAAGCATTGTAGGACTATTTCAAAGTTGCGCATGCGTCAAGGACGATAGTGACAAAAGTTCGTGGGAAAAAAAATCAACCGTAACAGCAACGTTGAAACAAAATGTTACCAAACAACAAAGGAATATATATACTCTATCCATACATGCTGAAAATACTCTGTTCATCCCACATTTTTAAAACTATACTCAATTTAAAAAGTGTAACATTTTTTCTGACTCGCGCTGTAGTTACAGGCGTGTGTCCTTCAGTGGAGCGAGTCAAGTTGCAGAGCGCCATCTCCAGTCAAGGTGAAAAAAGGAATATATTTGTGAAAAGACAAATAGTTTTTGCAAGTGAATTGATTTTATTTTTGGGGGTTGCGGACAGGGGAAAAGACAAACACGCCATTTATAAAGTAAAGACAAGGAAATAGCCTAAGAATATTGAGGGAGCGAAACAAATTACTCCAGATCAAACTTTGAATAATACGTTTTAATGTTGAGTATTATATAAGACAAATGCATTTCTTAAAAGATAAATTGATAGACGAGTACATTTTAAAAGTTGAATCGATTGTTTATGGTGAATATATTTTTTTTAAAGATGCTTTTATTCCTATTTATTGGTGATAGCGTTTACATTTGCGCTAACCAGCGGTGCCTCTGGACATATTATTCAACAGCAATAAAATGTAGAAAAGAATGGGAGAAATAAAGAGAAGTAGGGAGGAAGATAAACAACAAAAATACAAGGAAGGGAGGGTGGGAATGGAAAAGACGAACAGAAATAATGCAAACCTGGAGGACGATAACTGTAAAAGGGAATTATAATTAAATATCATAATTGATAGGATTGAAGTAAATTGAATAAGTCATAAAGAAATGTGAGAAAATTACAATGCCCCGACCGGGATTCGAACCCGGGACCCTGGATTACATGACCAGTGCTCTACCAACTGAGCTATCCGGGCTCCCGTCGAAGCAAAGTAACAATCTCACATATAGCCCCTCTCTTTCCATCGAGCGTAGGGGGTACATCCATACCAATTCCATGCGTACGCTATAATGGCCTACCAATGAGACAGGTCTTCCCTCTAAAGTCGAGCAAATCCATGCCAACGAATTTCTATAGAGGACAATTTGAATTTGTAATTAAATATCATAATTGATAGGATTGAAGTAAATTGAATAAGTCATAAATTATAATTCTCATAAATAACAACAGAAAAGCGTGAAATGGAAATCGTATAGAAAATATTATTATGATCAACAATGTTTTATCAAAATCAAAACAATGAGTGTTATCTTAAGAATTATTTCCAGTAAACACACCATACGATAGTTGATGCGAAATACCATACATCAGGTTATAAATACAAAAATAGTGTTTCAGAAATTAAAAGCTGGTGACAATGAATAGGAAGAGGTTTTTGACCAACTTTAACCAATAGTCTAGCACACGCGTATTTATAAACCTCACTACAAATTATGAAGACAAGTTCACTACTAATGAACCCTTGTTTAAATTGCCACAGGACGTACGCGGCAATTGAAATAACTTATGTTAAGTTTTGCCCCGTTTAGAAATATTTGAAAAGTGATTTGCGACGCCAAATTGGAGATGATAATGAGATGCCGTAGCGTTAGTCCGCAGGCGTCAATTTGAATACATAAAAGAGAGGGGTGATTAGCAATAAGTGTGCGGTTAATGGCATCAGGTATCCTAGCGTTGGCCCATCCATTGAGGGGGCACTGGTAGCATAAGGGGGTGGAGGTACTTCCAAGGGCTTTTGCTAAACAGTCGGGTAACGTCGCGTCGCGTTGGTAGAAATTTTCGAACATTTTTCAGGAAGGTGTCTTCAAGGGGACAAATTGAAAAAGAGTCCATCTCAGTATGATTTTTCCCGTTTTCAGGCTAAAAACGACAAACAATAGAATGATAATGCAAAGAAGACGTACAGTCCGTCCCAGTGGCGGGGGCGGTGCAGCTTCCCTCTGTACCCCGTCTGTGTTAGATCTAGATTCTTCTTTTTCTTCTTCTTCCAGTAGTGTGCATAAATTAACCTCCAAGGAGTATCGTCGCACAGCAGTTGGTTGTCTATCGGCCGATCAAACGTGTTGCTCGAAAACTTATTTTAAAAAATAATAATTCCCAAAACGAACGCATCTACACTATATACAAATTGTTCTCATATTTTGGGTTAATGTATGCCGACATCTTTGACTCGTGTCTTGAAGATGTCGATCGATGGTAGTCAGTAGACGTAAGTAAAGGTAACAAAACTAGATTAAATTAATTGAAGCTACTAACAGACTAATATAATGCTTACCTGTCACCACCTTCCCCTGACCCTGAGGCTGAGCTTGAACTTGAAGCCATCGTACGATGATACACCATCCCGGTGGCCTGTACTTTCACGGATGATGTCTGATGATGATGATGACGATGATCGTGACACAGTGCAAAGCACTTTTAATTACGCATGAAAAGATATGCAGCGTAACCCAGAGCATGACTAGCCTACACGTACCGTACATGTATAGGCAGGCTAGGCCTAGTCTGCACAGACCCTAATTTGACACTTTATCAGAAAATCATTGTGTCTTGACAGAAGCCTAATTCAGCTACCTTCTGGTCGGAAGGAGCAGCTATAGTACATGGCCTATAGTAGTCTTACAGTGCAGGCACTCTTTTACGACTGACCAGGGTTTGTGCCTGCAAACTAGGCTAGGCTAGGCTAGTCTAGGCCATGCGCAGCTCAGGCCATTCCACGAATCCGGAAAACGTAAACACAGCTAAAATTATTAAAATTATTAAACATCTCTGTGTTTTCAATCCAAAGTTCAATAAAACAGTGATTAATTGAATAATTAATTAATTAATCCAACAATCGATTTATTCATGGCATAAGAAATCAAATAATTAATTCATGCTGCCATCAGGCCACCTTTTTTTCCCTTCTCCTTTTCTTTTTCTTTTCTTTTTTTCTTTGCTGCTAAAAAAAAAATACCATACATAAAATTCCTGAAAAATGTTCGAAAATTTCTACCAACGCGACGCGACGTTACCCGACTGTTTAGCAAAAGCCCTTCCAAGGCCATAGATTATTCGATCATTTCCCCCTCTTCCATTTTCTCTTTTCATCATCTTCTTCTTTTTCTTCTTCTTCATCTTCTTCTTTTTCTTCTTCTTCTTCTTCTTTTTCTTCCTTTTCTTCTTCTTCTTTTTCTTCTTTTTCTTCTTCTCCATTTTATTAGTTGTGCTGTATTTCAAATACAGACCACTATATGTTTTTGTACCATTTTTTCTTTCTTTATTTGTTTATTTACTATTATTATTATTTATTTTTATTTCTACCCACTTTATTTTTTTTACAAAACGGCTAATTCAAATATACTCAAATTTGGTACAGTAGTAGAAATGGTTATTGTCTCAGCAAATAAATTTTCAGCATAGTGAATGCATTGTGACGGCATCTAGGCGCCATTTTGTAAAATTCCGACATAGGCCTATGCTATATCTCTGCATTGGGAAATCCTAACATAACGATATTTGGCATGATGCAAATTAATTAAAAGAGAAATGAATTGAACATAGGATGCGTGTGCGTACGTGCGCGTCGGTACAGTTGCGCGCGCGCAAAATCTGAAAATGCTCAAAATGGTCTAGGATCAATTTTGGGCATTTTCAGGCCATTTAAACATTTAAAAAAAATCAGCGCGTGCGGGCGTGCGCGGCAATTACATAAAGTACCTTATGCAGCATAAAAATGACTAAACTTTGACTGTTTTAGCATTCTAATCATCCCTGTATCATTAATTTTGTATAACATTTTTTCTTTAACGCGCTTACGCGTACGTACGGTAAACGGTAAAAATGCTTTAAAGGGACTGGAATAGGGTTTGTACGAAATTTTTTTTTTTTTTTTTTTTTTTTTTTTATGGGTGTATTTTTTTTGGGTTTTTAATGACGAATCATCAAGGATCACAATACATACGAACAATTTTTAGATGATTAGAATACAAAATCAATAAGGCAGAATAACAGCAAAATAGTGAATGGATCAAAAGCGAAGTGATACACACCTTAGTTTACAAACAACCAGAAAATCACAATTTCACTGACATCAAAAACCTACAAAACACAAATTGCTTTCCACAGCCAACACCCTGGCACTCCCGCCCCCACCCCCCCCCCCCCCCCCCCCCGTGTGAGTGTGTGTGTGTCTCTCTCTCTCTCTCTCACACACACACTCTCTCTCTCTTGCACTTTCTCCTACCCACCACCCTCTCCCCCGAGAGGCATTACAATTTTTGTCACTTCTAAGTACACCGCTCCAACAACATACAATAAACCAAAAAATCGCTCCACCACTCGACCCTGTTCAGTCCAGCCCATTCTATGAGAATCCTTAGGAACTCTACAAATACATTCTGAGAATTGTTCACCGACCGAAAAACAATGGTGGGAATTGTAGGTCAGGAGGTCACGCGCAGACGCCCGGAGTTCGCCCTTGAGGTAAACAAGAGTTTACATAATGGCAGTACATACAAGTATCACATTGTAAATGAACATAAACACGTACATTTAGCACTATCATGGGAATAGGCAAATATTAGATGTGGCATTTTATACCACAAAAAAAAAAGAAATAAAAAGACACTCTTAAACAAAATACATATTAATTTTAGGTTTACACAGGGGATTGCAAGGGAATAATTAAATTTCAAAGCGCCATTTCTTAAAGTGAGCAGTTTGTTTGTTTTTCTTCTTTGCAAGTAATATTCAACTTCTTTCTGTTTTTTTAACAAGGGACCTAAATGCAGAAGAATTGGGAAGATGGTTCTTAAATTTGCAAATGAAAATGTGGTATTTCAATAACAAAAATAATTATGAAATGAATTTGTCATTACAGATTTCAAAAAAAATTTCAAAATTGGTTACAGTTATGACAGATTTGTTTTTTCTGTGATATTATAGCAAGAAGGCTCTGCCTGTTGTAACCATTTCACATTCCCAAAAAAGGTGGACCATTGTTTCCTCCTTTTTATTACATAGGGAGCAATTAGGTGAATCTTTCCGTTTAATCTTAAAAAGAAAATCGTTTAATGCAATGGCTTTGTGGAAAATCTTGAAGTAAAATGACCTTAATTTGGTATCAATAGTGCACAAGAAATTAGTATTGTGGACCTTTCCCCAGTCAATACTGGTACAGGTAAATTTTCATTCCAAAAAGCATATCTTTTGTTTGGGGTGTGAGAACCAAGCAATAATTTGTAAGTATTTCTGGGGACTTTTCTTTTTTAGTGTTTACTAGCTTATGGACAATTGTTTCGTGGACACCCACCATATCAGGATCAAAATTCTTCATCCACTCTTCTGGTATATTTTTAATTAAAAAAGTAAATTTCCTCCTGTCTGTAGCAGGGATACCAAAATCTAATATAAGTTCTTGAATAATTTATGGCCAGGTAGGGGTGGATTAAATAAATCAGATACAGTCAAAACATTTTTACTATACCAACATGGATAGAAGGAATGAGATTTAGATTTAGATCGAATTGATCTATTATACCACAGAATTTGACATGCGCCTAATTCAGAGAACTTTTTGTCCTAAAATTCAATAGTAGCTTCTTCTCTGAAAATGTACCAACTTCTTAAAGATTCAGCTAGTTGTATATTACCCATGGAATTTAATACACTCTCAGGAGCATGAGATTCCCACAGAAATTGAACATTTTGGTTAAACTTTTCCAAAAACGACACTTCAATATGTTCCATGGAGCATCAAAATCGTCATCTAGTAATAATTTTACCCAAACAAGTTTTTGAGCAGTTGCAAAGGAAAGGGGGTCAACCATCTTGAGACCTCCTTGAATATAATCATTACACATTATCTTTCTCTGTATTCTATCCTTACCTCCATTCCAAATAAACTTAAAGAACAATTTATTCAATGTTTTAAAAAAGGAACAGGGTAATTTAATAGAGAGAACCGAGAATAGATATATTAATTGTAACACAAGGGTTTTGATAACACAAACTCTGCCAATTAATGAAAGGTTCTCATTCGCCAGCAGTCTAAGGTTTGCTCCAATTTTTTCAATTTCTCCTTGTAGTTCACATCATGAATTAAGGAAACATTTAGACAAAAAAATAACTCCAAGACACTTAAATTGAGAGTTCTTCCACGAAATACTACAATCTGCATAAGGGAAAACTTGATTTCCCTTTTTTGAACCTATCCAAACAGCTTCGGTTTTGCTAAAATTTATTTTGCACCCAGAAAATTGACTAAATTTGTGTAAGGTTTCAAAAAGTTGAAAAAACGAACCATCTGTGCCATCCAAAAAACAAACAGAGTCATCAGCAAACAGGGGATCTTGACTTCTTGAATTTTTTACCAGGATACCCTTAATCAAATTATTTTGTCGTATGGAAAGGGACATAATCTCTATTACAAGTAAAAATAAATATGGAGAGATAGGACATCCCTGAAAAATTCCTCTTTCCATAGTGATGCGTTCTGTAAGGAAGCCATTATTCAAAACATACACTCTTAGAAAAAAAAGGTTTGAGCACCTTTAAAAGGTGCTTTATTTGCCACACCAGTGCCACCTTTTAGGGTGTCCCTAAGCACCTTTTGAAAAGGTTTTAATCGACACCTTTAAAGGTGCTCATCACGAAAAGAAAATGAATGAATAGTTAGGTTTTAAGACGTGTATCAATCAGATATGATTATTTACGTCTGTGTGGACCGACCTTTAACGTCACCATCCGAAAGACGTGACCGCAGCTCGAACCCGCACCCCAAGTCAATTTGTAACTGCCCCGTCAGCTTGGTTTACAGGCGCACGCCACAACGCCCAGAGCACTGGCAAAGAGCTAGCCTACTCTTGAGCAATATTTTATCGTCCTTCGATAAAATACAATATATCCATAGTAACTGAAATCAATAAATTATAACAACATTTGCATGTTGTTATAATTTGCATGTTGTTAGAACACATTTATACAATTTGTATCAAACCAAAGTATTATGAAAATGACGAATGCAGATAGATATTATCGTGGACATGTTTAAATAATATCTACAGATTATGATAAAGACTAATACGCATAACAAAAGGTGGAGAAATCTAAGCTCAATGGCTAAGGTCCTTTTAATGGAACTTGTAGACACCTTTTCAATCCGGCACCAGTTTGGAGCTAATGAGTACCCCATAAGCACCATTTTTTTCTAAGAGTATATGACTGGCGACCAGCATATAATGTCTTTATTGAGTCTATAAAATCTTTGCTAAAATTGAACTTTTCTAGGGTTAGAAAGAAAGAATTGTGGGAGACACTATCAAAAGCTTTCTCAATATCTAGTAACAGTATAGATCCAGGAATGCCATTTGTTTCAGTGTACTCAGATATGTCTAGAATTAATCGAATATTGTGGCCAATATTCCTACCTTCCAGAAAACCCGATTGATCGATGTGGATAAGATCCTGTAAACAATGCTTAAGACGGTTCGCAAAGCATTTCGCCACAATTTTATAGTCAGTTGTCAATAGCGTAATATAGGTCGATAATTCTTTACGAGGAGAGGGTCCTTATCCTTTTTAGGGAGGAGAGTGATTATTCCATTCCTTTGTGAAGGGGAAAAAATACCATTCTGTAAAGAGAAATTCAGAGATTTTAGAAGTAAATCACTTATGTCAGGCCAAAATACCATGTAAAACTCAATAGGTATACCATCAAAACCAGGGGTTTTATTCATATTCATGGACTTAATGACATTATACAGTTCTTGTATTGTAAGAGGGGTGTCTAAAAATGATCTTCAGATAATTGTAGAATATTGATTTTATCAAAGAGAGATTCCTTTTCATCAATTAATCCTCTAGCATCATCCTGAAAGGAGTATAGCTTACTATAAAAATTTTGGATTTCTCCTAAAATTCCAACTGGGTCAGTTACTAAGTACCATTAGAGTCTTTAAGCATAGAAATATTTTTCTTATGCCAGCCCCTGTTCTCTAAATTACAGAAATATGTTTTGCTTTTCTCTCCCTCTACCCATCTAGCCCTGGAACGTGCAATTAACCCTTTTGTCTCAAAATCATAAATTTTATTCAATTTTTCTTCAAGTTCTTCTAACTTTGTCAAAAGAAAATCATCATCTGGAGATGGAACATTATTGAAAATTTGAAGTCTTATCTTGTCAATGTCAAGCAGTAACTTATTTTTTTCATTATTCCTTTCTTTCTTCTTCCTAGAGGAATATTCCGTACTAACACCTGTAATAACACACTTCAGGGAGTCCCACAATATGTTTGGATTACAGTCAGAATTTTATGATTTTCTTTGAAATCCTTGATTGTATCCTTGATTAAATTAACAAAATCATCATCGTGATGAAGGTAGTGACAATTCATTTTCCAAACACCTCTGCCCCTTTTGGGTTGATTGTCATTAAATAAAATTTGTACAATAGAATGATCAGATTGTATTCCAGGAATTATTTCAGAACTGACACAATTGTCTATAAAATTACTAGAGACTAAAATAAAATAAAGTCTGGATAAAGCCCTTGGGGATTTTTGGTGGCGAGTATACTGTCGTAAGTTAGGATGGAAGTGTCTCCACACATCAACTAGTCCAATATCTTCCATTAAAATCTTTGTTTGAATGCTGTGATCTTGTACCCTGGTAGCCAAGTGGGCTAATTACTAAGTTGAAGTCTCCACCTATAATTAGGAAGGGACTGCTTAATTTATCTATTTCAGCAAAAACTTTTAACAAGAAGTCTGGGTCATCCTTATTTGGTGCATATATGTTAACTAGAGTCAATTGTAATTCATTTAAGCATGCCTTTAATACAATAAATCTACCATCAGGTCCCTAAATAAAGAATGAACCTGAACAGAGACAGTTTTTCTAATAAAGATTGCTACTCCCCTACTGGCAGAATTAAAACTTGAAAAAAAGCCAGTTCGCCCCACTGAGTTTTCATAACATATCATCTTTTTTATCTGAATGTGTTTCTTGCAGGAAGATAATATCTGAACCCAAACTTTTCAAATAGTGGAAAATCTTCTTTCTTTTATGAAAATCTTGCAATCCACGACAGTTAAAGGTATGCAACTTTAAAGCCATGGTGGAGGATCTGGATTAATCACAGTCAAGTACTAAAAGCCAAGATATTTGAATACTACATGTACATGTATGTTGAACTCCACTGTAAAAGCAAATTGACAAGAAAATTGCATTGAGCACACTACCCCTAATGAAAAAAACATTCTGCCACAACATAAAATCAATTGGAAAAATTAACATGATTGAAGATAACAAATTACAGTACAAAAACAAGAAAAATGGGATGCACTAGATCGAAGGAGAAGGCCTCAAATCACAATACAGCCAAAACCAAAAATGCAAACAACAGGGGCTAAATTTAGTCCGCATCCCTGTATCAAACGTGAAATAAATTTTCTTTTAAAAAAGACCTGACTTTCCAACTGTAAATATACTGTGACTTTCGAACAGCAATAGTACATACATATGCAAGCATAGAAAAATACCTTTGAAGCTTTTGAATCAATACTGCATAATAGATGTCCATCTGATAGAATCCAAGTCATTTCATACATTCACTTCACAAAAAGAAGAAAGGAAAACTTTCTAAACCAATCCAAACAGATAAACTTAACAGAAGAATTTACTGTAAAAATGAGCAACAAACAAAAATATTTTTAAGAGAAATAGTCTAAGGCCTAATACAGTACCAACAAATTGGAAGGCTAAAATGCCCACAATACATGTATACATGTAAACATATCATATCACTGTTGAAATTCTTCAGAACAAATGTAACAAAAACTGGATAATACAACTGGAATCCTGTAGTGTGTAGTGTTTAATGTTAAGTTATACCTTGATCAACTTCCCGTCCGCATCCCTGTAGCAGAGTTTATCAGGGAAAACGAGAACGTCTCGGGGGAAATGTTAAAATCATTTAGTATTTCGCATAATAAACATAAGATCACTTGATGCTTTAAACTTGTTTTCCGGTAACTTGAATTTCCAGTTTGATGTTGTTACCCTGTCTGAAGTGTGGAATGTGCAAAACAAGGATCTGCTGGGTGTACCTGGTTATAATCTTGAAATTAATTGCCGCAAGAATGGGTTGCGAGGTGGTGGGGTAGGAGCATACATCCGCTCCTCATTCAAATATGTTTTATTGAAGTACGATATGATGTTTGCAGAGAGCCTTTGGCTTGAAATCCTTGTTAATAAGCAGAAAATTGTAGCTGGTATTATATATCGTAAACCAAATACGAATATAGACCAATTTCATAATAGTTTACTGGGTGTGATAGACAGTTTACAGGTGGATAGGAAGAACCTGGTTTTACTGGGTGATTTTAACATAAATTTATTGGAGACATCTACAGATGTAAATGCTTCTGAAATTTTGAATTCTCTGGAAGGTATTGGCTTACGACAGCTTATAACATCTGCGACGAGGGTGACGAGAACTTCCTCTTCTCTTATAGATCATATTTATACTAATTTAAGTGCTTTTGAAATATACTCTGGGATTATAGCTGCTGATATTACTGATCATTACCCAATTTTTGTGGCCTTTCAAGATCCTTCGTTACATTCTAATGCAAATTCATTTAAAAGAACCGTACGATCATTTAAAGACTATGTTGCTGAACTGTTTCACAATGATTTATCCCATATACCATGGGAATATGTAATGCGGTGTAAAGATGTATATGTAACATATTTTAAATTTTATGAAATGCTGAAACAGGTTTGTGATAAACATGCCCCATTGAAAAAAGTTAATATGTGTGTACAAGGGAAGAAAAATATTCCTCGACAACATTGGTCACTAGAGCTATTTTAAAATCTATTAATAAAAAGGAGAAATTGTATAAGGCGTACTAAGCATTTAGCTTTGTTGTGAAGCGTGGACAAAAGTACAAAAAATATAGAAACACTTTGGTTACAGTTTTGAGGAATGCTAAGCGACTCCACCTTAGTAATTTATTTTATGAAAACAAGATTGATAGTGGGAAGACGTGGAGAACTATTAATGATTTGTTGAATGGTGGAAATAAAAAGAAGGTTTTTGGTGTAGAAAAACTTAAGTAAGTTTTTTGTTAGTGTAGGGCCGACAGGGGATTAGACATGACAACTCCAATTTTAAACAATATTTAGGAGATAGAAATGAAAAATCTTTATTTTGGAAACCAGTGACAGAGATTGAGGTGTTTAATCACCTATGTGCCCTAGACATAAAGAAATCATATGGGTATGATAATTTACCGGTGCGACTTTTAAAGGACTCGGCCCAATATATCTCTAAACCATTGTCATATATATTTAATTTGTCGTTGGAAAATGGAATATTTCCGGAGTATCTTAAAACTGCTAAAGTAACACCTATATTTAAAAAAGGGGATAGAGATGATCCAGGAAATTTTCGGCCAATTTCAGTACTACCAGTAATTGGGAAGGTATTCGAAAAAATTATAAATAACCGGTTAGTTGATTTTTGGAGACAAATAATATTTTATATGAACATCAGTATGGTTTTCGTAAAAGCTATAGTACGAAGTTATCATTAATTAATCTGGGGAATACATTGTTAAGAGCAGCGGATGATGGGAAACCAACTATTGGTATTTTTGTCGACTTTAAAAAAGCTTTTGATACTATAAACCATGAAATTTTGTTAGAAAAAATGGCTCATTATGGAATACGAGTTTTATGCTATAAAGAAATAGTATCTAGTAAAATGAATGTACATTGTGGTGTACCACAAGGTTCTGTCCTTGGACCAACTCTGTTCTTAATTTACATTAATGATTTGCCAAATTCAACTAACTTTTTCCAGTTTAGGCTCTTTGCCCATGACTCAAACATATTTCATACGTTCAATGATAAACAAAAAGAAATTGATATGGTAGAGGTCAATAAAAACTTAAAACAGATTCAGCATTGGTGCTGCTCAAATAAAGTTACTATTAATTTAAAGAAAACAAACTATATGGTCATTAGGAGTAGACAAAAACAGATTAATATTAAAGGGATCCTTAAAATTTCAGAAACTGAAATTGATGAAGTAAATGAGGCATTATTTGTTGGAATATGTATTGATAAACATTTGACATGGAAGAGTCACATTCAAGCAATAAATCGGTGCATTCGTAGAAAGGTTGGTATTTTGTTTAAGTTAAGACATTTTGTACCACAATCTATACTTATTCTCTTGTATAAATCGTTTACACAAACACATATACTTTATGGAATCGAAGTTTGGGGGAATACGTTTATATCAAACTTGAATTGTATTGCGATTAGTCAAAAAATGGCAATGCGAGCAATCACCTTTAGTCCACTGAGAAGTGAATCAAGAGCTTTATTCCAAAAACTTCAAATAATGGATATTTTTCAGCTACGCATTCTCGCAATAAATACATGTGTATACGATTTGCTAAATGGATATTTACCACATTCCCTGGTGAATTACTATCAGAATATACAGCATATTTATTCAACAAGAGGAAAAGAGAATGGACTGCTTTATTTACCAAAATGTAGGACAGCTTATTTACCCATATCTCATTTATTTTGTTCTAGTTCTCTAGTCAAAAAATTTGCCAAAGAATTAAATGGATCAATAACAACTAGCACCTGTGCTATCTTTTGATCCTTTTAACAACTCCATACTGTACACTATACACAAGTAATATATGTAGAACGGAAACAACTAGGCATGTACATTATGGATCGTGCTTATTCCTGTTTTGCATGTCTTGCTGAATAACTTGTACTTTTGTAACAATATTATAATAATGTATAATATTATTTTATGATATGTTCTTTTTTTTTATTATATTATATTCTTTGTATAATCATTATTGTAATATGTAAATGTACATATGTTGTTAATAAAACTTCAAAACTTCAAACTTCAAACAAAGAATGGCTTTTTGCCTTCGTCTTTTTAGCCGCTTGAATGAATCTGCCTTATTCTTCCTCAGCTGGAGCACACGGTGTGACAGGTCCTCTGCGACGAAAACCTTCTGCGCCTTGTAGACTGACTTGGTCATCTTTAGCTTTTCGATGCAAGCTTTTCGTGCACTCTCTTTAAGCGTGTAAGAAGCAAAACCTAGGTGTATCCTATAGGATATCGTGATGAATTGACATTTCCATGGGGCTGCGGGAGGTAAGTAGGCGTACGATGACATCTCTGGGTGTCTTGGATGACTCCTTCCGGCACATTTGCGAACCTCAGGAAATCTGCTACCTTCTGTTTGCAGTCCACCTTGTTGGATTCCTGAATACCAAAAATCACAAGATTGTTTCTACGGGAGCGGTTCTCCAGATCGTCAATCTTCTGCTCCATTTTCCCATTCTCTTATTTCAGTGAATTGAGAGAGACTTTCAGATTTTTAACCTCAAAACCCAGACTTTTGATCTTCTCCTCGTGATCGGTGACCTTAGAGGTAAGATCTCCTAGCTTTCTATCGAGAATGGACTCTATGCGTGCATCCTGTCTATTCTCGAAGTCAGAGAAAAACTTTATAAACCACTGTGGACCTTGCTCACTAGTTGATAACTCATCGGGCGGTGCGTGCGTTGGCAAGCTGGATACAAGAATGCCCCTCTTGGCTGAAGGGACATTGGCTGCAGTGTCCCCGGCAATTCCGGGGGAGTCACAAAGAGGTTTCGCTACGTCCGCGTGTTCGTTGTTTAACTTAAATTTCTTCGTAAGAGGTGAAGCAGATTCCATGATCGTACGTAAAAATAGCTCCATTAAATAAACAGATGTATAGCAGATTGTCACAGAAGAAACAGATCGCTAAAACTCAACAATTTTAATGTCACTTTGATTCGACACCGGTTATAATTCCTGTCTGAAATTGCTTACTACGGAAATCACATCCGCACGAAACGCGCCGCCATTTTCCTTTTCTTCTTTCTTTCTTTTTTTTTATTTATTTATTATTCTTTTTTTTCTAACCACTTTTTTGTACGCACAATATCTCCGAAACGGCTTATTCAAATGTATTCGAATTTGGTATAGTAGTAGATATGTATATTGTTCCAAAACAGAAATTGTTTCTACATAGTCAGTGCATTGTGACGTCATCTATGCGCCATTTGGTGATATTCCGAGATATAATATATCTCTGCAATGGAAAGTCATAACATAACCATATTTGGCCTGATGCAAGTTAATCAAAAGAGAATTAATTGAACATAGGGTGCGTGCGCAAATCTGAAAATGCTCAAAATCGTCTACGATCAATTTGGGGCATGTTTCAGGCCATTTAAACATTTTAAAAATTTCCGCTCGTGCATTTTACAACATGAAAATGACTCATATTTGACTGTTTTAGTATTCTTATTAATCCTGTATCATTTAGAAAACATTTTTCTTAAACGCGCGCGTGTACGGTAAACGGTAAAAAATGCTTTAAAAGCACTGGAATAGGCTTTGCCTGTGTTATAGAGCACATTTGCACATGGTGCGTGCCTCAATATCCACTAGTACACGCACACGCGCAACATTATGCGCATGTACGTGCATGCGCGCATTATTGTGATGTTTGGAATGCTTTAGGATTGATTTTCCATGTGTTTCAGAACATTGTTAATCATTTCCTGACTGTTCTACAGCCCACCTGTATAGTTGTACTCATTCAACTTTAGATATTTTTCTTCTTTTTCTTTTTTCTTTTCATATTTATGCCCCCTTCCCCCCCCCCCCCCCCCCCCAATATAGAGTAGGAAATTGTCGGCATGATCGGCATCTCGTTCAAAAGTTCAAGACTAAATTGGCATGTCGTCTTCTTCTATTTTTTTCTTTTTGGGGGGGGCGGATGGGGCTCAGTGCAAAATGTCTGTAATATGTATAGCTTTTTGTATATTATATAAATATTGCATGCTCCGCAGTTCAATAATATGATAACAGACAAATTCAGTAACTCCACGTCCACGAGTGTCGTTATATTTCACGGAGGTCGTAGGCCGATGTTGAAATATTAAGGCACTGGGGAATTATTAATTTGGAAGTACAAGTGTTATATTTGAGACTGGGAAATATGTGCAATCTATAACTTCTAACTTACAGTCAAATATGAATTCTATTAACGAATGGTACAAACAAAACCACCTATTAAAAGATCAATGTTGACAAAACAAAAAGCAAGTTGCTTCAGGCAAGTTCTCATGAAAATATAAAAAAAGTTATAAGTGGACTTAAGAATACGGGTCCGTACGGTATTTAGGTGTTGAAATTCATGAAAATTTTAACTGGGATATTCATGTTGATAATCTAGGTAGATCAATTGGTTATAAGATCATTTCACTAGGAAAACTTTTTAAAATTCTTAAATTCTACTTTACTAAATAGCATTTATAAGTTTATGATACAACCATGTATAGATTACGGCATTTCTGCCTGGGGTAGCAGTGCAGAAAAACACAAAATAAAACTGAAAAGACTACAAAAACGGGCTGCAAGATATGTACCTTGGAACTTTGAACCTTGTGTCTCTTTTAAAACTCTTCGAGAAGATTTAACTTAGCATACAATTGATGAAAGAAAAGATTACTTTCTCGCCACACAAATGTATAATGGTATACACGGACTAGCCCCTCCACGACTTCGTAACGATACAGAAATATTTTGTGATAGACAAGAAATGCCGACAGTCTAAATATAATTCCACCTAAAGTTAATCTCTCAATATTATAACAAGCTTTTTGATTTTCTGGTGCCAAACGATGGAATGATATCCCCAACTTCATGCAAAATGCTCAAACAATCGAAAGAAGCTATAATTTAAATTTGTAGATAAATAATAGATGTTTCTTTTCGGAATTGTTTTAATAATATCATCTTATGCATTTTGATGTTTTTAACTACTCTGTACTGATTCATTATAATGTTCAACTTCTAGTTTTGTTATTCTGTTGATGCATGTTAATGATTGTATCAATAAGCTTTGTTACTTATTTCAAGCTTTAATCTATTTTTTTAATGTTAACCGGACCATGCATGTGGAAAAACAGTATATCTGAACATGTAATCCTGTTTAAAGATGTTTTAATAAATAAATAAATAAATAAATAAAAATGAATAATAAACATTGAAGAATGATATACATGCAAATGTGTTATATAGAATGGTGGGAGTGTGGTATCGCATGCCTTTCTTCTTCTTATTCAGTCATCAATTTGGGTTACAGTCATAAATGATGCCCTCCGTTAAATACCTCAAATTAGAGCAGCAATTAAAGCAATGCAAACAAATGGTACGCGCATTCAACGAAGTTGGATGCGCGCTTTTCACCGTACAGAAATAAAACTTATAGTGCATGCTAATGATGTCAAAACCATACACTTAAACATTTTCAACATCACATGATCACAATTTAGCCAAAAGTATGCGTGCTTATAAAACATGTAAATATTATCTATTATCATGATTATAGAACGATACAGACTTTTAACTCTTACTTGTCTTTTACGAATATTTGCAAGATAAATCTACCATTGAAGAAAAAAAGAAAAGAAATACGAGGTGAAATATTTAGAGCACAGGAAGCATTATGATTTCTTCAGCGTTAATGTTGATTTCGCTTATGATAAAATGACATTAAACACATTAAATGACATTACTGTCAACTTTCCAGAAAATGGAGTGCATTCTTAGAAAAATATAAAGACTTTGAAGTGACGAAATCGAAATGTAGCATTAATGAGATTTTAATTTCAATACTATATCTGTCGAAATTTTCTTTTCTTCAAACGTTCCCATTTAAAAACAAAACACTCAAATGAAGATATAGACGACGGTATTAATAAAGTACTGTCTTTACTTCGAATAGGTGGTTTAAGTTGTTTCCCTGATTTTTGGAGCAACAAGTGTTAGCCACTTTAAAAGGAAATGCCATGCTGAAAATATAGATATTGCTGTTGAGTGGGCAAAAAAGCATTTCCTTTGTTTGCTATTCCGAGTGTCCGACTTGTTTTTCATCCAGGAACAAAAAAATGGTATAGTAGCTTCTGGCTAAAGGATCATCTTTCACCCATGAATACATACGTATTGGGGAAAGTGATCCTGCAAAGCATGCGCATTGCGTTCTCGCTCTCTATTTGGAGAACAAATTGGTGGAAATTTGAGCGAGCTAGGGTCTAGCAGATCAGGGGCAGATCCAGGATTATGTAAAAGGGGGAAAGGCAGAGTCCGAAAAATCTCTCTGACAAAACTTATATTAACGATTTAAGTTGCGAATTCACTCAATGAATCTCTAACAAGTAAACACAAAGGTGATATTAAATATTTCATATATCATTTACAGAACAAAAAAATCAAAAAATCTGAGAAGCCAACAAAGAAGGTTGTTACATTTACAGGTGCCTCCTGGGTGTCCATGAAATTGTCCAATGATATAAGAAAGATAAACTCGATAAGTATTTTACCAAAACAATGTGAATGTACTAGGATAGGCCTACAATATTTACGTTTGTGATTCTGAGATCATAGCTTTTTCAAATCAGCATTTCATGCGATTTTCTTTAATAGCATTAAAAAAACTGGAAATATGTTTTTTTCATAGAGAAATTCCAACAGCTTCGGGATTACCACCAACCACCAACATGCCAAATATCACAATCACCACTAGCATCGACAGCGTCATTAAAACTATCTATTTTACTAGATAATTATCACACTCTGTCACCTCTGAGATTGAGATCATCATAATTTTTGATTAATGTATATAAAAGCATTCTTTGAAACATGTAACCGGGGACTTCAAGAAGGAAGCAGCATAATATTGCATCGTTAGTCCCCTGCTCTATGCTCAAGAGTTGAGTGAAACTGTGACGAAGGGGGCTGGTCGTTTATTTGTCAACTTCACTCCACCTTAAATCGAAGATCGTCAGAGATCTTTTTGGAACTCTACCCTAAGTTAGACTGATGTTGACGGTTTTTAAGGCTCGAAAAGGAAACGAGCGTGGCAATGTAGTCTCGGTTAAGTCCCTTGCTCCTGAGGAATGAAATACCATCATGTCAACGTCTCACGAGGAGTCTACCACAGTATCCTGCGAGTTAAGTGACGTTTTTGAGAAGGAAAAGAGTACAATAAGTCTGTAAGGTTGAACTTCGATAGAGGGGACACTATGACAATAGGGAGGACCGAAATGAAATCTTTACCATCTTTGTTCCCGTTTGACTTACAAAAACATCCCCAGGCTCGGATTAGTATGGCACAGAATTTCTATAGCACCTATTTTTTTATTGTTTGTCTTTCTCCCTCTCTTTCCCCCCAAGTATACCCATTCTGCTTTTATTTCTTTTCTCCATTTTGGATCAGGGCTTTGAAAGGCTCTCGCGTGTGCTGTGTTCCATCAAGTGTGTTGGGATAGCTTGGTAGCTAGCTATTCATATAAAAACTTCAAACTCGCTCATTTCCTTAATCAGACCGGTTCGCTCTAATTTCTATCGCATATTATAGAACCTGCCGAGGATATTATGCTGTACAGCCTAGAGACGATTGCCTACTATAGCAGCAGTTTTTGCAGAATGTACTCTTTCCTGATTGAATCATAGAGATCGAGAGAGAGAAAGAGAGATATTAAAATGCTCACCCACGAAATAAAGGAACTCTATAATCTCTTTAAACCTTTTCATTCCCGTTATTTGCTTTATAGTTACACAGCCTATTAAGCATTTGAAGTCTTATTGCTGATACAAACCGGTGATAACAATTTTGTTGTCAAGGGAATAAACGACTGAAATACAAGTTTGTATATACATCAACCTATTATCCCTTCTGTTATAAGCACATTTTAGCGTTTAATTACTTCTTCATGTTCTTCTCCATCGTTTTATATATTGCAAATTCTTATTACTACCCCCCTTCATGCAAATTTTATGAATAAGAGGATAGAAATATAGAAACTCAAAAATGAGGCACATGTACAGGAACTGCTACATTGTTAACTTTTTAATCCATTCCGTTGCGAACTAAGCTTAAAGTCGTAGCAGTTACACGATTTTCTTCTTTCTTGTTTGAGTGTGTTATCTTTAAATTAGCGGAAAACACTCAATGCAGATCTCAATGATTGTTCTCATATTAGATACCGTAAATATCATTTCATAGAAAGTAAAAATGCAATTAGCAGGAATGGACATGAAATTGCGAAATTTCTATTTCTTTTTTCTTTCTTTCTTTTTCTTTTTTTTTATTTATTTTTTTTTTTTGGGGGGGGGGGGAGGGGGGAGGGGGGGGGAGGGGGGGAGGGGGGGAGGGGGGGAGGGGGGGCTCCCTTATTCAACCCTCGCATCTGAAAGGCCCCGTGTATGGAAGACCCAATGTCATGGTGGTTCCGATGAATAGGTGTACTCAGACATAAAAACAAACATCATCAGGCGTCTCTACTACCATTCAGACTTCATTCACGCTCAACCAAGCAGCTTCAAACGTCTGAGAGAGGGAGAAAAAGAGCGATGGAGTGTAGGAACAGTGAGAGAGGGAAGAGAGACAGGGGGCAGAGAGAGAGAGAGAGAGACAGGGGGAGAGAGATGGTAAGAATCTGTTTTGAATAGATATTTAAATAAAGAGTAAGAGGGGTGAATATACACCGGTATAAGGAAAGAGAAAGGCAGAAATGGAAAGAGAGGAGAGAGGGAGGGAAAGAAAGAGAGTGCTAGAGGGAGGGGGAGAAGAGAAGCAGACGTAGAGCCATAAAGAACAAGAGAATTAATCAAGTTTTATTTATGACACTTGAAAATATTGATCCAAAGAAGTACTGAGTATTATGAAAAATCGTATTGTATTCTTTCATAAATTTTCAAAATATTGGTCCCTTTGGAATAAGTAAATACATAAGAAAAAACAATTAAAACAAATCAAAACAAAACAGAAATGGAGATCGTGCTTACTAAATAGTATCTTAATAATGAACATAACGAATAACGGTATGCTTGATAAATTATAGAGATAAAAATTGAATATCAATTTACAGTAAACGGGGTAAAGGTGTAAAACTTCTGTAAAACTGTAATGGCAATACAAAGTATGGTTTTAGCAGAAGACCAGTCAGGTAAATGAATAACACATTCCATTCTAAAGAACTTGTTGAAATGCTTGGAACATGTCCAATAATATCAGATAAAAGAATATTCATTCGCCAGAAAGTAAAGTGGTAGCAAAGAAGTATGACATGACAAAAAGATGTCTGAAGATAAAAACGGTATAATGAGGGGAGTATGATATACAAAAAGAAAACAATTAAGGGATGGTTGCATGAACATACACACAGTCCATGAACCTTGAACGCGTATAAACGGGTCTTGTGTACATTATTCATGATGTTCTTTTATTTTGCAAGGCACACGTACGCGTCGTGCTTGAAGTATACAGTGTTCCAGGAAAACAAATGCTCTACAGAAAATCCGTTTTGTATAGGTTTTTGCGGTCATTTTCGTAAGTTCATTAGTCAAATTCATACTACGTGCATTCAATTTAGAATAATTTGGCCGTGTACAAGCATTGAAGCATTCAAATTAATAATTCATGCAATCGTATTAGCAGTCAGACCCAACTCCGTAATACCGAGCATAGGTATATACTCCGAAAACGGCGTATAGAACAAGATGAATATAGAGCCCTCATCGTTCAGTATGGGACAGTGTGTACAAAAGGCATGACTTGTGGAAAATCTTGCAAAGTCAACCTGCCAACGATATACATATTCTTCAAAATAATGCTGCGTGTCAATTATCTTCAAAATCCTTGAATGATTCGTCATATGAAGTGAATTTCAAATGACAAACATTTGAAATAAATATATCCGCAGCATTATTTTTGAAAAATATATTATCAACAGCAGGTCGACACTGCACGATTTTCCCCATGCCTTTTGTACACACTGCCTCGCGCTGAACGATGAGGGCTCTATATTCATCTTGTTCTATACGCCGTTTTCGGAGTATATACCTGTGCTCGGTATTACGGAGTTGGGTCTGACTGATTAGTACTATAGGTTTTTGCGGTCAATTTCGGACTTTTTTCATTCAATTTGATATAAGAGTCATTCAAATTAGCGAAAAAAATGTGCACCCTAAAATTCATCATTCAACTTGGTATTTCGGTCATTCAAATTCGCACTTACATCAAACAATTTAACACTTTTCTCATTCAAAATAAAAAGTCGGTTGGGAGCATTAAAATTCGCCACCATGCCGGAAAGCGTCTAGCTCTGCCAGCATTCAAATTCGCACGTGGGCATTCGAATTCGTAATAAGCCCATTCAATTTAGCATGTTTAAGGTGTTTGGACTTTTAATTAATTTACTTTGAAATAAATTGTTTTGTAATGCATGGTTAGGCTTCTTTTTCATTACTCAGTTCCATTCCATAGGCCTTATAGCTTTCATAATCATGGATACCCCAACCCTCCCCAATGAAAAACACAGATACTTTTATGAAAGAAATAATTTTCCTAAATAACTTCATTAGTTATTACACCCACTTACATACATTTAACAATATAACAGTATGAAATAGATCTTCACTTGAAAATATGAACAATAATTATTGTGTAATCTTGTTAGACCATAAATTAGAGAAAAGTAAGTCAATAATGTTATAAAAAAATTGCTAAAATATATGTAGATGAGATAAACATGAATTCATTAAAAGAAGGTTATATGAATAAAAGAATACATAAAAGCTCATATGCAATTCGAAACCAATATATCAAAATTAATAAAGAATAACAACCAAATAAAATGTGTTCGACGTAAATTACGAATTGGAATGCTCAATGTGCGAAAAAGAATGCTCTGAAATGAATTTGAATGCTGGAATAACGGTATTGTGCAATCGCATCACCTCCCGTTCTAAATTGAATGACCGTTTTACGAACTTGATGCATTTTTTGCGAATTCGAATGAAATTAGTCTAAATAGGATAATTGATAATAGTACTAATACGAATGCATGAAATATTTATTTGAATGCTTCTGCTCTCTAATTTATGGTCATAAATTAGATAAAAGTAAGTCAATAATGTTATAAGAAAATTGCTAAAATATATGTAGATGAGATAAACATGAATTCATTAAAAGAAGCTTATATGAATAAAAGAATAAAAGAATAACAAGTTTACACAATTAATCATTGTTCATCTATTTCATAATGTTATATTGTTAAATGTATTTAAGTGGGTATAATAACTAATGAAGTTATTTAGGAAAATTATTTCTTTCATAAAAGTATCTGTGTTTTTCATTGGGGAGGGTTGGGGTATCCATGATTATGAAAGCTATAAGGCCTATGGAATGGAACTGAGTAATGAAAAGGAAGCCTAACCACGCATTACAAAACAATTTATTTCAAAGTAAATTAATTAAAAGTCCAGACACCTTAAACATGCTAAATTGAATGGGCTTATTACGAATTCGAATGCCCACGTGCGAATTTGAATGCTGGCAGAGCTAGACGCTTTCCGGCATGGTGGCGAATTTGAATGCTCCCAACCGACTTTTTATTTTGAATGAGAAAAGTGTTAAATTGTTTGATGTAAGTGCGAATTTGAATGACCGAAATACCAAGTTGATTGATGAATTTTAGGGTGCAGATTTTTTTCGCTAATTTGAATGACTCTTATATCAAATTGAATGCAGAAACCTATATTATAGTGATAAGACATTGAAGAACGTCTGGAGGCATTTAAATCACTGATAATACGCAAATTTACTTTTTCTCTCAGATCAAATACAAATTGTACAAATGATTCATAACTAAAAACCGTACATATCATTCTTAACAGGATACAGTATACATTGATAACGATAACGAGAAATGACAAATTTAAAAATTAAAAATCGGTCGATGTCTAAAATATTGTTGCTTTGCGTTGTGGTGTTGCTCACATATTGCTCTATACATAAACCCATTTTCCAATTACAGTTATCGCTGATATAGTTTAGTTTAGTTTAGTTTATTAACTCAATCACCCTCCTGGGGTATGCGAGTGCAAACAAACAATAAAGATTACACTTTTGGTGTAAGCTGGCAAGAGATACAAATAAAGAGAAAATGTAACAAAGTAAGATAAGAATAATTATATGAAGTGATAAAACATGAAAAGGTAATTATATACATGAGATGGAGCTGAATATTACCTTGCTAAACAGATCAAATTATACATCAGGCACAGTGCCTGCTTATAATGGGTTGGTTAATTCTCGACATTTTTAGTCAGTAGAAAACAGTATAAGCATCTATCTACATGTGTCCAAAAATATTTAAGAACACCACCGCATAAGTGCCTAGCTTATACTATTTATAAAAATCAATTTTCATACAAAACTTCACCAGTCTCAAAATAACTGGTCTTGTGGAATGGTTAAACAACAAATCCATCTTATATACATTTGGTCTCTTCCAGAAGAACTTCTTTAATGCTTGCTGACGGTAATTATCAAAAACTGGGCACTGGAAAAGATAATGAAATTCATCCCCGATTTGGTTCAGAGAGCAATACTCACACAGTCGATCCCCTCTAGGTACATTTGTATACCTTCCAGTTACTATTGGAAGCTTATGTGAAGTCAATTTCTTTCCAATAATACGCTTGAATTGCCAACAAAATTTATATCATAACCACTTTAACCTCGGATCTTGCTTGATGACAAATCATTCGTCAGTACGCTCTCCACTAACATATGAAATTCCTCATCGGGAAAGTACTCCCGATTTTTCACCCTGGACAAGTACCTGTGGGACAATTACCCCTTCGGTAACTACCTCCAAAAACACCCCCACCCTTTTGGTAATAATCCCCTCAAAGAGGAATGGTGGTCAGGGATGATTATTGCCTGGGGTAACTATTGGAGGGGTAGCTGTCCGGGGTTGATTGTCTTGATTGTCCTAGGACAGTGTTGAAATGGTAACTGTCCTATATGGACTGGTTATAATCAGAACCATCAAATTGTAATCGAGCTCCTGTGGTTTTGGCTAGTATTCCTTCTTTTTTATGGGCCCCTGTCCTTGAAACTAAGTTTGAATAACTCTAAAAATGTATGTGTCCAACTCGCGTGCCTTTCCTTCAAGTTTATAATTATGATTCAGAGATTTCGTCTAGAATTGGAATTGATTACAATTGATATATAATTATTTAGATATTTGACTAAAAATTTGATATGTTCATGCACGGGTGGCTGTTGGCATATCCTCTATCATTTAACATTTTGCTATTATTTGCATAATCTTTCAGGTAAGTCGTAATTTCCTTTTAAACCATAACGATTGACCTTATTGTGACACAGTAGTAAGTTACAAATACATAACTTGTATTTGAAGTAAACTTCCAAGATACATGAATGATCTTCCCAAATCATCCTCGTCAGAGGAAGATATATCCTTACTCAACTCAAAGTGACCTTACTCAACTCAGCTGTCTCCAATTAGCTAGAATGTCCTTACACATGTCCAAGTGTAGTCCATTTGAACTTCTGACCTGTCCATGAATAGTAGATCTACATGATTTTTTTTTTTAGTCCTAACGCTAATTATCCTCATATTACCCAAAATTTGGTTAGGAATATATATCATGTAAAAGAGAGGAAATCCATAGAAAACAAAATAATATAGCAATAAATTGTACTTTAGTAATTAAATACTTTGATTGATGGAGTAATTTAGATTTTGAGAAATGTTAATCTGAGATAAGGATTGAATAACAGAACGTTTCCTATGGACTAAGACCAACAAATCCAAAGCTTCCTTCTGGGGTTATCGAAATATCATTTAAATCTCTACCTGTCGTTCGCTTAAGATTATTGTACCAAATAATAAGTGTTTCTACTTTCTAGACGAACATTTTAATCTTTTGACAATCACATCGTTCGAAGTAGCAGCACAAATCACAGTATTGCTTATCTTGAAATTGAATCGCAAGGCAACACGCGCCAATCTTATATCGAAAGAGAAATTGGGAACAAGCTCAGAGGCTGAAAAAAGCGAGGTAGACGTTGACCATTGTTCCAGAGTCTGCTATATACAATGTAACGAATAGTTAGTTTTCTTAAGATTGTTATCGGAGTCACCCAACAACAACAGTCCCGAAGGTAAAACTTTTAAGATTTATATGCGGTTTATAATAGTCCAAACCACGCATTGAATAACAGTTTCATTTTCAATAATGAGCGCAATTCGACATTGTATACACTCTGTTGACAGGGTATGGCGATCGAAAATAATATAGTTCCATGACTTTTGGTTGTATCAAATGTAAATTTATGATACTACTATCCCCAAATCACACTAACCAAAATATATTTTGGCGAGGAGATTAGTTAAATACAGTATATATTTGGGATTTGTGTTTCTCAGCAAAGACAAATACCGACAAATTCATGAAAATGTTCCATGTCAGCTTGTCCAAAGAGCGCCGCGTCCAAACTCTTGATGTCTGCTACCCCTGTGAGTAATCGTATCATGTTTACGAAGCTAAATATGATTGTAATGCATGTATAGTATCATATGCAATCATTACGCAAAGTATTATGATGACGAACACAAATCAAAATATGTTGTCTATTTCTTTAAAAAGATAATATTTTTCACAGGTACGACCGGTTACAAATATATGTCTTAAGATGTCTTCATGGTCTTGATTCCATTAAATTCACATTCGCTTTTTTTTTTTTCTTCAACATGTTCAATAGCCATTCTTACGATTAAAATGCATCGTCTATTCAACGTTTGACTTATAATAATGACTGAATGCTGATAAGATTTCTAAAAGAATGCTTAGTAAATTTTATATTTCATAAAGTTTGTTGGTGGTTTGTTTGGGTATTTTTCTTTAACTTGAGTTGAATTGATTGTCATTGCTTTTTTTTTTAAGGACGGTCTACAGTGCACAGACAGAACTAAAACTAAAATTACATTTGATACAAAAGTAACACATAATATTAGGAAATGAGTTTATACAAGATGAAAGGGAGAGGCTAAACAACTGTGCAGAAAGCGGGATTGCATCCCATTTGTTCAATGTAGCCAAAACAAACCTGCACAAAAAGGAACAAACCAACACAAAAAAAGAAAAGAAGGCGAATACAAATTTATTTGAATATTGACGGTTTGATTGTGGACGTAGTATATCGTGATGAAGTAACCGATCGAGCAGGAATGGGGTTGAATTACATAATACAAGCCTGTAGTCAGCCAATGCCCTATACACCTAAGAGATATCAGATTAAATTAACCATTCTAAATACATTTAATAATAATTAGGCATCCCTGCATTAATGGAGAGAAAGGTTCGAAGAATCTAAACAAAACACACATGGTTTTTTTTATGTGAAATAATTATCCATAAGTCAAATAATAAATAATTCCAATCATTAGAATATTCATTATTTGACTTATCATGCTTAAGGATAATTATAGTATTAGGTTGAACGTTAAGAAAATTCGTTCTTTACGACTGTAAAGAACGGATTTTCTTAACGTTCAACCTAATACTATAATCACCCCCCCCCCCTTCTCTCTCTCTCTCTCTCTCTATTTATCTATCTATCTCTATCTCTCAATCTCCATACCTGTTTTGATTCTGTTACCACTGTCGTGCGGGGAATATGCTACAGCTCATCATTTAGTTGGAATAGTTTTCTCCTTTTTTTCTAGAAATTTACATATCTATTTTTGATAGTAAGAAGCTTCCCTTGGACCACTACAATCATATATATGTTTATTGAAAAGAGGGAACGAATACAGACAGTACTGCCAATTTTACTGACCTACAATTACATGCATATGAAAGACTTCCGTTAACAATATTCATGTTTCTCTCTCTCCCTCTCTCTCTCTCGTTCTTTCTTTCTTTCCTTCTCTCTCCATTTTCTTATCTTCTTTTTTTTCTGTATTTTTTCTCTCCTCATTCGTTCTTTGCCCACAAATACAAATCGATCACTGCGAGCTATATCAATTGAGCAAGACCAGAAAGCCACACAAAACAACAATTTAACAAAAGGTCCCCGCTAGACTTCTGATCCTTATCTCTACCAACTCTCATCATCCGTTCAAAAAAGGAGAAAAAAACACGAAACCACCAAAACAACTAAATCAACTCGAGGCGAAACGTTCCCCTTTTTTCTTTTACCTTATTTCCTTCCATTCTTTGAAACGTTTTGTCGTGAACTTGCCCGTGAAGCTATTGTTTGTGGGAGGCTTAGAAAAGCACGGTACGCGTGGTTGTTTGTATAGCACAAACAATGGGCACACGCCAATGGGACACCTTCAATGGAATTGAAGAAAAAATAGCTAGACTATAGACATCATTGATCAAGATATGAGCGCGTTCCCATTGCTATATGATAAGATTATAAGGTGGCGCTGGTTCTTCGCTTCTTAAGTTAGTCCAGCTTAGATTTTTACGAACATGCAGATTTCGTTTTCGTGAATTTTTTGTTTTGTTTTGTTTTGTTTTGTTTTTGTTTTGTTTTGTTTTGTTTTGTTTTTTTTTTGGGGGGGGGGGGGGGGTTCCCGTAATAGTCAGAACCTTTTTCACATAAACACTTAACCTATTGACTACTGAATCCCCATAGGTTTAATACAGGGACTTCCCAGTTCCAGTAGGCAAGGAGTTAAACAGAATGTAAACACATACTCGTTGTATACCGTGGTATTTGTAAACAGTGTACCATGTGGGGAATGTTCTACCCTAAAGAGACCTGTTCAATTTAATTAGATTTTAATGACAACTTCAAGAACCCTTAATGAATTTCATGTGCAATGTACATGTAGTGCGAAATAAATATATATGTTAATTGAAATGG
>CM046873.1:35150056-35331907 GCA_025617745.1 Heliocidaris erythrogramma | reverse complement strand
AGACAAGGTTATTGACATATTGTTGTCTGCTCTTTGCGATGTAGCCAAGTGCTGTATACAATATACACATATTTAATCAATTTTTCATAAATTGTGAGCAACTTTTTCACAGGTAGCATTAGGGGTATTTCCAGAATTAACCACAAAAATGTCATTCCACATGTGGAAAAAAAACTTTTCTAGGAATGAGTTTCACAATCACATGTGTGGCACCACATACGCAATATGTATGAATAATGAAATTCAATCTGATAAGTGCATCTGTATTGTACAATTAACCTTCAAAATGTTTCCTGGGCTATTGTTTGCACCAATTATACTACATGTATTATATATACCAACATATCCTTGATCAGATTTGACTGTATACAGGCTCTGGTGACCAGTATTCCTCAGTCAATGTATAATGCTGAAGTTTGATCTGAAACCTAATAATAATCCTACATTGTAAACCTAACCTTAAAACCAACCACAACCTTGGCCTTCTTACAACTGGTTATGTCATAATGATGCTTAACATCACATAGTACATCATGCAGTATTTGTTTTGGCTGAATAAACTACTTTCTGGACTTGTAATTATGGGAATGGTAAATTTATTAGCTACATACACTTTTAGTTTTTAAAAAACATCAAACATATATATGTATTAGCTTTGTGCCGAGACATACATGTATACTCTGGCGACAAGTGTGTCCGGAGCTAACATGTTGGCTAACATGTGTATTTAAGGCCAAGTAAAATTGATTCCTAGTTTCTCGTCCGGATTTTCAAAAAATGAGGAGGAGGGGGTACCATGTTATTTGATTTTTGATATATTTCCAAGATTAGGTGCGGCTTCCCGTTATATTTATATTCTTCTGGGGTCCTTTAAACCCCCAAAAGGCAACAAGTTTTTATTTTGGGGTCCGCAGCAAAATGTAACATCAAATAACTAACAAAAGGATGTGGGCTGGGACGAGAAACTAGAATTCTAGAAATAATTTTTATTTGGCCTAACATGGTTTTTAAACTTAAAGTCTATAGCTGAATTGATTTACTCTAAAGTTATTCATCCCATTAATTTCAGTTATAAAAACTAGTTCATTCAGCCCAAAAAAGTACTCGCTCTATGTGTTATTGTGACATTATGTATCATTGTGACATTATGTATCATTGTGACATTATGTATCATTGTGACGTTATGTATCATTGTGACGTTATGTATCATTGTGACATTATGTATCATTGTGACGTTATGTATCATTGTGACGTTATGTATCATTGTGACGTTATGTATCATTGTGACGTTATGTATCATTGTGACGTTATGTATCATTGTGACGTTATGTATCATTGTGACATTATGTATCATTGTGACATTATGTATCATTGTGACGTTATGTATCATTGTGACGTTATGTATCATTGTGACGTTATGTATCATTGTGACATTATGTATCATTGTGACATTATGTATCATTGTGACGTTACCAGTTGTAACAAGCCCTGTATCTGAGATGTAACACAGTCATACCCCTGGTTAGACCACCTAAAATTCTTGCCAAAAATGTAAGTTGTAAAATTAAATACAATACTAGTCCCGTATAAATTACTATATTTATGTAACAAAATAAAAGAAACAAATTATTTTCTGGCATGTAATGAGCATTAGAAATCAATTCTATCTGTCGGTTTTTGTATTTGCATTCAGTCCCAGAAGTATGGTGATTTTGTTGGATTAAAAGAGGGTGACATTTGGCTCGCCAAAGGTCGGTGGCCTAAATCTACACACTTAGGCGGGGCCTTATGTTAGGCTTCTTTTGAGAATGCGGGCCATAGTCACTTGTTACAAGACCAGTTGATGCAACTTTTCTGTAAAGTTGATGAATTTGGGTTTCATAAATGCACCACATCCCTTTCCTTTCTTTTTCAGCATAAATCTAGAACTATAGACATGACCTTCAAACTGTTTACTGTGCTAAAGTTTGCAACACAAATAAATATACACTATGTCAATATATGTGCATACCAAAATCAATACATGCGCATATCCTACGTGCAACAATGCCTCTGTGCAGTCTGTAGTTATTAAAAATTGTCTAGTACTATGTACTGGAAGCAAGGTGCAGTTAATTCATCAATCATCAATTTTTATTTTCGTCAACTCAAACACTGTAGGCAAAACTGTGCGCTGTGCATACAACCATTGACAGTATTGTTTCCTCTCCCCCATCCCCCCCCCCAAAAAAAAAAGAAAAAAATCATATCAGGAATTTCATAGTGCCAGAGAAATAATATATGCTTCAATGGTCTACATAATTATGAGTACAAAAAACCTTATTATACGCAAAATAAAGGTACAAACAGAGCATAAAATTTAGTCATGTAGAACAATTTAGAACTGAGGAAAATAGCTGTAAGTACTAAAAGATAGAAAAAACAACACGTGAGTGAACCTTCAGGAGAATAGAACAGAATAGACAGTAATATGATAGATAATACTAGAAAAGACCAAAATGAAATTGAAAATATAGAATAAGATATTTGAATACATAGGCTTACACATAAAAAACTAGATCAATTCTCAACTGCACGCAGTTAAAATTTATGCCTCCGCCCTTGCCAGATCAGAAATATATCACACATTCATGTTGATTTGTTTTAAATTTTGACAGAACCAGAATAAAAAGCCTCTAATTTGATCTTACACCTTATATACCCAAAAGTCTGATCACTTTATCTCCTCCTAGTCATGAATACAAAATAGTTAAGATATGGTGATAAGAAAGGTAAAATAAACATTAACTTCAAATACACCTGTATAATGACCTCTATGACCTGTCACCTTTGACCTACGTGAACACAAACCTAATCAGTTCGTCTCACTATGGTGATGCATACTAGTGTCAAATTTGAAGTTAATGGATCAAATGGTTCTTGATATCATGTTAACAAGGCTAAACTTGCAATTTCAGAATTGACCTCTATGACCTTTGACCTATGTATCCCAAAATCTAATCAGATGTCTTTCTATGGTGATACATACTAGTACCAAGTTTGAAGTTCATACCTAAAACAGTTCTTGAGTTATCGCAAGAATGAGTCTAACGCCTGAAATTTCAGAAATTGGCCTCTGTGACCTTGACTTTCAACCTACGTACCCCAAAATCTAATCAGATTGTCTTCCTATGGTGATACATACTAGCACTAAAAGTTTGAAGTTCATACCTCATATGGTTCTTGAGTTATAAGGGAGTTTTTGAATGTGTCAACATGAATGCCATCAATAGTGCGGAAGATGCTGATCATCGTGGTAGTACAAAAAAAAAGAGGATAAGTTGATCTGTTGTCACACGAAGGAGCAAACGAGGGTTGCGACGTTTCGACCGCTAACTGCTAATCTTCGTCAGGCAATGTGGACAATCGCCGAAGGTGCCGGAACTGCCGCGCTGCTATTGGTCTGTGAAACCGACCAATCAGAAACCGCGGACTGTGCGATCGGTGAGAGAGATGCGGACGTCGGGGGAAATCCCGTCGGTGCTGCTGGCGCTGCTGGCGAAATGCGGACGTCGGCCGGAGGGCAACGGTAGGGGGCGCATGTCGGCGAATGCCATCCTAGATCATCCCAGCTACAATGGACTGCTTTGTGTTAACTGCATACTGCCCTTTGTGCAAGAATATCTCACCCGTCCACTGGCTTCTCCCTCATCCACTAGTCAGATCGTTCTTCTCTAAAACGTGAACCTCACTTCACCTACTTTGTATGCAGTTAACACAAAGCAGTCCATTGTAGCTGGGAGGATCTAGGACGGCGTTCACATCGACACATTCAAAAACTCCCTATTGCTAGAATGAGAAAGCGGGACAGACGGACGGACAGACAACCCGAAAACATAATGCCTCCAGCACCACCTTCGGTGGGCGGAGGGCGGAGGCATAAAAACACAACTGGATTGAAACTACTAAATGGGAAAGTCCATAGTGCATGCATAAACTCAATAGTCGAGTTGCAAAATAATAGAATTGATGCAAGCATATCCTTTCCTCCTTCAATCCATATCTGAACAATACTAAATAGTAAATACTAAAGCATACACATATACAATTCTAAATAGTAAGTTCTAAAACATACTTTATCTAACATCATCAAAGTATCTTAACACATCCACAGAGTCCGTGACAATCTTCTTGTGGCATAGAACTGAAAACTCATTCAAGTTTGAATTCCAAATTTATTGGACACACAAAAAAATTATCTGTTTTAGGCATACAATAAATAATGAACTTATAATCATATATTTTCTAACAGTGATAAGACTTTGGAAGTCATTTCTTCTTCATCACGATTCTTTTTTCCCTTGAATATTCTCCTTTTCCTTATCACTTGACTTCAACTTTCTCAATCTCTAAGGCATAATAAATGTTATCTTTTTCGATGGTTCCAGTTAAAGGGAATAGAAGGTTGATTTCTCGGAAAGGTGAAAAGCAATATTCCTTTCATATCAATTTGGAAGAACATATTAAAGGCACCTGTTACATTTGTAGCCTGCAAGCACAGACCCTAATTTGACACTTTATCAGAAATATCATTGTGTCTTCGAGCGAAGCCTTAACCAGCTACTGACTGGTCGTGTCTAGCCTTTCATCAAGGTGGCATGCTAGGTCTTTTCTTTGCTGCTCTACTCTTAGCTCTGTCGATCCCCGAAACACACGGAAGTCCTCTCATTGCGAGAAGTCGACACACACGTGCAGCTTTGCTGCACACCGCCTTTTCGCACCTATCAACATAATCCATATTCAAATATTCAAGACGACCAAGACAACCTTACCAAACATGGCAGTACAACTCGTTTCGTTTAAAGCACATTTATTTGCATTTAACCAATCGAACAAAAGGAACCGTAACAGAAAAGGCTGAGCTTGTCCATTATTTGATGGGGACCAACAAAGGGTAGATAGTGGGAGAAAAGTGAAAGTATTCATAATTTTTGTTTTCTTGATAAAAAAAAGTCCACACACAAATATTTTTTCTCATTATTTAAAAAAGAAATTGGTCAGCAGTCGTATTTTTGTTACATAATTATGTGGAAAATATGTTATATTTTCTGTAATACCCCATGGCTAGAATGGGCTGAATAATCTCTTGTATCCATGTCCTAATTTAAGCTTCTGATTGGTTCATTTTCTCTTCCAGGAACTGAATTATTCATGAAAATCTTTCGTACGAAAAGTTAGAAATAAGAAAACAGCAAGTAACGTTGGCGAATGAGTAAAGGCGGCCTGCACGCGTGTCGCCTTCTCGAAATCAGAGGACTGTTCCACGCGTTTTGAGGATCGACAGAGTTAGTAGTAGAGCAGCAAAGAAAAGACCTAGCATTAAAGGCTACGTTGTGTCAGGAGCAGCTATAGTACATGGCCTATGGTAGTCTTACAGCGCAGACTCTGTTTTACAACTGACCAGGGTTTGTGCCTGCAAACTACCTGGTACACATAACTTGCACTGGCCACCTTGGTAGCAGCCAAAGAGTTAGGCTTTGAAAAACTGCCTTAATTTATAAGATTCATACAGCCATAAAGGTTACAGACAGAATGAATGTACATTTTAACATTAACATCCCCCCCCCCCCCCTCAATACTAACCATGGATATTTCATGCAACAAAAAGACACCTAATACAACATGCAGCAACAAAACAGGGTCTCAGTGCAGTACAAAGTCCTTCTTTTCTATTGTGGTAATGCATCTTGTTTTTCATAGGAACGTGTAACTTTAGACCTCCATTTCTCCCTGTCACATTTCCATTTTCTCTCCCTGTTTTGCAACCAGATGAATTTCTAATGTGCATGCACACATTTTCAAGGGTTTTCCTGTATCAAGTAACATAGCAACCCCGTCAGGCTGATTCTCCCTTGCACCCATAATGTGAATGGATTACCCTGATAGCTTACCCCATTCACAATTCAATCACATTTCAATTAAATCTTTGACATTTAAACAAAACTTGTGATTTCAACTTTACCTTAGTTCCTTAGGATCATTTTACTAATAGAAACCACTCACTGAAGCAGATGGGGGTAAACAAGGAATTTTAATTGTTCAGTGCTTTGTTTAGCCTTTTTTCCCCCACTGCAATTTACTTTGTGGGCAGTTTCCTGTAAAAATATATCATCAAAATCATTATAAACAGCATATATGTTCTGTGTTCATGCCTTTATTCACAATTGCAATTCATTTTGTGAAAAGTTGCTGAAAAATAACAACCAAACCATTCAAAAATATTTGTATCAATCCATTTCTCACACTTTTCCTTTGTTCTAAGCCTGATTTTTATCTCTCCTTCTTATCTTCCTTTATTATGTCTGTTTCTGTTTCTCTTTTCTCCTTAAATTCTGTTCTTTGCAATATGCTTTTTCTGAAGGAAAACTAATCAAATAGAAGAAATAACATGTTGGGCTTATATTCTAAAACTTTAGGGTTGCCACTGCATGGCCATCCCTACTCAAAAAAATATCTGTATTATTCATAGGTTTAATGACTATTTAAAAAAAAACCTGACACGCATCTTTAGAACAAGGTAGTATTCTGTTGTTGATGTTGGTGGTTGGTGGTTATGGCAAAACTGGTAGTTTTTAGGCCCTAATAATAATAATAAAAAAATAATAATAATAGTAGCTTCTTGTGTATTATTTATTACCCAGTCATAGCTTGCCAGCCAAATATGTAGCACTAGTTTAGTGATAATAAAGTGGTAATGTTGGTGGTGGTGGTAGTGGTGGTGGTAGTGGTGGTGGTGGTGGTAGTGGTGGTGGTAATGGTAGAGATGTTGGGTAGTGATGGTGGTAGGCTGATAATGGTGGTGCTGGTGGTGCTGGTAGTAGGTGGTGGTGGAGGTGGTGGTGGTGGCGGTATAGTGATAGTAATGATGGTGGTGGCAGTCACCAGTGGTACATGTAGTATTACTATTACCATTGATAGTGGTGGTGGTGGTGGTGGTGGTGGTGGTGACCTGATGCTAGGTAGTGACCTTTGTGGTGCGTGGTAATGCCTAATGGTGGTACTAGTGTTTGTTGATATTGTTGTATGTGCCCTTACCTGTAACTTGTCTGTTTCTTGATGGTGAAGTGTGCAAACCGATCCAAGGTCAACGTATTGGTGAATCGAAAATCAATGGTCTCAGACCCGTCTGCATCATCATTACCACCCTCTGCTGCACCATCTGGCACGCCTTCCTCGGCCGACTGACCAGCAGCGGCCGCTACAGCTGCACTCGCTCCAGCAACTGCAAGAATTTGTTGTATCTCCTCCGACGCTTTATTTCCAACAAGAATAGGCCCCGGACCTGAAACAACGGGCGTATCAGGCGATAAAGGCATCGTAATTCCGTTAAGGCTCTGAATTCCGACATCACCATTGCTACTACTAGCTAGAAGGCCTATTTGATCAGAGCTAGCGAGAGACGAATGGGAACCGACGGAATCCTCGGTGATAGGCGGAAACGTGGTCACAGCTGGGCCGGCGGAGTTGGGGGCCGTGTATTCCACAGCTTCGCCCGTTTCAGCAGACGCCACTGGTAGCGACCGACGTCTTTCGTCCATCGCGATACTGCGATCAAACAATACAAAAAAAAATCTTCCCACTCTTTACACATAAAAAGAATGTATATCCTATTCAAATCCCAATTACTAGAATAACCAGGTTAAATCCACACCGAGAGAACGATAGGCTGTAATCTTTTTAACAAATCCACACGTGATCATTCCACACGCAAAGGAGAAGGGCAAGCAGACGGCAGTCTGTAGTATACATGTTGTTGTAGTGTGGACTTCTAAAACCATGCGAGCACGCCGTGAGGAAAAGCATGCATCCAACTGCACCAGCTGGATAAGTTTGTTTACAAGATTGGTAACATTTCTCGCGCGTCGCCGGAATAGTAAAGTACCTCGACGACTGCACAAGAAAGAACAAGATTCTCATTGAGTTTCGAGAGAGAGAGAGAGAGGGCGTAGGCCGAATAAAAACATCGGTGCATGAGAGAAAGAGAGAGAGATATATCTACCAGAATTTGACTGATAAAAGTTTGTTTTCTATCTCTTTCTCATTTCATTCTATAGAGCTCACCCTACACTCCCTCACCATTTTCATTCTTATTTCCCCTAGTACACGGGTAAAAATGTATCTCCAAATGTATATTAAGTGATCATTCCTTATTAATAATAATAATGATAATAATAAATGTAACTTATTATAGCACCAAATCCACTCTGTGGAGTGCTCAGGGCGCATGAAGATAATAGTTAAGAATTGAACAGAAATGTTTTTACATGATTTTAAAAGAATCAGATGTTATGCACTTTGATGTCTTCAGGACGGCTATTCCATAATTTAGGACACGCATGGGCAAATGATCTCCCCCCCCCCCCCCCCCCCCCAAGATTTTGCGACTTTAGGGATCACAAGATCACAAGATCACAAAGATCTCGCGGGGGTGTAATTTTGAATTAAAGACCAAGTCCACCCTAACAAAAAGTTGATTTTGATAAATAGAGAAAAATCCAACAAGCATAACACTGAAAATTTCATCAAAATAGGATGTAAAATAAGAAAGTTATGGTATTTTAAAGTTTCGCTTAATTTCGCAAAACAGTTGTATGCACATCCTGTTCAGTATTCAAATGAGGGAACCAGTGACGTCACCCACTCAATATTCCTTTTGTATTTTATTACATGAAATACGAAATATTTTAATTTTTCCTTGTTATAATGTGAAACAAGGTTTTATTCCTCGCTGAACATGCACTGCAAAAACCAGGGTGTTAATTTAACACCATCTCGGTATCTATATTGGGCTACACCAGATAAGTGTTAAAACAACACCAGTTTCGAATCAAACTGACGTTGTTTTAAGACTAACTGGTGTTGTTTTGACACTTATCTGGTGTAGACCAATATCAAACTGGTGTTGTTTTAACACTAACTGGTGTTGTTTTGACACTTATCTGGTGTAGCCCAATATGGATACTGAGATGGTGTTAAATTAACACCCTGGTTTTTGCAGTGTGTGCAATTGCCATTGTTGCAACCTATACACAATTCCATGAGAGCTTCCTAATTGTGAAATATGCAGAAATTAAAATATTCTATATTTCACATAATAAAATACAAAAGAAATATTGAGTGGGTGACGTCACTGGTTCCCTCGTTTCCATACTGAGCAGGGTGTGCATATAACTGTTTTGTGAAATTAAGCGAAACTTTAAAATGCCATAACTTTCTTATTTTACATCCTATTTTGATGAAATTTTCAGTGTTATGCTTGTTTGATTTTTCTCTATTTATTCAAATCAACTTTTTGTTAGTGTGGACTTGGCCTTTAAAGAGGTATTGTATTGGGGAGCAGAACCATGAACGCAGTGAAAAGTGAGCAACAAAATTTTGAAAATAATGCGATGTTTGACAGGGAGCCAGTGTAGCGAATGCAAAACAGGGGAGATATGAATACGCTTGGTGGACAGAGTATAACGATGCGAGCTGCAGCATTTTGAAGCTTCTGGAGCTTGGACATCTGATTTTGGGGTAAATTGAACAGAAGGGCATTGTCAAAGTGGAGACGGGAGCACATTACAAGGCGTGAACTATCTTTTCAGTTGCAGACTTGGACAAATATTTCCGAATAAAACTGATGTTACGTAATTGGTACCTATAACTGATCTGCAGATATTTGAAATTTGATTAGACATTGTCATATATGATTCAAACATAACACCAAAATTGCGACAAGTTTGTGACAAATAAATTATGTGGCCAGAAAATGAGATGGAATTAATATCAATTTTACTAAGCTGCACTTTATAACCAACTATAAGGAATTCACATTTATCTGAATTCAGTTTCAGAGAACGTGCGAGCATCCAATCATGAACATCAACCATGCATGATGCAAGGCGATGAACAGCCATTTCCGCAGCGGATTGATCAGAATTAAAGGAAATCAGGAGTTGAATATCGTCTGCATGAATATGATAATCTATGCCATGTTGTAGCAGAACTTGTCGCAATCCAATTAAATAAATTGAAAAAAGAGTCGGCCCGCCCACAGAACCTTGTGGTACTCCACAGAAGAGAGGCAAGGCAACTGATTTGCAACCATTTATACAAACGATCTGAGAGTGGTATGAGCGATAGGACTCGAACCATTTATATGTCTCACCCTTGACGCCAAATGAACTAAGTGTGTTCAAAAGAATAGTATGATTGATAGTGTCGAAGGCGGAGGACAAGTATAGGAGCAGGAGCTGAGTACCCTCTATCCATCCCTTGCAGGATGTGATTATAATATTTCAATAACGAAATATTCATCCAATGCAGGGGCTGATGCAGGATTTTGCATCACGTGTCACATTTTGGGTGCTAATTCATTTATTTACTATTTAAAAAAAAAACTCATCAAGAAAAAGGGGATTTTATGAAAATGAAACTGTTCACTTACATTGCAGGAGGCGGAGCGTCGGGCTCTGACAATGAATGTGGGGCTCACCTTTTGATTGTCGGACAAAAGGTGCCCCTCCACTTCCATTGTCCGAGACGAACGTTCCCCCGCCTCTGACTTGAGTTTAGGGTCTAAAATTTGAAAAGGGTACTTTATTGGGGCCGGGGGCGGGGGGGGGGGGGGGGGCTTGTGTATATACTGCCACTTGGGTTTTCAAAGGGGGACTAGGGTCGAGTACGATTATCCCCCGCCCCCTCTCTGTTTTTAATCATTGAAAATGACAATTCCTATGGGAAAGATATATTTAAAATAAAATTACATAAATGATAAGCCCTCCTCCACACACACACACACACACACATACAAAACATGTGTCCTTATACGAAACGCATTAGGAAACAATGCAATACAAAAACTATGAAATTTCCTTCTTCCTCAAAATGCAGAAAACTATTTACATAGTTTTCCTTCTTTGAAATCATTTGATATCAATTTTAAGAATCTATTCAATTCATTATTACCATTTTCACATTTTATCGATCTTAAGCATATTCATTTTCTCTATATATGTTCTCTTTTAATAAATTTTCTCCCCTCTTTCATCCGAATTTCTTCTAAAATGTGTAAGGTTGCTTTTAAACTATTTTTTTCAAAACGTTTTCGAAGGTTTATCAAACATTTCACCTTTTTTCCACCTCGGCCTTCCAATAATATATTGTTTGTACCTAGGCCTAATAAGGAATTACTTCTTTATATTTTGTATATTTTTATTTTTTTTCTTCGTCGTCTGTTTTAAGTAGAATAGACGGGGTAACCTCGCTATTCATAAGGACCGCTATTCATAAGAACCACTTATTCATAAGGACCGCTATCCATAACGCGTGACTAAATGAGCGCTTTTGCATGAACAGCGGTCCTTTTAAATAGCGAGCAAACCATAGACAAATTACCCCGATATTCATAATGACCTCCATGCATAAGGACCACTATTCATAAGGACTGCTCTTCATAACGCGTGTTAAATGAATAGCGGTTTTCTATGAATAGCGGTCCTTATGAATAGCAAACGAACTTGGAATAGACTAAATATACCTAATTTGAAGAATATCCCTCAACGAACTGTCCGAGAAATTGGTGCATGTTTGTTTGTTTGTTTGTTTGTTTTTGTTGTTGTTGTTGTGGGGTGTTTTTTTTGGGGGGGGGGGGGTAGACGCTTTTATTAGACTTAGGTCTTACTACACTATTAATTTTGTAATATTGCTCATGTTAAACGAACGTCAATGCAATGGCGGGTTTTTTTGTAGATCATAACCTTCCATTTATAAAAGCAATTTACAATTTACTTAAGCGAATAGGCGTTTTTGAATACAGGTGAAATTGTCAAGGACCCCAAAATATTGACCATTCGATTTTGAAGGGCCGTTGAAGTTTGAAAGACAGATTATTAAGCTGTTGTCTGTCATTTTAATCGAAAAATTACTCTCAAACTTACGTAAAGTACAATCGAAATGTGTTTTTAACCATTGGCGGATCCGGGGGGGGGGGGGCACTTCCAGCCCGTGCCCCCCCCCCCCCTCCCCCTTTGGAAGAGAAGTATGCATTTTGACCATAGACGATCCGCCATTTTCTCGATTGTGAAGACCTTTTTTTTTTTTTTTTTTAATTCTGTTTGTTTGTTTTTGGCTTGTCAGGGAATTATGGAGGCAAACTGGACCCCCATAACCCCTCCCCCCCCCCCCCCCCCCACTGAGCGACTTTTCGAGAAGCTGGCGAGACCAAAAAAATACGCCCCCTCTTTTACTAAATCCTGGATCCGCCCCTGTTCTTAACTATATAAAATGTGAACATTCAAATATCCTATCATTTGGCCAAAGCCTATTAAAATAATGATTTACAGTGGAAACGCATTTACTTCGTGCATTTTTCAATTATGTCAACAATAAAATATTATAACAATATAGACCATATGGATTTTATTGAAATCTGTTTATCTCACGTCTCGAAGAATAAATTTAAATTTATTGCCAAAATTATTGTCTTGTCATGATTGTATTCCAGTTTTAATGATTTTGATGAAATAAAGCCGATATAAAGGACCTCTTAGTAGATAAGTTTCATGTCAACAGTTTGACAATGCAAAGATTTTTTTTTTTTGTCATTTATATTTTTAAAGATCCCAAAACAAAGAAGATATGTAAATGTAATCATCACCTTAGCTGAGTTAAACAATTAATAAACTGAGTAGTGTAGCTACCGATTATGGCGCCTGAGGAAAGAAAAAAATAGAGTACCTTTATAGAGAGTAGCGACATAGACGTCTGACTTTTCGTGAAACAAAATGGGGTTTGAATATTCATGCCGACTAGTTTTGACGGAATAAACCATATGATGAGCAATTTGACGCGATATGAATATTCATGAGCTCAGCTGCAGGGTTGGTGCCTATATAGTGATTACCCTCTTGATGTCGGTACTCTAGAAAAAAAAATAGAAGTGCGCCCCCTGTCTAAAATGTCCAAACTTTCTTTTCAGCTCAAAATACAAACCAGATTAATTCCCGATTTTTAAAATTTATTTATTATTATCATCCATTTTTTTTTTTTTTTTTTTTTTGGGGGGGGGGGGGGGTCCTATCATAAAAATTGGCAAATTAACACTAACCTGATGAAACTGATATGCTAGGGAGCATATACCAACCATCGTTGTATCTTATATTTTTATTTAAAACCCTTTAAAACGCTATCTATGTATGCTATCGCCTATATTCTTAATTAGGAGTGCACGACAAAGATTTATGTTCGCTTTTTAAACCCCTTAAAAAAATATATCTTAGCGTTTTTCCCGGATGAATATGAAGTCGCATCTAATCGATATGGATCATATTGCCCTTTCTTCCCCCTCTCTTTTTATTTCGATCTTTTGCGTTTTTATTTCCCCTTCAAGTGCCGCCCGGGCTCTCACCACCAACCCCCCCCCCCCCCCCCCCCCAAAAAAAAAAAAAAAAAAATATATAGATTAAGTTTATGTATATACATTATATATATCATCTCGTGCAAAAGGCTTCTATGGTAAATAATCCTCTTTCATTTTGCCGATCACGCAATCATTACTATGCTAACACAGTCAGTCCCTTTAATCGACAGCTTGACAACAGATATATTTTAAGACACCCTGAGATTAAATGCCTGAGTTGTGTTTATGCCAGCTTTATACAAATGACAACTAACGATGTTAGTGAGAAGAAGAATGAAGGACCATAAAACTGTCCTATAAGATGAGGTAATACGACAGAAAGAGAGAGAGAGAGAGAGAGAGAGAGAGAGAGGGACACGCAGAGAGAGGGGGAGAAAGAGAGAGAGGGAGAGAGAAAGAGAGAGAGGGGCGGGGGCGAGGGGGGATAGTCTTATACAGCCGACAATTAACGATGTTAAAAGCTGAGGGACCATAAAACTGCCCGAAGATGAGGTTATACGATAGAGAGAGAGAGAGAGAGAGAGAGAGAGAAGGGGAAGAGGGAGTGGGGGAGAAGGGAGATCGAGGGAAGGCCGATACAAACGACAGGTAACTATTTAAGAGTGAAAAGGATGAGGAACCACAGAACTGTCAAATGAAGTAATAGCTGGGCATGTTTATGGAGGGTTTCTAGTTGTTATCTAACCATGGACGGAGTGAAGAAATTGATAATCAGATACAAACAAAGTGAATGCTGAGAAGATAAAGAAAAAACTCAATAGACAAATAAGGATGGTACAGAGAGAGAGGGGGGGGGGGAGGAGAGAGAAACTCCCATCTCTTTCTCCCTCCCCCCCCTCTCTCTCTCTCTCTCTCTCTTTCTATCTACATTACTGTCTTGCTAACTTACTCCATCACTCAACCTGTATTCATTTTCTCCCCTCTCTCTCCCTATCTTTATCTCCCTGTCTCGATTTAGTTTTTCCCTCCCTTTTCTCATTCGTCTTCTCTCCCCATTTCCTTCTCCATCACTCCCTCTTCCTCCTCTTTTATCCTGTCTGTCTATTCGTGTGTGTCTCTCTTTCATCTCTCTTTCTTTAATTCTCTTTCTCTACTCATCTAAATTACTTCGACCAGTAGTACCATGTCAAAGTAAATGATTTCATGTTTATTGACCTTTTCCATCTTTTAAATCTCATAAAAAGTCATGACACAATAAGTGTGGAATATTACACTGTGGTAATAAAATTGAGTGCACAGGTTTAGTTTAACAACAAAATACGGTACAGTCTATACAAAAAAAAGATAATAAAATAGAGGCACACCTGAAACTACATCATTTACAAATTCCTGAACATGATTTGATGTTATGTCCTATTTTCAATATAATTACTATAGGATATAATTTTTAGGGGGTTTAAAAAGCGAACATAAATCTCTATCGTGCACTCCTAGTTAAGAATACAGACGATAGCATATAGCCTTTTAAAGGGTTTTGAATAAAAATATAAGATATGATGTTTGGTATGCTCGCTATAGCATATCAGTTTCATCAGGATTGTGTTAATTTGCCATTTTTTAAGATAGGAATCCCCCTTCCAAAAAAAAAATGAGAGTTGAAAAGTGCAACAACAACAAAACTGACGTTCTGTCGTTTTTCTCCCTCGTTTATAAAGTGATTTATAAAACCATGACTCCGAATCCGTTAAAAATCATCTTCATGTATCCAGCATGTCAAGTGAATTCATTTCCGAATTAAAAGCGGGAATTAATCTCGTTTGTATTTTGAGCTGAAAAGTTTGGGCAGTTTAGACAGGGGGCGCATTTTTATTTGTGTTTTTTTTTTCTTTCCTCAGGCGCCATAATCTCTAGCTACACTACTAAGTTTATTAATTGTTTAACTTAGCTGAGGTGATAATTACATTTACATTTCTTCTTTGTTTTGGGATTTTTTTTAATATAAGTGACAAAAAAATATAGGCCTTTGCATTGTCAAACTGTTGAAATGAAACTTATCTACTAAAAGGTCCTTTATAGCGGCTTTATTTCATTAAAATTATATACACAACAAAAACTATTGATATCAGGCCCATTGGATCATTAGTCACCAATAGGTGAAATGTAAAGCTATATCTCAAGTCATCTTGTTGTCAGGAACCATTCATATTAATAAAGTTCTGAGGAAGCTAAGCGAAGGGGGGGGGGGGGACTTTGTGTTGCTCATTTCAATATAGAAAATAAGCTAACCCTAATATGTGGGCGCCATGGTGATAGGGCAGTGACGTGCCAGAAAAGGGGTAACCTCGCTAGCCATAAAGACCGCTAGCGTGACTAAATGAATAGCGGTTTTGTATGAATAGTGGTCCTTATGAATAGCGGGCGGACCCCCCCCCCCCCCCGAAAATTGTCATAACATTGAGTATTCGTGGACCTCGCTGCATGAAACTATCTCGTTTATAAGTTTTGCGAGCGAGCTAAGCGAGCTAGGAAAATATGGACTTTACTTTGTTGTTGCTCATTTCAATATACATGTAGAAAGTAAGGTGGAGTTAACAAGTATTTGGGTGCCATGAGATAGGGCCGCGACGTGACCCCACCTAAAAATCACAATTCTGGTGCATTCGGGGCCCATTTGGAGGAATTGTTCGCCTCATGATTATTATTTTGTTATTGTTGTTGTTGTTCAAGCAGATTTCTGCTCGCCAGCTTGGCGGGGGGGGGGGGGGGGATATTAGAACCCTCTGAGCCCCCCTCCCACCCCCACCCCCCCCCCCCCGTTACAGGCCTGCCATGGACCTCCTACAAACAAATTTGAATAACTCTTTGAATGACGCTTTGACAAAATCGATTGCAACATGATGGCATATTGTACAAATTCGAAAGTGAATGGTGAAAGATGTCATTGACTAATTACAGATTTGCCATTGCAGATTAGGGAGTTATGGGACAAAATCGAAATAATAATAATAATAATAATAATAATGATAGACAGTTCTTATATAGTGCATATCACATGTATTAAACTAGACGGAATGACCGATAATTAATCACATTATTTTTCCCTTTCCTTCATCTTCTCCCCTCGCTTCACCTTTTTAAAAAATTATATTTGTTCTTCAAGCGGAACTCTGCTCGCCAGCGGGGGGGGGGGGGGGGGGGGGGGGCGTTCGAACTCATCGATCACCCCCCCCCCCACACACACACACACACACACACACCCCACCCCTTTAGTTACGGGCCTGGATATAAAATACATTATGGTTAGTAGCTTTCAACTTCAGTCAAGGCAAGACAATAATTTTGTCAAATCCTTCAACATATTCTTGTGGGATTTCTTTGATTAACGTTACCATCCTATCCGACATTTGCTTCGGTGACATTCAAAAGTCGTTCCGGGCTTAATATTAGGAGGTATAGGGTGAGAGTTATATACATATATGATGTTATTTATTATTATTATTAAGTATTCGGCGTCACCTGTGCCTGGGAGGGGAAAAGCGAACTGAATCACTGTAACCCTTAGGTCTCTCCTCCCGATATAACTGACTGGGATATACAGGTGTACCACTACACCGGGGTTTCCCCCTACTCTTATTCGAATAGTGCAGTGGGTTCTTAACGTGCAAAGGTGGTGACTTTCCTCTACACGGGACCTCCAGTTAACGTCCTATCCGAGGGACGGAGTGTTTTCCACTTTAAGGGAGGGGCACGTTAACACACAACGCAGGCTTCAGTCATCCGCCCGAGGTGGATTCGAACCCACGATCTTTGGTTCGACAGGCAGAAACGTTACCGACTGAGCCAACTCGCCTCCTCATGTATTATGATGTTTCGACCAGTGTAAGAAATTGCCTAAAAACAAAAGACTAATAAATTAGATTATTTCCTCATAGAACGCTGAAATGCCTTTCTCTTTTAGTGTGCGTGCTAAAACTGACATTGTGTAGCCCATGTTTAACAATAGCTTTCTTTTTATTTATCACGTTGACGTTCACGTTGACACACTCGAAAACTCTCTAAGGAGGTATGGGTTAGCTCGCTATTCATAAGAACTGCTATTCATAGAAAACCGCTATTCATTTAAAGATCACATTACAAGAAAATTCCATCAAAGTAAATATTGGCTTAATACTTTTTATTGCATATATGGCATAAATTAAACAAGGTTATCCAAATTCAACGCTTGGAAACATTTGAAGTAATGATTATTATCAATTATAAAACGGTAAAATACAGCCCCCGATATAGCAGCTGAAGAGCTCCTCGAACGCTGCTGAGATGTGTGACGACACACCAGGGGCCAGTCCTGTCTAAGCAGACGATGTCCCATAACATCTTACACATTTTTCAGTGCCTGTTTTGTCATCTCCTCTTCACTTATTTCTCTTACTTGACTAGCGTCAGTCTTAATGTTAGTCTGTTGCCTCACTCTTAATTTCGTGTATGGTATTATTTTGATGAAAAAAGCAGCGTTAAAAAAATAAAGAATCAGTCTCTTGTAAACAAAATAAGACGCCATTGTATTTTCAGCTGCTTGCACCGGGGCATGTTCGGCGTTTCAAGAGGGAACGAATACCATCCGTGCTATTATTCGGAGGGCTTTTCAATTTGAAAATGGGGTTTATTTCATTGATCATTGACCCTTCTCCTGTGTATTTACAATCAAACGGTTTTAGTTATCACAATCAGTTTCACTTTCCCTTTTAGAATGGTGTGAAATAAGGTCATGTTTAAATATACCAAACTCTTTATAATTGGATAAATAATTGCATTGCAATTACGTTCATTCATTATAGGACGTCGTCTGCTTAAGCAGGATCGATCCGTAGTGTGACGACATCAAAACATCGCTATATTTCTGGCGAATCCTCGGATATTCCAGATGCTTAGAAGAGCTTTTATTTATGTTGTTTTTATAATCATCAGATACGCAGTTGACGTAAAATTTATACGATTGCCATCTGTAAGCTTCCTAGTTTCTAGTGATACATTAATTGCCATATTTGTGATTTTCTTGTAATGTGATCTTTAACACAAGTTATGAATAGCGGTCCTTGTGAATAAGTGGTCCTCATGAATAGCGGTCCATCAGGAGGTACAAGGCAAGCCTAAAATGGACCGTGGAATCGGGGCAGCCGCCCCCACCCCCCCCCCCCCAACATTCAAAAACGCTCGCAGCCACTGCCTAGTACCTCCTTGGCTGGAGGGGGTATGGATTGGAACCGCCGCCAGACAAATTTTCTGTGAATTCTGGACTGCGCTGCTTTCAAACCTTTATGATGCTGGTGCTACGTACATTCATTCTTTTTCGGATTTATATGTAAAATCAATGAGTTATGTATTCACAGAACAAATGGAAAAATGCTTTATCTAATAAGTAAAAACATGTATGCTGGTTAAATGTTCTTTTTGTGGGTCTATATAGAGTACAAAGAATATCAGGGATACGCCCACCGCTTTTTAAGTGGATGTAATGATTGCAGTTGTTTGAGATGCAAGTATTTCAATTGACTGTTTGTAGAAGGGGGGGGGGGGGGCGGGGGAGAGAAAAGGAAATCACCCAACCTATATTGAGTGTTATAAAAATAGTATTTAAATAAACAAGGATCCATTATATGATGTAAAGTTATTATGTTGGTTAATTGGTTATGCCAGACAATGTCCGAAATGAAACAGTGATAAGCATTAGCATAAGTATAAGTAAATTAGGGAGAGGGGAAGCGGAGGTATGAACAGCTCGAACATGTGGAAATGGGATTTTGTTTTAGACACGTCTTTTCTTGGTATGTTTTTTTAACGTGTTTAGATTGTAGTGTTTTATGTTTAATGTGTTCTTTCTTTCTTTCTTCGAGGGTAGTTGATAGTGGCCTTTTGACCTGGTCAGTTTTATGCGGCGCGAATTGTATGTGCTATACGGCCCATCCGCTTCTCATCCCGTTATAATATCCTCCACATCCTTATGATGAATAAGACTAAATCTTCTATCTGCAATTTTATATCTTTAAATGTTAAAGGTGTTAGAGAGAAAAATAAAAGACGGAACATTTTTAGATGGTGCAAAGAAAAAGGAGGGAATATTATTTTTCTACAGGAAACATTTAGTGCACAAGATACATAGTTAATAATTGGAACTCGATGTGGGAGGGGAACTGTATATAGCCACGGTACAAACCACGGTAAAGGGGTTATGGTATTATTTGTCATGGGAGTAAATATTAAATTAGAACATACAGTTATTGATACAGAAGGCAGATACATTTTCACAGTTGGGTTTCTGCAAAATCAAGAGGTAACACCTAGAGTTTTTGCGCACTATTATAATGATGAAGGTTATGTTAAAAGTATGAAAGAAGAAATAACACGTTTGAAACTTAGGTTATCTGAAGAGATTACAGATGGCAGAATATTATGGGATTATATGAAAATGGAAATACGCAGTTTTGCAAGAAAATACTCAAGAAAAAAGCCAAGGAAAGAAAGGAAACAATTGCCAGTTTAGAACAAGAAATTTTAAAATTAGAGGAAGAACTACAACTACCAACAAATATTAGAGACAATGGTTTGATTGACAATCTGGAAAGAAAAAAATGCGAATCGAAAAAATTCTATATTTATATAAATGAAGGGATAAAAATCAGATCTCGAGCGCCATGGTTTGAAACTAGAGAAAAGGAAATGGCATATCTAAAGCAATTAATAGTTTCCAATGGAAAAATGTTATTAAAGAGCTAAAGGTGAATGAAAATATAATTGATGATGAAAGTGATATTTTGCAGGAAATCAGAAACTTTTATTCACCATTGTATGCTGATTCAGAAGTATAGGATTACGTAAGAACATTAACTTTTACCCTAAGAGCTTACCCAAATTAACCGAAAATCAGAGAAATCATTGTGAGGGAAAAATTAACCAAGGGGATTGTATTGAATTCTAAAAGAAATGCAGTTGAATAAATCCCCATGAAATGATGGATTGAATGTAGAATTTTACATTTCATTCTGGCAGGTAGTCGGTGACTTATAGTCGTAAATGCTTTAAATGATACTATAAAATTTAAAGAATTATCTCCTTCTCAAAAACAAGCAATTATTACACTTTTATATATACATAAAGATGGTATACCAAAATGTATTAGTAATTATAGGCCTATCTCCTTACTCAATGAAGATTACAAGATCCTTACTTTCTAAAAGATTAAAAACGATTTCGAGTAATATTGTGTCAGTCGATCAAGAAGGTTATTTAAATGATAGAAACATTGGTGGAGCAATAAGACTAATCAATGATATGATTTTTCACACGTCAAATTTTAATAAACCAGGATATCTATTGGCAATAGACTTTGAAAACGCCTTCGATTCAATTTCGCATATTTTTTTTTCAAAAGGTGTTTAATTCCTTGGGTTTGGACCAATGTTTATAGTAAATGGGTTAAAATACTTTATACTAAAGCTCAAAGTTGTGTATTCAACGGGGGAAATCAACCAGTTATTTCAAAGTAGAACGGGGTTTAAGACAAGGAGATCCGCTGTCTATTTTATGTATCGAATGTCTATAACTCATTGCGTTCGAAAAGATAACTTGGTAAAGGGTATTCGCGTTGGTGAAACGGAAATAAAGCAGATGCTTTATGCAGATGATATGACAATATTTGTACGAGATATAGACTCAATTTTATTGATTGGAGGTAATTCCAGAGAGCTTTAGGAAAATATCTGGACTTAAGATTAATGGAAATAAAACATTTATTTTGCCTCTGGGGCCATCTGTTGGCGCTGCAACTTTTTTATCCTTTTGGAAAGGCAGTTGACATTGTAAAAATCTTATTTTCATTAGATCCTGACGTTGCTGAAGAAATTAATTATAAAGATATTTTGAGCAAAATTAAGAAATTATTAAATTGGTGGAAACAAAGAGATCTCACTCTGATTGGGAAAATTCACTTGCTGAAAACATGGGCTATGCCTATTCAAAATTGTTTTTTCTTTAGATCTTTGACTCCGTCGCCTGAATGGGTTTTCAAAGAAATTGCTTTAATTTTCTATGGTGAGGGAAGGACAAGATAAAAAGAAGTACTTTGTATCTTGATTACAAACAAGGAGGGTTGAAAATGCTTAACTTTAGACTTTTTGTGTAGCCGGTGCAAAGGGTGATGTGGAGACCAGAAAGTGAAATGGAAAAAGTGCTTAAAATTTTTACTGAGACCATTTGGGGGAAATCTAATTTTACATTGTAATTATTTACCTAGCATGATCAACATACAGTTACCAAAGTATTTCATGAAAATCTTTTCTTAAAAAACACATATAAATAATTGTACCATATTACAGATGAAGAAAGAACATTGAAGTCAGACACTTATTTCAGATGTATGGGACTATAGATAAAGAGGAAATAGCATTGATTAAAGAAATACATGTATAGGCCTATGCATGATACACCTGAAGAATGGAAAATCGATTTAAGAAAGTACGCCAGTTGATGGTCTAAAAATAGAATTTATGTTTTCAAAGAAAACTTTTCAATTTGAATCAGTTTGTTCAAAGAATTTGTATAGGGCGTGCATACAAAAGATGGCCGACATTCCTGTTAGTTTTCAGAATTTACAATTATCATAATATGTCGGTAAAAGAAATTGAAAATGTTTTTTGTCGTCCTAGATTAAGCACATTGCATAATAAATTGAGAGAATTTCAATTTAAATTGCTCTATATTATATTTGTGAACCATCATTTATACATGTTTTACTTCATATCAAGCTATAAATGCTCATTTTGAGGTAATTAGATGAGGAAACTTATAGGCATATATTTTTTGAATGTGAAATTGTAACAAAATTATGAGAACGATGTAGTAACATCTTAGATCTTCCCATTCTTAAAGACATGATTTGGAAGGAAGTTCACATTGGATTAGTGGAAACAACTGACGATAGGCAAATAATCAATCATGTTATTTTATTACTTAAATATTTGATATATCTTAGTCGGGAGAAAAAGAAGCCTCCAAGTATTGAAGAAATTGGAGAAAAACTGTTTAAAAGTAAACAAGAAGAAACAAAGATTGCTACCGAACGGAATACTTTGACACTACACTATAAGAAATTGGAAAATTTCAAAGTAAAAAGCAGCGTTTACACTTTGCCGAGTTGGAGTCGCGAGTAGTGCGCGAGCTGCGCGAGCTTTAACTCGCCTGTACTCGCGTGAACTCGCGCGAAATGTACACTTTTTTCTGGAATGCGCATGACTGATATACGAGTCGACATTGAGTTTACTACGATCGCTGTACGAGTGAACCGAGCGCAAAACGAGTCCTACCGAGCTCAGTATGAGTTACAGTGACCTTTATACGACTCAAAGCGATCTATCAGCGAGTTATGCGATCGAGGGGGCGGGAAAATGAGTGCATATTTTTTGGCGCTCAAAGATGGATGCCAGAAGCGTTTTCGCGCTGCTTGAGGAAGAAGAGACCTTGATCTTTTGCACAGTTGTTGCGACCCTGTTGTCAAGGAGGCGCGGCAGAAAAAAAGATGTCCAGGAGGAGACTAAAGTGATGAAAAGGAGGCTGTGGACAAGGCCTGGTTGTTGAGGAGGCCAAAATACGGGCACTACGAGACGCTGATGGGGGAGTTAGCTAGCGAAGACCAGGAAGGCTTCCGCAACTTTCAACGCATTAACGAAGGGATCTTTCAAGAACTCTTAGCCCGCGTTGGGCCTCGTATCGAGAAGCAGGACACGTTCATTTAAGTCCGGGGCTCCGTCTTGCCATCACTTTGAGATTCTTGGCGACAGGGGATTCATACCAAAGCTTGGAGTATAACTTCAGAGTAGCCAAGAGTAGCATCTGCCACATTGTCCCAGAAACATGCGAAGCCATCATAACAGAATTAGCTCCAGAGGTGTGCTGCACTCCTTCCACTCCACCCGAGTGGATGTCCGTAAGCAAAGGGTTTTCCGAACGTTGGAACTTCCACAATACCATCGGGGCATTGGATGGGAAGCATATCGCTATAAAGTGTCCTGCGAATGCATGGTCAGTCTATTATAATTATAAGGGCTACCATTCCGTGGTATTGCTTGCCCTTGTTGACGCCGAGTATCGCTTCCTGTATGTCGATGTTGGGAGCAACGGCATATTTACAAAATAGGTCCGTTCTGAACACATACCCATTCCAGAATTTTGTTATGTTTTTTTTTTTACCATTTTGAATGATATACAATTATCAAGTTATGTTAATTCCTCCTCAACCAGGATAGAATATTTTTAGGAATTTGTCGGATTAGTGATCCGTTCATTTTGGAATTCCATTAGCGTGAATACATTTCATGTACAAGCCAACATTTTCCCCTCTTCCACTTTAGACTCTAGAGAAATGTTAATTGGGTATATATTAGGGTAGATATATATTTGTATGAAACACAATATATAACCCACACATCATGATAATGTTCAATGCAATACTGACTTTACATCCTGATATAATTCTCTCATTTTAAACTAAGCTGGTCAGATGGCGGGATTTTCTCGGGGTGTGACCTTCGGAAAGCCTTGGAAGATGACACAGCGGGTATTCCACCACCAACACCTCTGCCAAACGACGATGTACCAATCCCCTTTTCAATTGTCGCAGATGACGCCTTTCCATTTCCATTTCAGGAGAGACTGTTTAATTACAGGCTATCTAGAGCAAGGCGGGTCGTCGAGAGCGCCTTTGGAATACTTACATAATAATTACATAAAGTGCGTCAAACAATGAAATGTAAAAATGGAATTGCTGCATTGGGTAGAGTTTTATGATATGTTTGATATTGGCCTGTTTTATTTCAGGTTCCGCTGCCCCCTAAGGACACTGTATATGACCCCTGACCGAGTACAATTTGTTGTGCTGGCGTGTTGTGTTCTTCATAACCTACTGAGGGTCCGTTTTCCAAAAATGCGCAAGGACCCAGAGACCCACGACATCATTCCTGGCATGTGGAGGGAGAATCGCGATATGGCATGCCTGGAAGTCATGAGAGGCAACAATGCCACCAAAGCGGCAAAGGCACAACGTGACTACCTTCGCACCTACTACACCTCTCCAGTTGACAGTGTCCCTTGGTAAGAGAGAATGATCTGAAAGGTAATAGGCCTATACGGGGTGTGCATTTCATTTATTATTGTAAATGATAGACATGATTTGTATCTAGATCGATAGTCGTCCCATCATAGGAATTGTTGAAGTTTTAATTTCTTTCATCACTGGATCACGTCTACTGCACGCGAATTTTCGTCAAGAATTTCATGGCATATCCATAATGTTATCAATTGAAGATTACCTCATTTTTCTTATTCTTTAAAGTGCAGATGGTGACTTTACTTGTAACTCGACAACACCAATACACGACAAATAACTGTGTAATTTCCAGTGAAAATGAACTTTATTGTCAGAAATTCAAGTATACTGTAATGCTTTTAAATCAGCATTCAATTAGTTCCAAACAGTCTCTGTAAACGGACAACATCGGAAAACTACGACAAATATTATAATCCAATTCCGTAAAATTGTAAAGGAAGATGAATGCTGTGCTGTTCACATACTATAAGGCTCGACACTAGCACTTGCCCACTTGCCCGGGGCAAGTAAATATTGGCTTCGGGCAAGTACATTGAAACATACGTACATATCTTTTGTACAGCTACTTGCCCGAAATTCATTTAAAAATTACCATTCGGGCAAGTGGGGGTACGTTAATGTGGAGCCTTTATGTTATTTCTTGTACACTTTTAATTGAACTATTTTTGATAAATTACCCGTTTCAAGGATAACTGGACTACAAATACTCTATAAATTCGAAACAAAGTCTCCAGAAATAAAAGGTCTTTTTCATATTAACAGTGGTTGATAGAATGATTAATCAATGACATAAACGACGTGCATGTCTTTCACTCCCATATTTCAGTTTCTCGTAAAATTTGTATTTTTGAGTAATTACCTGTTTTAGTTACTTTGCTTCAAGCATAACTGTCATGACAACAGACACTCTATAAGTTCAAAACATTGTCTCCGTAAAACCTACAAAATCGGAAAACTACAACAAACTTGCCGATATTAACTGTTGGTGGAAGGATAACAAATCAGTAAACTTAACGTTGATAATATTTCGTATTCCCCATATTCTACACCTATACACTTTTGAATGAACTTTGAGAAATTGTGAATTTCTTGTTCTTTGTTTCTGTTTCAGGGATGACTGGAATTAATATGACTACCATATCCAACCTTCGGATTAATTGGCGAACACAATAGAGAGTGGAGTGCAATGCACGTTTTACATCGTATATGAAGTACAATGATGGTGAACGCAGAACAAGTGGATCTCAAATGAACCCACATCATGAAAGGACCAAGGAAATAACAATTTTAACTTGTCTCAAAGCGAATGAATAACACACTGCTCAATATCCGAATGTAAAGAACAAACCTTTAGAAACTATTAGAACACTGTTTTTAACAACTGACAAAAACACAACGTGCACCATGCCTAAGGGCTAACTCTAAACGCTTGTAGTCGGAGTTGGCAGAGCTGCTGATGTTTCACTTAAGTCCATTGAGCTTTTCATCACATCTTCCTGAACTCCCATCTGGTTCGAAGGCATCGCGGGGGCTTGCAGTGTTTCGATGGTGTTGGTGTAGCCCTGCTCAAAAACCCACTCGAAGATCTCTGGAACCCCGACGGCCCTGGATTCTGTTGCTGTATGGACGATGGCGGTGGCGACTGTGCATGATATTCGTCGAAGATCCCATGTGGAGCTGTCATCCGTGGCGGTGGCATCTGCTGGCGTGAAGGGAATGCTGGTTGATGGAAGGTTGGTGGAAGCATCCTGCCGAAGGTAGAAGATGCTCCCTGGGACGGATGATGCGTAGAATGGAATGGGTCATCACGCTGGGACTGAAGAGGCGGTTGAGCACGCGGTGCAGGCATTGAAGCAGGTGAAGACGTCCCCATGTTAATGTAGCTTTGCACCATCTTCATCGTGTCTACGGTGAAATTTAGCCAGTGATCCTGTGGGATTTGACGCAGCTGTCTGGTCAAGTATGCTACGAAACTCTTGACCTGCTCCTCGTGGGGGATAGCTGGGCGGGAAGAGACGCCGCGGCGAAAGTAGACTTTCGTAGTTCTCTGACCTCATCTGCTCGTTGGAGGAGCTTGAACATAAAAGAATATCAGTAACTTCAGTACTCATATGGACACATTTCACGATGATGAATAACATTTAGTAGTTTACTAGAAATCATGGTATGAAAGCTTACAACAGTTTTGAAGAGTAGGGCCTACTGGAACAAAGAAAATAGTTTACCAATTAGTTTGTGTACACGAAATGAAATATTATTTACAGTTTCCTCAACAGCAGTATGATATTATATGTTACCATGACAGACATAAGATCATGTATTCACTTAATGCAATATTACTGAGGGAAATATTGCAAGCTATATTAATAAAATGTTTCTTCGAGGATATATAATATAGATGCAAATATGAATTACGATTATTTCTGGTTCAATTTATGACATTGTATGATGAATCCCTCCCTAAAATGACCATGGAAAGCAAAACAAGGACTCGTTTAATGAAAATGTGCGCAAAATGTGTAATAAGAAATTTCGGTAGTATAGCAAATGATAATCCAACTGAATATAACGAACGAAAATATAAATCTTATCGGAATCATTTTAATGGTGAAATTAAACAGGTTACAGAAAGTTATTCAATGATGCTAACATATGAAGAAAGCACGAATGATGCGATTGGTAGGAAAAACGCTAATCATTTAAAAGTTCATACTATTAAACTTGATACAACTTTAGATGCAGACTTGGATATTGCAGAAGCTTTAATAATTAATATTTTTTAAATATATGTTCGCTCTTAAAAAGTAGAATCCAGTGTGACAATATCTAAAACATGATAAAGAAACTGCTTTCTTTAATCCTAGTACTCCCAGTGAAATCATGTCAATTGTTTCTTTTTCGATAATCGATTGTGAAGAAGGTCATAAACATAATTTGTCATCAATTGTGCTGTATTTTAAATTCTGTTTTATCCAGTGGCGTACTTCCTGAAAAAAATAAAGTTTCTAGTATGTAAAAATGATCCAGAAGCTAATCTTTCAAATTATAGACCAATTTCGATTCTACCAATATTCTCTAAGCTATATTAAAAATGTATGCATATACACTCGCCTCTCCAAATTTAGGAGAAAAGGGATATCATTACCAATTCGCAATATAGCTTTTGTCCGGGGCACTCCACATCTCTAGCTCTCATTGATTAGTTCAAAAACGTAACGTCAGCTTTTAATGATAAAACATTTTAAGTATTTTTGTTTTAATTAATGATTTTGATACATTGGATCATTACATTTAATTGGCTGAATTACAATGCTATGGTATACGCGGAGTTCTTTTAAAATTATGCTCAAATTATTTATCTCACCGCCGCCAATGTGTGTTTGTTAATAATTGTTCTTCTGAAACGAAATTGATGCAAATATGTGGATATTAATCACATTTGTAATGTATCTAAGAATTACAGATGATTTGTTCGCAGATGACACTAGCACTTTATGTCAGATTAATATCTCGATGAATTAGTGCTGAAATATGATATTGAAATCCATGAGATAAGTAAATGGTTAAGCATAAATAAGCTGGTTAAAATATGTTTCACTTGTACTTGGTGGCAGCATATACGAATCCTATTCTTTCTCAGCTGTATCCTCATTCTTTATGTTTTACCATTGTTTTGACTTTGTTAGATTGTTATAAAGAATTAATAATAACAGATGACAGATAAGGTGGATTACACATTATTGTTTTGTATAGTCGTATTAAAACGTTAAAGGAGAATTACGCTCAAGAATAAAGACGATAGTGTTCAAAGGTGTTATTTATTCCTACTTGTTAGACTATATGGCTTCGCGTCAAAATATACGAGATCGATACGAATCAAATTTTTCTGAGCAAAATTTACCATCTGCTAGCAATATGTATCGTCTGCTAGCAGCACATGGGGGCTGCCATTTTGTTTATGTGTATAAGAAGATTTTCTTAATCCAAATGCTCAATTGCCCTTTTCAAAATTAAAAACCCATTTGAGATTAAAAATATAGAATAGATATGTCAATTTATTTTAAACTGAAGATTTCCTCATATATTTCTAAACGAAGAAGCTTGACTGGGGAGGAATTTTTAATTTGTAAACAAATCTTTCGGCATATTACTCCCAGTGTTAAAGATCGTATGCTCGATCTGTAATGAAAAACACAAGTCAGAAAAAATTGGAACCAACGGGATTCGAACCTGTCATCTACTGCTTGCCGGGCAGCGACTTAACCACCAGGCTATTCTGGTTCACGGCCAAGTCACGACGAACTAGAATCAAATATACCCAAGATCCTCTTCTTTCTGACTCATTAATATTCAAACGGTCCGCCGTGGACAATGGTTAGTAAACGAAGAAGCTTGACTGGGGAGGAATTTTTAATTTGTAAACAAATCTTTCGGCATATTACTCCCAGTGTTAAAGATCGTATGCTCGATCTGTAATGAAAAACACAAGTCAGAAAAAATTGGAACCAACGGGATTCGAACCTGTCATCTACTGCTTGCCGGGCAGCGACTTAACCACCAGGCTATTCTGGTTCACGGCCAAGTCACGACGAACTAGAATCAAATACCCAAGATCCTCTTCTTTCTGACTCATTAATATTCAAACGGTCCGCCGTGGACAATGGTTAGTAAACGAAGAAGCTTGACTGGGGAGGAATTTTTAATTTGTAAACAAATCTTTCAAGTCCAATGCATATTTACCCTTCCCAATGTTCTTCCTTTCATCCTCACAATATGTCCCTCAAGGAAGCGGAATGTATTGAGTATCCACTGATCCCTGTCACTGTAGGGCGTGTCTCTGACCCCCATTCCAGACTTGGGGTTCGTCAGGCGGCTATACTGGGTTCTCATGGACTTGAGGAAATTTGTCAGCTGTTGAACTGCAAAAAAAAAAGAGTTGATTTCAAACACTAGGATTTAATTGATATCATGTATATCAATAAACAAAATAAATGCATTCAATACATGGTTCTCATAAAATAAAACAGCAAAATGCGTACAAGGGTAACGGGATAAAGGAAAAGTGGAAATCAAATATAATACACTATATAATATAATACATATAAATATAATACATGTTATATGGAAGCACTTGTTTCATAGGATGTTCTATAATGATGACAATAATGACAATCACAGTAATAGTAATTAATGCAGCCAAAGATAAAGCGAAGAGCTATTATTTCCCCGCTAGAGCTTATTATCCCCTCCCCCTCCCCATTCTTGGAACTTGGAATATTCATATTTACTCACCGGAGCACACCGGATCGTACTCCTTGGCTTTTTCTTCGATCAGCCTAGTCTTCTTTGTAGTGTCATTGTAATGTAGGAGATTCTGTTATAAAGGCATTCTTGATCTCTATACCATTCTGTCAATTCTATCTCCTGTTCTTCCGTGAATGTGTATGCGATTACTTGTTTCTTTCGCCTCTTGGGGGTGGTGAGCTTGGTTGGTTTCTTCTTTCTCTTCCGCGGGGTGCTCGACGGCGTAGAGTCTTGCGAGTCTTGCGAGTGGAGACGGGTTAATTCATCCTGAACCAGCCCACCAAGCAAGCCATGTTTTTCACTTTGAGCTTCGACCTGGTCCAGTTTGGTGGCTCGGTCTTCCAATTGGACCATCCCACCAGGCAAGCCCTGTTGCTCACTTTGAGTTTCGACCTGGTCCAGTTTGGTGACTTGGTCTTCCAACTGGATCTGCTCATCATGGATCTTCTCTTCCATTGTCTCTTCCTGCACTTCTTCTACTTCGCCCCTTGCTTTAATATCTTCCTGTCTTTTCCTAACAAAATGTGCACTCTTTGATTTCTTGGGTCGAGGCATGGGCATTATCGTGAAATAGTCCCCGCTTCAAAAAAATCTAAGTATTTTTAGGATTAGGATTAGGGTTAGGGTTTAGGATTAGGATTAGGGTTAGGGTAGGGTTTAGGATTAGGGTTAGGGTTAGGGTTAGGGTTAGGGTATGGTGGGGAAATTATCACGATTATGCCGAGGCATGTTTCTTGCCTTGCTTGTTGGGTGTAGGCCTTGTTATAATGCCAATGATGATGGTTTTAGTCTCTGTACAAGTATTGTGTTTGAAAGTACTTAGGCCTATGGGAAAATATAAACCACTGCGTATTTTAGAGACCAGCTGGTAGGTCAATGTACGCTTGCAAAGCACTCTGCGTAGCGGCTCGCGTCTTTTTTTTTTGTAACCAAGCCTAGGCAGATTTCGCATTTTTTCATGAATATTCATGACGCAGGGTCGGGAAACGGTTCCGATTGGTATTCATGAAAGCACGGTCGGTGGGGGAAAAGTCCCTGGCCTGCTAGTCTAGTTCTGGACTCTTTTTATAGCAGCGCTATATTTCGATCGTGTGTGTTCAACGTGTAGGCGCCTAGCCTACGTTCATGTATGTATTGTTTAATTCTCAACATATTCACCCCCCCCCCCCCATGCAATGTGACACGTAAAAATTGGATTGAGCAGTCAATTTCAAAATCAAGTTTTGCATTAATTTATTGCATGTGCGTAGATCTAATTTAGTAATTAGCTCTTTTGAGGACACCCTCCTTTTCCGACCAAAATTGACATGCACTGACACTGGCATTACTCTGAAAATAGGTCTAGGCCTAGGTTATGCGTATATTGACAATTGCCCATCGTAATGTTCTGCACAAATGAACTTTACAACAATATGCAGAATCAAGGCACAGACTCTAGGCTAGGTCTAACAACGTTAGAGTCTAATACTGTTCACGTTAGAAATTAAATTCCCTTGCATGCACACTGTGCATGCACTTGCACCCTGCTCCTGTAACGCACATTGCCCCGAGTTAGAAGAACTGCAAGAGTCTTCAGGACTGAAAGAAGCAGACTACTACTAACGTGATCCAATATATAGTATAACGTTAGTACCAAGAAAACTAATTATTTTGGTGACCTTTTAAAAGTTTTAGCAGATGAAAACAAAGTGCGTAACTATAGTAGGTAGATCTAAAAATCATATAGATGTAGATCTACCCCCATCATCAATCATTTACTAGTACTGATTAGATCTAGGTCTAACTCATCATGCTTACTGACCTTAAATAACATTCACTTAAAGTAGATAGAGGGAGAAATCAAAATTGACCAAAAGTGGAAAAAAAACTGTATTTGGGGAAGGGAAAGATGTCCTCTAACAGCCCATCAACCTTCCAAATAGATGCGGAGTCATCATCATGTTTAGATTCTTATCTGAAATGTTGCATTAATGCCATTATTTTCACTGCTCTGAGCAGCGAGAATATCAACCGTAAGAATGTGACGTCATTCTCTGGACGATGCATCGTTCTCAGCTGACGCGCGCGTGCGCGTCCGTTGTTTGCCGTATGTATTTGATGCTGATATAACAAAAGCTCCGGAAATTTTTATCGGCCTGAAATCTATATTGGGATTTGATTTTCTTTTCATCTTATAGAAAGTATTTTTCTTAATTTGGACAAAATATGATTACATCGCAATATAGCCCCTGAATAAAACAGAAAACGAGTGAATAAAGAAAAAGACATTGTCAAGTTCGTAGGCGCGCGCGCTCGATCGATCAGATCAGCTGGACATGCAGCTGGAGCTGTACGCAAAAGTACAAGCCATACGTATCGAAGCTGAAGCGAAGAACTGGGTACACGTACGTACGTAGACTCTATGTAAATGCAATACACGCAAGTCTATGCACGCAGGCCATTTTTCGATCGGCTTCTACTATACTAAGTACTATCTACAATTTCCCCGGGGCTTTCTCCAAAAAACCTTCGTTTTGTCGTCGAAATGTCGGATTCTGGGCCTGATTCTGATATTGGTTTGCACATGGACATCGCGTTTGATGATGATGATCATAGCTTTTCCGATGACAGCAACGATGATGCGGGCGAAATTGGCGAGATGGATGGATCCGATGGCGATGGGGGAGAAGACCAGCTTGTTCAAGCGGGCGCGGAGGCAGGACATCAACCCGAGGCCTATCAGCACGAACCAGATCCTATCGCCGGCCCAGTGGCGGGGGATGCGAATGGAGGAGACGGTGCAGGTGCAGAAAATTTGGACTTGAGAAGGCTTGACCCAACATACGTCGATAATTGGTATGTAAACAACTTTTTTTTAAAGATATATTTTGCTTTAGAGTTCAATAGTGCTTTCAAGAGGCTCAACTAGATCTACAGAACGCATCTATAAATATGGTAGACCTACATCATGTAGGTCTATTGGCTTATTGCCTTTGGTAAACATTCACCGTTCCTTGACCAAGTCCAAGTCTTTGCTGTAACTCCCCTTTTTGATTGATTGTCATTTCAGGGCTCCGGCATCGTATAAAAGTATGGTAACTTACTTACCATTTGAAGGGCCCATGGTATAAATTTAAATTGAGCTCAAAGACAAAGGTAGACCTTTAGCTTTGCGATCGATCGCAGAGTGCACCTTCTCATTGGTAACTTCACTGACATGCAGATGGGGGGGGGGGTGGGGTTGGGGGGCTGTTGCCTCCCCCCTCCCCCCCCCCCCCCCCCAAACAAAAAAAAAAGGGAAATGAAAGGGGAAAGGGTAAAATCTTAATTTTTTTCTGGATATTATGTTAAAATCTTTCGCAAAATTTGATTTTTATTTGAAACAAATCTACTTTTTTGCTCGATCGCTCGCAACTTTTTAGAAGCGTAGAGAGTTTTGATCGTCCAACTTTATAAAACATTTTTTTTCCCCTCAGGTGTCGCTGTGGCCACTGTAGAGTGCACCCATCTTTTGCAGTTGGGGACTGTGTTTGCTGCAAAGACATTGATGAAGTGGTTCAGGAGGCAGATGCTCAGGGGGTAGAATGCATCACCCAATCAGAGGATTTTAATGCTGCAGTCTTGAATGTTGCGACACTTTACATCGCCTGGCAACATTTCACCGAGAAGTGGAGGCGTCAGGCCAGAGCCTTTGGTGATAGAAATAACGAGTGAGTTATTTTTCTTTTCTTTTTTTGCCTCCGAACCTAAAGTCCTACAGTAGCACTTTGTAGTTTATTAGGAAGTAAAACAAGCTTGAAAATATTAAATCAATATTTATTCAGCGCTTATGTTGCACAGAGCACTAAGCGCTCGATATTTAGGGTTTTTTCAGCATCAAACAGATTTCCCATTTTGAATTCAAAATTTGAAAGGGGTAAATGTTTTCCATTATTATTTAATATTGAGAAGAGGGGGGGGGGGGTCTTAATTAAAAATAAACAAAAAATATATATAGTAGCCCAATCAGCCTAATGTATTGTATCTTTCGATAGTAATTATTGAGTGGAAAGATTTGTGGTATAAGATAAATATTTGTTTGGGAGGTGGGTTGCATAATTTGGGGATAGCAATTCATTTTTCATAATAAATTGTGCAGATTGTCAAACTGTAGGCCTCTTTGCTTGCACATAAATTCTGTCTTTAGACACTCTTGATTTATTTCACCTTTCTTTCTTTTTTTGCCCTATACAGGAAATACCGTTACGTTGCCTATCGCCAATTTGTTCGTTGGTGCTGGGGATTCCTGGGAAAGAACATCAGGGTCCAGTTACCAGCCTGTGTGCAGTCGGCGGTAAAGGAGGCCTTTCCTGATGGGAGAAACGTATATAGGGGGACCAAACTGAGGAGGCTTCATATGAACTAAGTGGACATTTGGGAAAGTCATACTTGCTTTTCGCGACACAATTTTGCCACAGAGAACTTATGAGAGGTGGGGGAGGGCGATGGATTCAAACAACATACTTTTCATTAAATTTTTTGTTATCAAAAGTTAATATTATGTCTTCTTGTGATTACTATTAGTTAATTTACCACAGATTTGTCTAATCAAGTGTTTATTGGAATCTTCATATCTAAGAAAGGGATCCCAGGATTATCTAATAGTCTGAATTGAGTCTACTTTGAAGGATTTTGCCCATCGTAAATGCACTTATACCTATCTTCCCAGGGAGGATCTTCAATTGAGACATGGACAGCATCCGCCATAAAAAAAAAAAAAAAAAAAAAAATGTGTGTCAAAGGGAATCAAAATCAGAGTCGGGCATGATATGTGCATAGAGCGTTTAGCTAGGTATCAAACACAAAAATGTAGAATAAAAAGGATATTAATTCTGCCAATAATGGAACATCAAATATTTTTTGCTCTTTCATCAAAATCAGTATTTATCCTCGTTTAGGGCGTCATTCAGAGGGACATTATCGAGGATGCGGAACATAGGTCAATGGGAGATATCCACCTCACACCCAACCCCCCTCCCCGGCTTATTATCCAAATACATAGAATAAACAACTCTTGGTGTGATGTATTGTTGGTGCATGTGTGTATGATATGCATGAATGTAATTTGAACTACTAAGACAAACGTGTTTGTGTGTGTGATAGTGTAGACTGCCCCCAACAGGATGAAATTATCCTCCAAGCTATGATGAAAGTATAACTGAACACTTTTAAAAACAGGAACGATTCCCAGTTTTTTTTAGCCACTCTTGCTGTAAATTGAATGTAGATGACGATTACCAGAGACTTGTCATACACATACACGCATCGTCCCTGGTTATTAGTGAACTGTAATAGTCATACAGAAATGTCCCCAGATGCATACATGTGCTAATACACAATTTGTTCAATGTTGTTTTTATACTGTCCATGTTCAGCAGCAAGCATGCATGTGTGTGGTGTGTATGTTGTGTGTGAATGTGTGTGTGTGTGTGTGTGTGTGTTGTGGTGTGTAAGGGTGGTGAGGTGCGTGTGTGTGTTTGGTGTGTTTGTTCAAAGTTGGGCTTGTTGATAGCACTGAGGCACATTGATACAAACAAATTCAAACCTCTACTCGGGGAAATTCAATACAACAATGTCGATTACAAGGACACCACACCTTTACATGATCTCAAGTTCCACAAAGCTGTTATGTCAGAGTTGGCTATAACCAAGAAATTTCTTTAGTCCCAACAACACTGTTGTATGGAGTTTCCCCATTTGGTAGACTATTCTCATATGTCTTGTACAAAGAAACTGGAGTACATCACAATCACAGATTAAAAAATAGTTTATTAATTGGTTCCTGATCTCTGAAAAGACTTACACTGGTAAGTGACTGTTGAACATGTGAACTAATATAATTGAGGCTAGTTCAACGCATCATGTTTTATACATGTACTACAGTCCAACCTGCTTTGGCAACCACCTCTCTACAAGGACAACCTGCTGGCAACCACCTGTCTACAAGGACTACCTGCCAAAATGATCTAGTCTGTAATCAGTGGCGGATCTACGGGGGGGGGGGGTTTTAGGGGGTTTAAACCCCCCCCCCCTTGGGCTGCCAAAAAAAAAGCAGTAAAAAAGAAAAAGAAAAGGGAGAAAGAGGGAAAAGAAGGGGGAAAGAGACTGTGTTCATGAATCCAGTCCCCGACGCGACCAAGATGTAAAATACACGACCCCCCCCCCACTTGTTTGGCATAAAATACATATTGTCTATGCAGATTTGTATACGAGTATTTTACTAACAAAATATTGGTTAGAATCTCATGTTTCCGACGAAAAAAACACAAATTTTCGGCACAAATTTTTCCCACTACATGCTCTCCTTCACAAATAATTTCTACTGCGTTATTTTCATGCAGAAAATGTCTTTATCCGTACAGGTAAATGTATACCCGAGGGCCTGTTACCTTATATTGTTACGGGCCTACTACAATTAGCTACAGTTACAGTCAAAACTAAATTTTGAGACAAATTTCCCAGACGTTTCACCTTAAAATCCCTGCTGGTTTGCAGAAATATTACTTTATTTATATATGCCCTTCCTGCAAAATTACATCCTCCTGTGACATTCCTAGCTGAAGATATGGGTAATTTAGCTGTAACTATCAAACTAAGTTCATTGACCTTTGCCACTGACCTTTGACCTTTGACCTCTGTTGGTCTACTGAAACATTCCGCTCCTTATTTCTGACATTCCTACCACATCACATCATGATTGGTCGTTCCTAGCTCATATTATAAGTAAAAAATTGAATTTTTCTGAATAAGTTCTATGACCTTTGACCTTGGACCCCTCCTTGTACGCGAAAATATTTCCCTTCTTATTTCTAACCTTCTTACCAAATTACAGCACCATAGGGCAATGCTAGCTAAAGTTATATGCAAAAATGTACTATTTCGGTAAAGTTCGTTGACCTTTGACCTTTGACCCTGGGCAGATCTGGTCCAAAATCTAATCAGTTCATCTACACATCATGGGGTACCTCTGGTCCAAGTATGATATAAATCCACCTTAAGGTTCTTTAGATATCGCGGTAACGAGATCATCTCGTGAAAAAAGGTCATTTTTTCTTATTTCATTGACCTTTGACCTTTGACCCTGGGCGGATCTGGCCCAAAATCTAATCAGTTCATCTACTCATCATGGGGCACCCCTGGGCCAAGTATGATATAAATCCACCCAGGGATTCTTTAGATATCGCGGTAACGAGATATCCGGACGGACGGACGGACAACCCGAAAACATAATGCCTCCGGCGCCCTTCGGGTCGGAGGCATAAAAATACAAAACTGAGCTTATCGACTTGTGACTCTCTAGCAAGGTAACAAAGAAGTTCCCACTTCTGACTTTGTTGGCAAAGGCTTAAAAATGAAATCACTTCATCACTGGTGACTTGTAACAAACATCTCTGTCATAAGAGTACACATGAACATGTGCAAACTTATTTGAAAGTCTTTATATTGTGTCAGCATAATGCAAATGAGACACACTGGAGGACATTTAAATATATAAATATTGCTATCACACCATATTAGTTGAGCATGACAAGAATCGCAAGATTGGCAAACTTATAATGATACACGAGCATCTTTTTTAAAGATGAAAGGAATGACACAACAGGATACCCATTGACAAAGTATAAACTACATTTCATATATTTAAAATACTAACCAGGTAAAACACTCAGTGACAAAAGTCTACCACAAGAGAGGCTCAAGTTATCTCAGTTCAATTTCTCAAAATATGAACTCCATTCTGTTCTCTCTTTTTTTTGTCTGCCTCACACTTCAATCAGTTTTGTGTCGGTTGTCTAGGACTCATTCTGCATCGTGTATCTACGAAACATTTGCGCCTGTTTGATAGCCTCCTCCTTGTTGGGTCTTTCATATTTTGACGCCAAGGGCTGTTTGGAGGCAAGTTCTGGAATTGTGTCTCGAACTTTTTGCTTGTGTTTTACCAAAAGCAGTGTCTCCATTAGGAGAGCTTCTACATAGCCTGTAGAAAAAAAGGAAAATAAAGAGTCATACATGATATTTACAAACACAATTGCACCTAGACTGGGTTTATCACCCCTAGAAAGTTGATTTTTTTTTTCAGATTTAACCATTACTTCAATTTTGGACAACTTATTTTTTACATTAACTATTTGGCCAAAATCTGATTGTTCACATCACAAAGAGCGTTATGTATAATGTCAGCACAATATACCCTCTTAACCAGATTATTAGTCCAGAATGATATGAGTTTTTAAAGGTTACAGCTAGCGCTCCTGAGACAAATAGTTTAAACACAATTACCCTTTTTTGCAAAACACGCTTAAGGATAAGAAAAAAAATTAAGAGCACCCTGATTTTCATTCTACATGATAAATGATTTCAATCCCACATCTTACAATACAACAAAAATAATTTACCGAAAGTACATGCTGTTAGCACCTTGCTGACCGAGTGACGTCCATCCTTGGCTTTTGGAAAGGTTATAGTGAAGATTGGTGTACCGTCCTTCTTTGTAGCTTGTGCGCGGGCACCATTTTCGTTCCAGTGTAGCACGGATAGGAGAAGCCTGTGAAGATAAATATTTTATTCCTTTCTAATTATGGACAAAAAAAAAACATACCGCACCACATTTACATAAAATAATACTTTCCCGAACAGTGGCTGTTAAACTGGGTATTTCTGTGTGCTCCTACTTTGTGTCTATTGGGATACTGGAGAAAATAAAACGATATGTATCATTTGGTAGAACAATGAATTGCCAGGGGAAAAAAAAGCTACTGACACTTGTTATGATTAACTTGGACCTTAGAACAAAGATATTTTGCTACATACCTGCATTGCATGCCGGTGAAAGAATACGCCAGCATCTTAGGGCACCAATACAGGAGCACCGAATGGTAAGCTTCCACAGAACTTGTCTGCGATAACGGGGACATTCTCTTCAGGTCATTTCTCAATCTTGTCTTGGTAATTTCCTCCGATAGTTTGTGAAACACCTTACTTCCTATTTGAATGAAAAATGGTTTTAATTGATTCATATGAGTATATTGTATTTTACATGTTTTGTTTCCTATTCAACATTATAACCAAGGATTCTTAGTGAATTTAAAGGGGCAGTCCGGACCAAAATCAACATAATTTAAGAAAAACGAGAAAAAGTTTCCCTACAAAATGGTACAAAAAAGATGAAAATTGGATAAGAAATAAGGAAGTTATGAAATTTTGAAATTTTACATGTTTTCAGAAAACACTTCTTGACCAATCCCTATGAATATTCAACAGAGAGAGGTGATGTCATGGCCTCACAATTTGTCATACATATAATACATGAAATTTTGAATATTTTTTATTTTTTGAGGATGCAGAGAAAAGCATACCGCTGTATTGAAATATGTCAGAATAAACATTTTCTTTTGTTTTGGGTGGATAGAATCCAAGATTTCACCTCACCCCACTGAATATTCATTAGGACTGGTCAAGAAATGTTTTTCGAAAATATGGGAAATTTCAAAATTTCATAACTTCCTTTTGTCTTATCCGATTTTCATCATTTTTGTACCATCTTGATGGAATTTTTTTTCTCTATTTCCTTAAATTATGTCCATTTTGGTCTGGACTGCCCCTTTAATACAAAGGCTTGCCACTGTGTAATTTACCATCCAAAGTGCATGCATAATCCTCAAATGAGTTTAACTGGATTTAATAAATACACTTTTAACAATGATGAAAATATTGGTCTCATCGGACAGGCGGTAATTTTAGACAGATTCATTACAAACAGGCCTTTAGTCAAACCGGTCTGTAATGACCACGAACTTTGATTCCCTGCAGAGCATTTTACCTGTAAATGAATCTGTCTAGACCGTCTGCCCAATGAGAAAACAATTTTCTGTTTCCGTTGAATGGTCTTTGTCAGCGGTTTTGACTTTTTGATATTTTATCTGATAAGACCTAAATATAATTATAAACATAATTATAAACATGATTCTCACCTTCTTTGAGCCACTCCCTTTGGGGGTAATCCTCCTGGTGTGCACATTTGGGGAACAGCTCAGACTCATGTTGGTGGACATCCCTTATGTGATTCAAAATGGAGTCAAATTTTGCCACCATCTTCTCACCGTCGCCATCTGGTGTTGAGGAAGCGCACCAATAAATATGGTTTGTTATACTTTGCTTCCACAGATTTGCAGTTTCGCAGTCTTTCATCTTGGCGATGGCCGTTATCTTTTTCTTCAGTCCTATACAAAGTAACACAAACAATTATAACTTTTTTTTTTTTTTTTTGGGGGGGGGGAGGTAAGAGTATCCCCTATTGTTAGACAATTGTTGCTCTTGATACTGCTCTGATGATATTTTGTTGCACACATGCAGCATTTATACAATTATCTCTATCCACCCCTAGACATCTAAAACAGCAACAAGAAATTATTCTTAGATTATACTTGAAGAAATTTAAAATTTAGAAGAGAGAGACAATAAAAAAAAAATCAAATAAGGCTTGTATCCTTCTAAATCGTGACCGAACTAATGCCTTGACTTAAAATGTAATACCAGGAGCAATGGAGTAATCATTTGTTTTTAAAGCATGCATCATGTGTGTCACAAAATTAAAATAAATGATAATAAATCATAATTGAGATTTTTGTCCATGTGTAACAAAAATAATACATATCAGTATTATGTTCTATTTCCATATAACTAATCAAGTAATACAATCAGGCCTGCTTTAACAACCACCTGTCTATAACGACCACCTGCCCATGCAACCACATTTGTTGACTCCCTACAGAGCAGTTTACATGTAAATGAACAGTGCTGTTTATAAAGAACATCTCTCCGATGGGACCACTTTTTGTGCTATGGATAGGTAGACTATATTTTGGTGAAAACGAAATCCTTGATTCACAATGCAGTGAATGCACTCTTTACTAAGAACGTGTAAGATTAAGAAAAAGTATATAGTTGACAAAAGAATAGTTCATTTCCTTTTACTCACTTACCTTTGGCCATATGCCACACGTCATATCGATGGTCCACCTGTGGATAGTTTTCACGCATCCATTTTGCTACTTGTGCATGGCGATCGGTGATTAGTGCCTTTACTTCAACGCCTAACTCAGTAAGGTTGGTAAGCCCTCTTGCTAATCCCTCCTTCTCCATTGCATTTGAGTTTGCAACCTCATTACTCTGAAATTAGAATCAAGGATTAAACATAAATTCATTTCTAGTTTAGTGATTGATTTGAAACACAGAATGTCCTACGGCCTCAAATATGAGATAGCTTGTTCAAAAGTTGTCACTTTGTTGACCTATAAATGGAACACCAATTACAAATACCTGGTACAAGAAAAATATTCTGGCAGGATTAAATTGACATACTTCCTCAAGTAGTTACTGTCTCCATTTTTGTTAGACAAATTAATTTTGGTCCACATACATTGTGCTGTTGACATGCAAACCTTATTTTCTAAAAATCGGTAAACAATCACCTCTTCCACCCCCCCCCCCCCCGAACTTTTACGAGAGAAAAAAAAAAGAAGTACTGTGAAATCAAAATACCTACCTGAACAAGTTGAATATCAAGAATCTTCTTCCTCTTGATGTCCATCAACGCATAGCTGCCATATTTAGCATTATGCCCAGGTGAGTCACACCGTCCATCACCGCCCAACACAACTTTCTCATCTTCCAAATGATTGATCAACTGACGCTGCTCTCTCTTGTAAACCCTGACTATTGCTGGCTGTAAGTATTCACGCTGATGATCCATGAATGTTGAATTGCTGATAGCGCTCAGGTTCATGTGGCGTAATACTCGGAGAATTTTTGTTGGGCTGGCCCCTCCGTACAAAATTGCTGCTGAAAGTAGCAAATTGCCAGCCCAGATATTGCCTATTCTAGGCTGGCTATTCCATTCCCTTTTCTGGCCACAGTCCTTGCAGTTTGTCTTAATTTTCACCTGTGACCCAAAAGAGGGTGGCTGGATTTTCATAATTTCCACATTTTGTGACTGGCATGTGGAACACACTTCAAAAAGTTCCAGAAGTTGAGACTGAAATACGATATATTTCTCCTCTTCGATGACTTGCTGTGGTTTCATCCTGTTAAAATCAATAGAAGAGAAATATTCATATAGATTTTGTGGATTGATAAAATGCTAGCTACTAAACCATCTCGAGATATAAGAACAAACCATTTCTAAACAGAAAATGACCTATTTGACCATTGACCTCGAAACCCCCAAAATCTAATTAGACCATCGTCACCCCCATATGTTGAAGTTGATCCACAAGAATGCAAACGAGCGTACGGGCAACCTGAAAACAAAATCCACACATAATGTGTTGGAGGCATAAAAAAACTTACACTCTGATGGTTTTCTCAGTGCTCCTGTTTCTACTTTGTGGAGGGAAGTAGGTTGGGTCAAGTTCTTCATCATCAATACTGTCTTCTGGAAAGTCGTCAACTTCAAAGTCTTCAACTTCTGTTTCTTCCCGATTTTCATCTGCATGGGTAAAAGAGCTCTCTGTTGTCTGTGTTCCTGTGTCAGCCATGGTTAATGTTTCTTCATTCTTGGTAGACAACACAGTGGTCATCTCAACTTGTGTTCCTAGATTGGGGAAAAATAGTTTTGATGAGTACATAAATCTGGAATGACGTAACTCATCCATGGCCATGGGCATGTTTCTAGCACTCAGTAGGATCTAAATGGACATTATTTTTTCCATTACTAAAACTTCAAGTACATTTTTTTTCAATAAATTTAACCCTAAAACGACTGGGGGGGGGGGCTCAATGACATTTCGTACGATTACTCAGGAACGCGTGAAGCTCTCGCCGCAACGCTTTATGACTTTTTTTTCTTTCGAGTATCCCGCACATTTTGCCACCAAATTTGTGACGCCCGGGGTTACGGTTCTGAAGTTACATAATTTTTTGTACATGCACGTTTGACCGAAAATGGGTCCAAACTTGTGATTTTGTGTACAAACTACAAAATCAATGCAAATTGATTTTTTTCACATAATTCATATAAATATGCTTATTTTTACTCTCAATGGCTGAAATTAATTTGTTTTAGCGGTATTCTGCTTCACAAAGTGTCTGCCACAAATTTCGCCGATAAAACAACAAAAACAAAAGCTCGAAAAAACATAGAAATACATAATTCACAAAACATAGAAATACATAATTCACAAAACAATAAAATACCTAAGAAATTAATTGTGATACCGGCAGTTTTTTCAAGTACTATTGCTAAGAATGCGACAAAGAGTATTTAGACCAAACATTAGCATTTTTTGAGTTTTATTAACGGATTTAGAGCAGAAAGTCTGATTCTGTGCATAAATTAGCATAAATTAAAGCCAAAGTATAGTTTTGGTAAACCATTAAAAAAATTCATAAGAAAATTCCATAATTGGTTTTCATAATAGGGGTTTATGAGTTCTAACAGCCTTGTGAATTGTTTTCTCCAAAACTATTAATTTTCGGTAAAATTACCAAAATTTATAAAAACTCGGGGGCCCCCGAGATTTCCTCCATAGCTTATTAGCTTTATGTACAGAGCTCCCTCTAGTGGCTGTTCATTGATTACTGATAATATGTCATTAACAGTGACTTCAGGTATGTTTTTTTTTTTTTTTAATTCCCGCTGTCTGGAGTGATAATGCTGCGGTTTCAAGAGATTAATAAAAACTTCTTCAATTATGCCAAAACTATACTGGGGCTTTAACATAAAATAGAAGACGACTATTTGGGAAAATGTAACTATACGATCTTGCAGATTACATCGCCCACTACCATTGTGCAAATTTTTGCGGCGATCGCACAATCCACGGAGAATATCTCAAGCCCCCCCCCCCCCCACCCAGTTTTTCCGGCTACCAAAATACCCCAGTCTTTTTAGGGTTAAACTGCTTTCATATTTATAACTTGTAAGTGTTATATCTGGCATCTAACGCTATGTACAACAAAGGAACAAGGGTAAGCTCTTGTCCGTATGATACCCACATGCAGCTTGCTGAACAGGTTTGTGCTGTTAATTTAGATCCATTCTGATATGGACTGCAATGTGTCCATGAATATCCTCTGTATAACCCAAGTTTGTTATTGCAACTGCTACATCAAGTTTCTCCAATTCTCCATAAGAAGCCATGATTTTTTTGTAATCACAAAATTGAATTACAATGCTTTAAAAGGGTTATAATGTTTGGTGTTGTCTACAAATGCAATGCATGGCATGAATTAGGAATATTCCATTTTCAAATTGTGTTACTGGACATATGAATGTCTGTAATCTGGGAGGATTCTTTGGGATCCATCTTGATAAGTTAGACTGAAAAGTTTCTGAAAAACAATCTTCACCACTAACCTTTAGAAAAGGTAACAGGTTTGACTTGAATTTTACAGGAACGTCCACGGGAGAATGTTCCCACTCTGTGATCCCTCATCTGAAAGGAAAAATATAAAATAGATAATGTTCAATAAGAGAAAGAAATCAGCATTCAGGCAGGGAAATGGCAATCAAAATTATATATGTATTACCAGCATATATTAGATGAAACTTTGTTTTGTGTAAATTTTAAATCTTAATTCACTAACAAAGTGAAACACAGTTTTGATCTGTAAAATGCAAATGAAAAAGTGATTTCTCTAGTAAGCTAAGAACAAGTCAATGATAAAATGATAATGTATATTTGGGATTTAATTTGTCTTCAAGCATGTTAATGCTGCTGTGAAACTAATCCCTGGTTCATATCTTGTGTATAATGATTTGGGTCAATGTACAAAAAATATTTCAATAGATAATATGGATGATCACAACTAAGCAAAATTCAGAAATTGAATATTATTTTCATAACGCCATTGACAATTGATAAAACAAGATATATGCAGGATTACCTTTACGCAACATTGCTCTCCTTTTGATCTTTCCAAAAAGTCTTTGGCTGCCTCTTCCTTCGCTCTCTTTCCATGATCTGCAAATATTTCTTCTGCTTCCTGTAAAAAAAAAAAAAAAGATTTTCTTTTCTGCATCCAATAATGTGCATTACAAGAGCTATACATAAATGGTTAGTTAGTAACATTGTCCTGCACTTTTCATTCCACATTTCTGTGTATTTTTCAACAAAACTTAATGAAAATAAAAGGGGGGGGGGTGTTTTGTGAGTGTATCTTATCCACATGATGCAGTCTTATTCTTTCATCATTTATAACAAAGAAAACAAATACTACTGACATATCAATATGTCTAAGATATATGGGAAAATTTTTTTACCTTCCGCCTTGAGTAAACTGAATCCTCTCGATTTCGTCTTGAAGCTGAAGGTTGACATTCTATTTCCGATTGTGAGTCTCTTTCAACTGACTCAATTGGTGCTGCAGCATCTGGAATTTCGGGTACTCCTGGTGTCAATGATTGGATTGGTATAAACCACGAAGGTGGGAATGGATGTACTGCGTTATCAATTGAAGGGACGGCATCGCTCTTGAGGGAAGGGGGCTTTCTCCTCAACCGATTTCTGAACATTCCGACATCAGTTTGGTTATAGTCATCCTGTTTGAAATGGCCACTGCAGACCATTATCCTTCTGTATGTTCTCGCATCTTTGAGGCTGAATTTCCTTTTCCGGCCAATGAAAGCGATCCACTGCCGCTGGTGTGCACTAAATCGCTCATCTGAACTGGCAGGCATCTTCCCGGGAAGTGCATGCATAAAGAAGCCATCATACATAGTGTTCGAACAGCCATAGATGACGCACCTATCCCCTGACCTTCTTTTCTTATTTGCAGGTGGCCCTTGACTGCCCTCAGACTCCATACCTCTTCCAAGATAAAGAAAACCTGTGATAAATATCAGAATGAAAAAGCATGACTCACTTTGCATCATGAAGTAGTCAATAGGTAAAATACTTGCTTATTGATTGTTTATATGATGTATGGTTTGACCTCGGGGGGGGGGGGGGGGGGGGGGGGGGGGGGGGTGTAGGGGGAACACTCAGATATATTGGGTGTGCACATGCGCTCTAAAAAGTGTGTTAAACAGGGTCTTCTTTTTTCCCTAATGGACGAGTAACGCACGTTACGTGTTTAAAGGGGGGGGGGGAACATCCACTCAGATATTGCACATGCGCGTAGGGGATCATTTTCCCTGCTGGACGTGTAATGGCACTAACATGTGTTACCTGTTTAGAAGTTAAAAAAACAAACAAATAAAAAAAAACATGAATTTTCTACCAAAAAGGTGCTTCTGCATGGTTCAGCCAATTGTCTTTAGGGCGTAAATTTCCATCTACCAGGTAAAAAAAAAATATCTGAAATTTCACAAAATAGCTGTGACTAGTGTAGATGGGAGTATACCACGCCGTGCCAGCTGACTAGGCGCTCTCATCCTGGACTCTGATGCAGGTGTTTCGTTCTGTGCACAGGCAGCTCATTTCGCAGCATGAATACTCTCTCCAAGGCCATGTCAGGACCGAGTCACCCGGTCAGTACTGTAAGCCCAGGGTCATAATTAGGATGGGAACAAAAATGCTTCCCAAAAGATCAGATTTTGGCCACTGGGCATCAAAAATGTTTTTGAAAGTAACAAATCTGAAATGACAAGAGCCATGATTCTAGTGCTATGATTTGCTAGCCTGCTAGCCTATATTAGCAAATTTATTCAAGGTCAAGGATTATGAATTATTCCTAGGCCATATAGAAATTCTATGGCTGCTAGATCTATAGAATTTTTAAGCTACAACTGCAATGCGGCGATCGCTGTAGTTTGTAAGTGGAGTCTCAAGTATAGTAGAAATACGTTGCACACTTTCAAATAATTACTGTCGGCTCATGGCCTGACCATCCATTTGAAAGAATTCCGGCATGTTGTGTGCAACAGATTTTCACTGATGCACAGTAATTTTTACACTCGATTTGTAACCCGTACTATCCTTAACCCCATATTAAATGTTTGGCTGTACACATTTCTTTAGTCCCGTACCATCTCCTGCCCTTGAGCATTTGATCCCACCATTTTACATTTAGCCCCACCAAAAACCGGCTACAACCCTGCTTCTTTCCGGGGCTAAAATAGTCCCATAGGCATAGGGTAGAGTTGTCAATTTTCGTCCGTTGCCAGAATTCGTTTACTACACTTTTACCAGCAAAAAGATACCCCAAAATACTTGATGCCAGGCTCTACAGATTGCTCAAACTTTGTAATTTTGTGCAAACTTTAGACCGAGATTGTAACACTGGAGAGCAATTGAATGGGTGGACAATTTCTAACAAATTTTTTTAGGCGGACGAAAATTGGCAAGTTTACCCTACTAATTGTGATCATAGTGCAACTTTGGAAAAGTGCAGTGTGAACAGAAAGCCGGCTAAGCTTTATAAAATTATAGTCCCGTACTATCGGTGGGGCTATAAACTGATTTAGCCCCACCTTTTGCAAGTGTCAATGGTCAAAAGGCTATAATTATAAAGATGAAGGTGTTTCATTTTGCTTTTGTTTTCGTTCTTTGCCACCGGCAACAACTGAAAAGCAGTCCGTCACACCGCCGGGATCGACAGCTAGCCTTGGCTAAGTAAGGAAGTGACCGCGCGGCCATGATCTACCGTTCTATATGCCGACAGGAGATCGACCAAAAAAAAAAATAGACCTAGATGATCTAGATCTATCATATACATGTACCTGTAAGTTGTTGTATGAAATCCCGTATTAAAACCGGCATATAAATCTCACAGAAAACTAAATGTATTGACATGATTGAAACTTCCTTGTAATGATAATTAAATAATCTAAATTATGGTGAATCGAGTTGTGTTTTCTGAAAACTTTCGGATTAACGGACCTCCGTGATAGAACTAGACAAACTGCGACAGCCGCCGCGCTTCGTGCGGCGCGGTCGTCCCGGGGCTAGAGCTAGACTAGAATCAGAAGCTAAAGTAAAAGGTATAAACAGTGCAGATCTGATCGATCGAGCGCGGACTCTGGCCTGGGGTGTGTAAGAAACGCAGTTTGTGTTTAGTAAATACAATGAAATAACTCTGTGACAATTTTTAATTGATAATTTGACTTCTGATCATAATAAAACTTACAAAAAATGCTCACATTATCTCAGAAATCGGCAAAAGATGGGTTTGATACAACATGATTTCCAGCATCAAAACGTACGCATCAACACTTCACATAACTTACACAGTCTAATAATTGTGAGTCGCAATGCGACAAAACAGCCATCAACAACGCGATCATACCGGTCGGAATTTTAGAATATTTAAGAAATAATTTCCTCTTGTTAAGCTAAAAATGTATGAAAATGTAAAATATTTTAATTGAACGAAATAAAAACTTACCATGTGTTGTATAAATCAATGATTTTAAAACCAAGAGTCAAGCCGTATTAAATTTAAACTCAATAAACATGGAAATCACTGCACTGATACTCTACGTACTATACTACTGCACTGCTCTAGCTCTGAAGTGATACATGTATACCATACGCACGCCCGGGGCCGGGCCTGCGCGCGCGCCAGACGAACACTTATCGTCCAGGGATACACGTCACAGAAAAGATACCAGAATTCTCACTTTCACTGCCGCATCAGATACCATGAGATTGGGTATGAAAAAGCTGCTGAAACCTTTTTTAAGTATGTTCACATCACTGAAACATTGTTTGATCATATTCCAGAGGTGATAAGCTTTCCAAAAATGTATGTTACACACGATTTCTTGCACACAAGGGATATTTCTCCCTCTATCTCCTTTAATCTAAACTAAACTTAACTGAAATTGAAAATTGTAACAAAATTGGTCTAGTTAGAGTAGATCTAGAGTAGTTAGAGGCTTGGCTAGACATATCTGCAAATTTGATGATATCACACCATCACATTCCGATTCCGAAGTTGGGTCTACCACACGTCTATTATTAGGCCAGCATTTTGAGGGATACGTGGAGGCAATTCTAAGATCTAACTTAGATCGATAATAGATTCAGTGCAAAAACGTAGGCTAGGCGCCTACACGTTGAACACATACGATCATAATATGTGTAGGTGCGTGCAGGCCAGGGACTTTTTCCCCCACTGACGTGCGTATCGGCGACCGTGCTTTCATGAAGACCAATCGGAACCATTCCCCGACCCTGCTTCATGAATATTCATGAAAAAATGCGAAATCTGCCTAGGCTTGGTTACAAAAAAAAAGACGCTAGCGGGCTCATACGAAACTCGCTGTAACTCGGCATGCTCGATCTAAACTCGAGCTAATCTCCTGGGCACCTCGGCTTGACTCGTTAATCGATCGCAGTGCTCGTATCTCGCTCTTCTATATAAACTCGGGTATACTTATGCTTGAATTTGGCGAGTTATTACGAGGACATCTCGAGCTTCTTACGAGCAATGCGAGTATGAAGCAAGTATTACGAGTATGTAACGAGTTTAAGCGAGTTCAGCACGAGCTAAGACGAGTTAGTTAAAATTTTGAACATGTTCAAAAATTTTGGAACTGCTCAGGCGACTTCACGGAGAGTTGTGCCGCACTTGAACGAGGAGTCCGCCGAGCCGTGCCGAGTTGTCGCGAGTAATTCCGAGTTATATGAAGAGCTTCACGCGAGTTATCGCAAATGCCGCCTTTTGGTAACTCGCCACAACTCGCCATTACTCGCCACGTTAACTCGGCAAAGTGTAAACGCTGCAAGCATACAATGGGCATGATGGGTGAGGAGTGGATAGGAGGGGTTCGCCTGGTTCGCGATCGTGTGGAGTTGGCGGCTCTTTGCCGAGCTATAGAATGCCCTTAGCTATTCTCTTCTCTTTTCTTCTTTCTTTTTGTCTGTTTTGCTTGTTTGTATTTGTTGTTTTTAGGGGATGGGGGAGGCTTTAATCTATAATATTCATTGAAGACTGTATAATGTTCTTTACTTATGATAAGTTATGTACACAGGCCCGTAACTAGGATTTTTGCGGGGGGGGGGGGGGGTTCAACATTGGACAAAAATGGACCTTTCTGAGCGAAGCGACCGAGTATTGGTGGCGGGTGGCGGGCCGGGGGCGTGCCCCTCCAAGGGTATGGACACGAGTGTATAGTCGGATTATTTGACAGGGGGTCAAATATGAAGCCCGAACATATACTACCACTGTGTAGGGTTCGAGATTTTGCGAGCGAGCAAAGCGAGCGTGAGAAAAATAAAAATGTACTTATAAGTGGCAAAATTATATTTCATTAGTCACCAATAGGTGAAATGTAAAGCTATATCTCCGGTCATCTTGTTGCCAGGAATCATTCATATTAATAAAGTTTTTAGGAAGTGAAGCGAACGGGCGGGGGGGGGGGGGCACATTCTGTTGTTCTTTCATAGAAAGGTAACCCTTATATATATATGGGCGCCATGGCGATAGGGCAGTGACCTGCCTGAAAATTGCCATAACATTGAATATTCATGGCCCTCGGAGTCGCTGCATGGAACTATCCCGTTAAGGTTTGCGAGCGACCGAAGCGAGCGAGGAAAAATGCTCTTTACTTTGCTGCTGCTCATTTCAATATAGAAAGTGGACTTAACGAGTATTCGGATGCCATGGCGATAAGGCAGCGACGTACCTGAATATTGCAGTAGCATCATATGGAAATATTCATGCACCTCGCTGCCCGAAACTATCCAATTTCTAAGATTTGCGAGCGAAGAAAATGAACTTTAATTCAATATAGAAAGTAGGGTAACCCTAATATCTGGGCGCCATAGCGATAATAAGGCAGCGACGTGCCTGAAAATTGTCATAACATTGAACATTCATGGACATATTACAATATGGAAATATTCATGGTCTTCGCTGCCTGAAACTATTTCAAAGTTTTGTGATTAAGCGAAGCGAGCGACGGAAAACGTACTTTACTCTCCGAAGTCCCAAATAATATTTCCAAAACACCCGAAGTGTTATATTGGGGTTGTTATTTCTCATTATAGTTTCCAAGAAGTCAGTGTTATACTCTCATGGCACTCCGGTTGAACAGGCTGTATTAGAGGGCCACAATTTAAGGGCTTGAGTGACCGGGTCCGCCTGGAGTACTCCATGCAACTTGAGAGCGGGAAAATTTTCCATTTTGAAGTGAACAGTCACATTAAATACCCCTCTCTCTCTTTTCCAGTATGGTTTCTATATTTCACTATTATATTATTCCATTACCACAGATTTCATTTGAGTTTTATCATGCTTATCACTGCTTATCTTTGTATGATGTTTTAAGCAATCTATCTCCTTGTATTGTAAGGATTTCCTGTCCAATCTAACACTTTTTAAAGATCAAAATGTATAATTGAGCACTTCAATTTCAGATAGTCTAATAGGACTCAATAATCATCCAAATGTCAGATGTCAAAGATAGTTTAATAATTAAAATGTCATTCAACAGGTTCAATCAACTTCAACATATCTCCATTCATTTTCGTCAGATTTCATTCGAATTCGTCCGACCTGGCAATCCGCTGCAAAATTGTATCATCAAATCCATCTTTGGGAAGTCGAATTCAAGAAATTGTCATTCAAATTCGTCACATAGACAAGCCCTTACACCGAGCGGGTGACGATTTTGAATAACTCTTTGAACTCTTTCAGTCTTTGACAAAATCAATATCAAAACAAAAAATAAATTCCGAAATGAATGGCCAAAGACGTATAATTATTGACTAGCCCTTATATAAATGGCTGTGCAATGTTATGAAGTTGCAGGACAAAAGCAAATAAAATTATTTTCCCGTTCTTTCCGCTCTCCCCTTTCACGTGACCCCTTGTGCGCCCCTCCCCTATCTAAGCCAGTTGGTATGGAAATGTTTTAAAATTTTCAACCTAAACATCACTATTCTGATGTTACTTTGAATTTTTTTCGCGTTATGATTCTTTTTTGTTGTTACAGGCCTGTCATGGACCTACTAATGTCGAATGAAAAAAAATCGATTGCAACATGGTATAACAGACAAAATTCGAAAATGAATGGTGAAAGACGATGTTGATTAATTATAAAATTGCCAGATTAGGAAGATACGGGACAACTTTTGAAATGAAATGTATTCAAATAGACAGAAAGATCGATATCTTATCACGTTATTTTCCCTTTTCGTCATCTCTCCCCTCGCTTCTTCTACTTTTTTAATCTTTTTTTTTTTTTCAAGCGGACATCTGCTTGCCAACGGGGGGGGGGGGGGGGGTCGAACGAACCCCCCCCCCTAGTTACGGGCCTGGTACATGAGCTAAAAATGAAGATGTATGGTTTATCATTTGTACTTAATGAAAGCAATAAAGAATGCTACAAAACAAACAAACGAAAAAATACGCCACCGTCACACGATCTTCCGCCACGATCTGCGGTATAATTACATACACTCTGCAACTACACGGTTTAAATACTATCTTTGGTTACCATAATGATACACATGCACAGCATGCATAGCATAGATCTACGTCTCGATCTAGTATACAGTACCGTATACGTATCGCGCCTGCCTAGCAACGCCAAAGCAGCGACATGCATACACATACAGAGAGCACGATACAGGTACAACAATATGGAATAATTTACGAAAGGAAGACATATTCCACTATTATTTTCTGCATGTGGAGGTATGTAATGAGAATATTTTCCCGTAGATCTGATATTGTATGATAATGTAATAATGCTTCGCATTTGGGAAGATTTGCCGGCGTTGACGGTAGGCCTACGGTAATTGTACTTGTCCCACCTGCCTATATTTGTGTAACCTGTATTGTATTGTATGACCGTAGACATGGTACTTGGTTACTGCGGCAGCCCGAACACGTAGTGTTCGGGCTGCGCTTCGCAGTCCTTTGATCGCATGGATGTCACATAATTACAAGGTCGTTTGTCAAAATGATAGCCATGAAACATGAAATCAGTTGATTTTAGGCTATTTTAGGTACTTACAATACTTTACGATTGACTGTCGTCTTTCTTTTCAATGAGGATGATACAAAAAAGGCATATTTATCTCCAAGAGCCTGTACTAGTAAAAACTTCCGAAGGTCGGTGTTTTGCTTGCAATGCGCATGCGTCAGCAGCTCCAATTATAATTCAGACAAGAAGGGAGGATTATGAATATTCATTAGATGAGCTTGAGCGAGATCTAGAGCGCTAGATCTATACGCTAGCGATCGGCGGATTACAGTGGGTATATGAATATTCATTATTCCATTGACGAAAATTATGCCGCATTGTAATAAACATTCATAGGCGCATGCGCAAGTGCCTATTTTCAATTTGGCTTTAACAACATGGCGAATGGGACTGGTTTCGAAAATTGAGAGTAAAAAGTGACATTCATCGATTCTACACATTTTTTAGGAAAAGCTGATTTGCGTAAAGTCTGTTTAGGTAAGTGGCATTGTATATATGATACTTTAATTAAAAAATAATAATTACATGGCCATTTTTTAAATGGTCATTTGAACATTGGTAGATTGTGAGACCCACCGAATCGTACTGGTTTCACTCAGGACGCTGCCACGAAGTGGCAGCGTCCCGGGGCTAGGTACTTGGTAGACTGCCCCACATCAGCAAGCAATGGTCATATTGACCATTAGGATCATATACTTGTGTGTATACTGGGTATTGGGGATACAGATGTAATTTTGTTTGAAATGGAGGTTTTTGTGGGCAAACTGATACTTAAGTATCATTCTTTAGATTTTAAGTTATCAGTTCGTTAAGATACAAAATGTAGAAAGTTATAAACACTTACATTTACAGCCCTCTTTTTGGTACTTGTTACCCACACCTGCATACGGATGACGACTGCTCTCAATATGTTGCGCACTAGTGAGGCCGCTCTACATGGTTACGCACCGTAGATACGTACGCAGAATGTTACGCACACAAGCTATTCTACGAAGACCTGGAAGGGCCAAACTGACGACGTAAAAAAAATAAAAAATATTACGTACGTACGTAGTAATTATTACGTATGTACGTAATATTTTTTTTTTTTTACGTCGTCAGTTTGGCCCTTCCAGGTCTTCGTAGGAGATCGACGAACCGATCGCGCCGGTACTACTACGAGCGCTGAGGGCTCCCTTCATCATAATCGTGAAAAATACAAACTGGATGCTGACGGGACAGTCTCGATAGCAGTTATCGACAAAAAGGACCCAAAATTTCAGGAAACCCTCTTCAAAGGTCACAAAACAACCTGGTAAGTTTTAATCATCTATTATTCAACATAAGTATTTGCATTTAAGTAAACTGCAATATATGAGTTTCAATTAAATATAGCCAAAAATGCACAGTGATGCAGTTTAGGTATGGGATGTGTGTTGGCTGCGTTACTACACAGTCGGCAATGGCGTGTACCTATGAGTGGACTGCCCGGTTTCCCACTCACGGGCACTCATAGCCACTCATAGCTACATTCCTATACTTCGTGTGTATAATGTAGGCAGTCATACACCTCATCTTTTTAAAACACCACTGCACAAAAGTCACCAATATTTACTCAAAATCGGCATTTAATTTTCAAAAACCGACCCCAAAATATCCAAGAAATAAAATAAATTCAACTCACCAATGTTGGAAAAGATATTTTAAAAAATCAAATCCGTAATTTACTGTTGATTCTCGCGAAACGAGCTATCGGAGTCATTGTGTACATTTCCTGGTCGCCGCGGGCGCTGACATCTCCCCAAAAGAGTTTTGTCCTCAAAAATTCGGTCCCTATGGCGTACACGGAAAAGTTCTGATTTTCTGTGTGCGCGATCGTAAAGATCGATGTGCGCTTGCGATCCCGAGTTTCTTCGTGGACAAAAATTGTATTGGCCGATTTTAGTCTAAGACATCGGCAGTTTGTAAACAACACGCGATCGCGAAACAAATCGGCGGGGATTTCTCCGGTTTTGGACAAGATGTTGACTTTGGATTTTGCTGAAAATATCAAAAGTTCTTCCTAACGGCCATTTGAGGTAGGAGTGAGATTTTTAAGGGCTGAATTTGAAAGCAAGTATTTAAAATATTTATCTTATTTTTCCCCCCATACCTTTAGTACATGCGACAGAAAATACCAACTATTTTACAGGAATGTACCCGTGAGTGATTGCAGTTTACTTAAATCCAAATAGGCCTAGGATGCACGCGCCACATCAGCAAGCAATGGTCATATTATTCACTCATAGCCACACCACGAATAGTGGTCATATTGACCACTCACGGGTACATTACTGTAAAATAGTTGGTATTTTCCGTCGCATGTACTAAAGGTATGGGGGGGGGGGAAATAAGATAAATATTTTAAATACTTGCTTTCAAATTCAGCCCGTAAAAATCTCACTCCTACCTCAAATGGCCGTTAGGAAGTACTTTTGATATTTACAGCAAAATCCAAAGTCAAAATCTTGTCCAAAACCGGAGAAATCCCCGCCGATTTGTTTCGCGATCGTGTGTTGTTTATAAACTGCCGATGTCTTAGACTAAAATCGGCCAATATAATTTTTGTCCACGAAGAAACTCGGGATCGCAAGGGCACATCGATCTTTACAATCGCGCACACAGAAAATCGGAACTTTTCCGTGTACGCCATAGGGACCGAATTTTTGAGGACAAAACTGTTTTGGGGAGATGTCAGCGCCCGCGGCGACCAGGAAATGTACACAATGACACTCATAGGTACACGCCATTGCCGACTGTGTAGTAACGCAGCCAACACACATCCCATACCTAAACTGCATCACTGTGCATTTTTGGCTATATTTAATTGAATATAATATATAACAGTTTACTTATATCCAAAGAATTATATTGAATAATAGATGATTAAAACTTACCAGGTTGTTTTGTGACCTTTGAAGAGGGTTTCCTGAAATTTTGGGTCCTTTTTGTCGATAACTGCTATCGAGACTGTCCCGTCAGCATCCAGTTTGTATTTTTCACGATTATGATGAAGGGAGCCCTCAGCGCTCGTAGTAGTACCGGCGCGATGGGTTCGTCGATCTCCTACGAAGACCCAAACTGACGACGTAAAAAAAGAAAAAATATTACGTACGTACGTAATAATTACTACGTACGTACGTAATATTTTTTATTTTTTTACGTCGTCAGTTTGGCCCTTCCAGGTCTTCGTAGAATAGCTTGTGTGCGTAACATTCTGCGTACGTATCAACGGTGCGTAACCATGTAGAGCGGCCTCACTAGTGCGCAACATATTGAGAGCAATCGTGATCCGTATGCAGGTGTGGGTAACAAGTTCCAAAAAGAGAGCTGTAAATGTAAGTTTTTATAACTTTCTGCATTTTGTATCTTAACGAACTGATAACTTAAACTCTAAAGAATGATACTTAAGTATTAGTTTGCCCACAAAAACATCCATTTGAAACAAAATTACATCTGTATCCCCAATACCCAGTATACACACATGTATATGATTCTAATGGTCAATATGACCATTGCTTGCTGATGTGCACAATGACTCCGATAGCTCGTTTCGCGAGAATCAACAGTAAATTGCGGATTTCATTTTTGTAAACCTTTTCCAACATTGGTGAGTTGAATTTATTGTATTTCTTGGATATTTTGGGGTCGGTTTTTGAAAATTAAATGCCGATTTTGAGTGAATATTGGTGACTTTTGTGCAGTGGTGTTTTAAAAAGATGAGGTGTATGACTGCCTACATTATGCACACGAAGTATAGGAATGTAGCTATGAGTGATATTGACCACTACGAATACAAAATGCAAAAATAGTTTGTATTTTCTGTCGCGTGTAGTAAAGGTATGGGGGGAAAATAAGATAAATATTTTAAATACCTTGCTTTCAAATTCAGCCCTTAAAAATCTCACTCCTACCTCAAATCACTCATAGCTACATTCCTATACTTCGTGTGTATAATGTAGGCAGTCATACACCTCAACTTTTTAAAACACCACTGCACAAAAGTCACAAACATTCACTCAAAATCGGCATTTAATTTACAAAAACCGACCACTAAATAGGCCTATCCAAGAAATACAATAAATTCAACTCACCGATGTTGGAAAAGATATTTCCAAAAATCAAATCCGTAATTTACTGTTGATTCTCGCGAAACGAGCTATCGGAGTCATTGTGTACATTTCCTGGTCGCCGCGGGCGCTGACATCTCCCCAAAAGAGTTTTGTCCTTAAAAATTCGGTCCCTATGGGGCATACACGGAAAGTCCCGATTTTCTGTGTGCGCGATCGTAAAGATCGATGTGCGCTTGCGATCCCGAGTTTCTTCGTGGACAAAAATTTTATTGGCCGATTTTAGTCTAAGACATCGGCAGTATGTAAACAACACGCGATCGCGAAACAAATCGGCAGGGATTTCTCCGGTTTTGGACAAGATTTTGACTTTGGATTTTGCTGAAAATATCAAAAGTTCTTTCTAACGGCCATTTGAGGTAGGAGTGAGATTTTTAAGGGCTGAATTTGAAAGCAAGTATTTAAAATATTTATCTTATTTTCCCCCCATACCTTTACTACACGCGACAGAAAATATCAACTATTTTTGCATTTTGTATTCGTAGTGGTCAATATGACCACTATTCGTGGTGTGCCTCAAATGGCAGTTAGGAAGAATTTTTGATATTTTCAGCAAAATCCAAAGTCAAAATCTTGTCCAAAACTGGAGAAATCCCTGCCAATTTGTTTCGCGATCGCTTGTTGTTTACATACTGCCGATGTCTTAGACTAAAATCGGCCAATAAAATTTTTGTCCACGAAGAAACTCGGGATCGCAAGCGCACATCGATCTTTACGATCGCGCACACAGAAAATCGGGACTTTTCCGTGTACGCCATAGGGACCGAATTTTTAAGGACAAAACTCTTTTGGGGAGATGTCAGTGCCCGCGGCGACAAGGAAATGTACACAATGACTCCGATAGCTCGTTTCGCAAGAATCAACAGTAAATTACGGATTTCATTTTTGGAAATATCTTTTCCAACATCGGTGAGTTGAATTTATTGTATTTCTTGGATATTTTGGGGTTGGTTTTTGTAAATTAAATGCCGATTTTGAGTGAATGTTGGTGACTTTTGTGCATTGGTGTTTTAAAAAGTTGAGGTGTATGACTGCCTACATTCTACACACGAAGTATAGGAATGTAGCTATGAGTGTTCCAGCCCAGGTACAATAACCGAAGTCAACCTCGCCCATGGCATTAGTATGGCTAATCGCATCGCTTAATTTCGGCAGGTAAGATAGAAATTTGTACTTACATTTCAAGAGAATTACTGTAACTATCTAGAAGGCTCTTTGATTTTACGATTTAACGATTGTTTTGATGAAATAAAATGGAATTTCCTCACCGAGCCGTTCTTTTCCCCGTACTGTACCGTTGATTCAAATGACTCGATCGCACTGTGTGATCGAGTCAGTGATGGTATACGCTACATTACACACAGTGCGATCGAGTCATTTGAATCAACGGTATAAGGTACATGGATCCCATGTGCAGCTCCGTAGGCAAGTACCAGATTGATAAGCCAAGGCGCTCGTACAGCTAGGTTCGAATCTACCACGGGCGGATGACTGAAGCCTGCGTTTGTGTTAACGTGCCCTTCCCTTGTTTCATAGACGCAGGCTATTTTACAGTGGAAAACACTACCTTCCCTCGGATAGGACGTTAACTGGACTACACAAATCTTACCTTGCATGGGTAGTCCTATATACCTGTACATACAAGTTACACATGAAGGTAAAAAAAACCTGATCACACCTGCCGATTTTTTTTATTTTTTTTATTTTTAAAAGTGTATCGTTTCTTTTCGTTACTTGGTATATATGAAATGATGAAGAAAACCAAAAAAAAAGCATAAAAAACCTTCCAACCTGCAGGCATAGGGTTATCTAAATATTGAAATAAAAACAAGTTAGTCTGTCGCATTTGTCATCAATATAGCCAAAGATGTTAGATAAAATACTTTTCTGGACAGATGCACATGAACGGATTTTGAACTATCTGTTACTCCTTGTGCTCTGTATGTGTGCACATGTATACTTGACCTTTGACTTTCAAAATGGATGATCTTATCTTTAACTCCCAGATTAAATAAATAACTCCAGCCAAGAAGCATTTCCATCAGGCCCAGCTTTCAAAACACATACATCAATCTGAAGGTTGAGTGGACAACAAGGAAAAATCAAGATGGCGAGTCAGGTGGCTCAACCGACAGACCCGAGGCTTCGTCCTGGCACAGGAATCATGTTCACACCAAGACAGATCCTTAAGACTGCTCAGAACTCTAGGTCAGGGAGCAAGTTGTCACGGAAGTCCTTTGACCTTGGATTGACCCCTTCAGCAAGAGGTGAATGTACATTTCATATTGTCCCACCAATCTAATTCGCTACTTACATGTATTATTTTGTGCTTAGTGAATATTTGAAATTTAATCATAGTATGTTTGTTTGGTTGGTTTTATCCTCTGGATTTAGTTTTAATATGTCATGATGCTGAGCTTAATTGGTACCCAATAATAATGGTCCATTACTGTATAACAAAAAGTCTACAAATCTATAATAAATATAATATCAGATATTGATAAAGGATGCCACTTTACAGGCTATTGCCTGATTTCCGATTCTGTCATCTCTCTGTTTCACAATTTTTCAGGCTTTATATTAGTTAGGTATGAAGACGGCTCCTCATGGGAAATGGTGTTCACTTTTTTATGAATGTTGAATGTGGATCCCTACATTGTAAGTAAAATTTAACGCTGAAAACGAATCCATCGACTGATTTTTGAAAATCGGTGCCCGAAGTGCCCAAATTGAGCCATTTGAGTACTCATTGTAAAAGTCATATTCTGCTGTATTCTCTTAATGACAAATTAGATAGGACCTTAGAAATACCAAATAGGGGCCATCTTTTTTAAATGGGCTTTATCAAACTTTTCATTATAGTGGCCAAATTGAGTGAAATATCATTATTCTGCCATTTGAGTTGGTCAAGTCCAAACATACATACTTTCCTTGGATAAATGACGGCTAATATACCGGTAAATATAAATTAGGTGCCCACAACATTACAAAGTGGGCCCACTCAGCTGTGCTGGCTACAAAACATGTACATATTAATCAGAAAATTGTGCCCACGTTTTATTTATGAAAGATAGACCTTACCGACTGCCAGATAGGTGAGCCTCGTATAGAATAATCTACATGTACATGGTAAAGTTAAGTGTTGATCTCTAATAGTTACATGTTCCTATTTTAAAGGAAAGACATAAATGCTCTGTAACCTGCAAATATTCATATAATGTCCTTATAAATGCATATTAACGATTTAACAAACTCAAATTACAAATTAAAGATAAATTCGTTAAAATTAGGTACTCAGTACCGTACTGCGATGAGAATTTTGACAATAATGGGCCCGTTTTTGAGGAAATACATGTACTGTACATCACTTTAACTATTCTGAGCCCTTCTAGGTGAAATAATCTTAATTTTACAATTGGCACCCAAAAGGTCCTATTTGGGTACTTTGGGTACCTACAAGTACTTTAAAAAGTTGGTCACTGACATATTTTAGCAAGAAATGAGGGTGAGAAGCACACTAGAATATCAACGCAAGTACTGGCTCAACGCTGTCACCTTTCAAGCAACATAACCAATGGACCAACTTTTAGACGTTGTGGGCACCTAATTTATATTTATATCAGCTGTCATTTGTCCAAAGACAAATCGTAGAAAAATGACTGTAATGATAACTTGGATAATAATGGGGCCAAAGGCCCGTTTTCAAGAAAAATTGCCCCTGTTTGGTATTTCTAGGGTTCTATTTGATTAATTTATCATTAAGAGAATACAGCAGAAACAGTATGATTCTAAACTCTTTTTAACCTCTGTATGTGAAATAACATGACTTTTAAAATGAGTACCCAGTTTGGGCACTTTTCTACACTGTATGAGTGCGGTGTCATCTGACTTTCAGGCCGTGACGTAATCACTGTGCGAGTCGTACAGTAGATTCAGACCATCTAAACATGTACCTACACTGTAGATTAAAGTTATCTAGATCTATTTAGTTTTTGATGAGGGATATACATGTACAGTTTGTAACCTTATACAGAGTCTTTATTTGGAAATCTGTGGATCTTTATCTGATCTGTGGAGTCGGTCTCAGCTATTGCAGGCAATTGTCTTATTTCCTTGAGGAAATAGACGACTGTAGTCACTTTGACCGACCCACCCTTGTAAAATAGTACTGCAAAGTAATGCAGTAGTACTCATAGTACTTTTGCAGTTACTGTACTTTCTGAGGTAGTACTGCAGTAGTGTAGAAACTTTGAGGTACTTGCATAGATACTTCTGCAGTACTTTTTGAGGTAGTACTACTTCAGTACCTGTACAGGTACTGCAGTACTATGGTCCAATTTACTACAGTACTACTGTAGTACATTTTCGCAAGGGCAATAGATCACACCAGATTTTCTCAGGCCCATATACTGTTTGTTATGCCTTCTATGTCGATCTACTTTATTCAGAATATGAGCATCAAATGTTGATTCTATCTAGATACTTCAAGTTGAAATACACTCCCAGTTATTAGCGACTTGTCAGGAGACTCGTCAATGCACCTGTACACGCTCGCATAGAATAAGGGCCTGCACAGAATCAAACTTGGAGTTTGGTTCTGCGCTAGGGTTTTTTTGCTAAAAATCCTTTATGTTCTTCATACTGTACACTGTACTCCTGAACCGCTATCCCATGAAACTAAAACTGATCACCATTTCTTCTAATTGGCACCAGTGGCATTCTTGTTATTGCTACACTCTTCTTTTTAAAAAGGCATGTACATCTGAAAAAATACAAATGGGCAGATATCAGAACTTATTTTCCTTTTTAAAATTCCTGTTGTCGAGTGCTTTATGGTTAGCAACAAAAATAAACATTGTGTGCAGATTCTTTGATCTTTTTTACTCATTCATCTGGTATGTTCTTAAAAGCTCTGAATCAAAAGTTATTGAGCCAAACCACAAAAATGTAGGACATACATCTACATGTACATGTATACTGCATCTTCCAATGGAAAATATCTACAATTAGTCTACAGATTTTGAATTTAATAAAAAATATTGAGAATTCCAATGTGGAAATATGAGCTAAACTGATAATAATTATTGTTATATCTTTATATTGCAGCTGTCACTTCAAGCCCTACTACTAGCTCACCCCTCCCCAGTGCCTCACTAGATGCGAAACTCAGCGCCATTGAAGTGGAACAAATCTTAAGGGAGAGGATCAGAACATTGTACACTCATCTTAAACAGGTCAGTCAGTATTCAAATACTTTCTCATATTATTGCCCAATTGACAATAATTAAAAGTATGCATTTTTTTTTAAAGATTCTTTTTAACCCATAACAGTTTAGAGTTCTCTTACGGTCTGAATTAATCAGTTTTCCCCTCCTCAAATTGGCAACAATTATTCTTTCCCCTCTTATAACATGTACGTAGTTAGAAAAAAATGAAAATATTTATTAAATGAACCAATGTGAACGAAAATCACAAAATTTACAGGAAATATTGCCAATTTGTACTTGAAAATGGTGATTATATATTTTACACCACGTTGCCAATTTAGAGACTTTCATGATTAGTTACAATTAAATTGCTCTTAATCGTGAATGACACAATGTACTGTATAAGTTGTTATGTACGCGAGGGTTTAATTTATATACCAATTTCGCTAGTTGATTTGGGACGCGAATTCAACATCTTGTGAAAATATCGCCACTTGCTGATGACTGCACTAATTTGCGCCGCAAGAAAAGTGATCCCTATATAGCATGCGCATAGTGCTGTCGCCTGAGAGTACGAGCCGCTTCGTTGAGAACACTAGACCTACATACCACAGATCGCAATATAATTAAAGCCTAATGTTTCACTGTCTTCCATTTATGCTTTAACTTAATATGTACTGTATGTAAATAAATTCTACTACGTAAATGTTGGTTAGAGACTTCAAAAACTGACTTGAATTTCACTTTTATTCTAGCCCAAAGCTAAAATCTCATGCTTCAATTCATCCTCTAGTATAAGATATTTATATTCTTTCAGTTAATATGATTTTGTTTTATTGGATTCCAGCTGCGATAACTCAGTTTGGGTGTCAAATTATGGAATTTCAGTCTATGATTATCCTTGGTTCTAAAATATTCCATAGTCACATGACTCGCCATCACTCGCGATCTGAAAAAATACCCTTTTCTCTCTGATAAGTGCCCTCTTTGCTACTAAAAGTGCCCTTTTTCTCATCTAATAAATGGCTCCTTATCTCTAATACTTGCCCTTTTCTCCTGATAAATGCAATTTTACTGCAGATAGTGCCTATTTTCTTTTCTTATAAGTGCACTTTTCTCCTTCTAATAAGTGCCCCTTTTCAAATATGTTTGTCCCCCCCCCCTTTCTCCCTAATATGTGCCCTTTTCTCCCTTGATAAATGCATTCTTATTCTGATATACTGTACGTAAATGCTCCCTTTTCCTTCTAATAAGTACCTATTATCCCGTCTGATAAGTGCCCATTTTCAAATCTGATAAGTAACGCTTCTTTACTTCTGATACATGTAAGTGCCCTTTTCCTAACTAATATAAGTCCTTTCCCTCTTCTCATTAATGCCCCTTTTCATCTCTTATAAGTGCCTTTTTCAACCTATGATAAGCTTCCTTTCCTCTTCTGATATGTGCCACCTTTTACTTACATTTTCCCACTGTTTCTTACAAAAAGAAGCATATCTAGCTTCAAAGAATTGGTGCAGCTTTATATAGTAAAATATATACTACAACTACAATGTAAGGCAGTGGTGCTGAGGAAAGAGGGGCACAATGCCCCTCACTCGAATGTGCCCGTAACTTACACCAAGTATAAGGTAATATTTTCTGAAAATTGTCCCCAAACTCGCCTGCTACGTACGCTAGCTCGCTCTTATAGTTTGATTTAATGAAATCAAGCAGATCACATAAAGTATGATGTAATCATGGTAATCCTAAAGAAAAACCACAGGGTTAATGTACGAATTAAAAGATCATTAGGCATTCCCCCAAATTAATTTGCTGTTGTCATTTTCATTATATAGCTGTAAGTAATGCACAACCCAAGGACTTCAGGATTAGAAAAAAGTCTGAAGTTTTTTGCTCGCTTGCTCGCACATGAATCATTAGACAATTTTGTAACTGCTAATTGGGGAAGCTGACGCAGTTTCCAGAACCAAAATAAAAATGAAAAGATGAAGTTGATTGCATATCAGTTGACTGTAGGGTAATACGAATGTCACAAAATGGTCTCTGTTTTTTGCTTTATGTTCACCCTTTGTAAGTGCCCCTTTTTTCTCCAAAAGTGCCCTTATTGGCTGGTGACGCCCCGCCGCCCCTGGATAAACCCTAAGAATGTCAACATTTTTTTTTCTTTTGTTTGAGAATTGTGTGCAAATCCATGGTATTTGATCATTTCATGTCTCATAATTTACTAAGTAGCATCCAAGTATGATTAACACCAAAATATCAATTTCATTGACATTGAGCCCTTTCACACTCACTTTGTTAGAGCGCTCTAATTAAGAACGGTTCCTCAGGAGCGGTTCCCAGGTGAGTGTGAATGCTCAAGTGGTCCAGGAAGCGTTCTTCTGGAGCGCTCCAGAAGACCACCTCGCGAGGTGGTCTTGAGGAACGGTTCTTAGTTAGACCGCTCCAACGTGGCAGTGTGAAAGCAAAGCGATCCTAAAGCGTACTTCAACTGGAAGTGAGTGTATGTGTTGCGCGGGAAATCTCGTGTGATTTTCCTTGATTGCCCTATAAGTGCAGGCCATCGATATAAAGAAAACAGAAGGAAAGATGGAAGAGGAAATGATAGGAAATAGAAAGGGAAAATGATAGAATGAATAAAAACAAAGAAAAACATAAGAAATTTAAAGAAAGAGAAGACGATAGAAAGAAAACATGAGGAAAGATAGAATGATGAAAAGAAAGAACACATAGAAAGAGAAAAAATAGAATGAATAAAAACAAAGAAAAACATATAGAAATTTAAAGAAAAATAGAAAGAGAAAACGAAAGAATGATGAAAACAAGGAAAGATAGAAAGATGAAATGACAGAATGATAAAAACAAAGGAAAACAGGGAAAGATTGAAGAGAAAATAATAGAATGATAAAAACAAAGAAAAACAAAAGAAAACGAGGAAAGATAGAAAGATAAAACGATAGAATGATAAAAACAAAGAAAAACATAAATCTAAAGATAAAAAAAGACGATTGGATGATGAAAACAAAGAAAAACAGAAAAAACGAAAGATATAAAGATAAATGATAGAATGATAAAAAAGAAAAACAAAAGAAAATAAGGGAAGATATACAGATAAAACAATAGAATGATAAAAACAAAGAAAAACATAAGAAATCTAATGAAAGAAAAGACGATAGGATGATGAAAACAAAGAAAAACAAAGAAAAAACAGAAGCCTTGGAAAGATATAGAGATAAATGCATCAGGCAGGCAGTATACGGTTTGATTTGCGCGCGAAAAAATTGACCCGCTTACTTGAGCTGCCATAGCAACAAGACCACTTTGAATCGTTGAGCGATTTGAGACTTTAAAAATGCGCGGAGTGTGAAGGCAAACAAAGCGTTCTTCAAGAACCGTTCCTCTAGAGCGCTCTAACTTGGAGCGGTCCTGAAGTGAGTGTGAAAGGCCTCATTGACTTAAATCCAAGCTTTAGATCTTACAACTAAAAGCAATCATCAGTTATATTAAATTTGGTAATGTACATGTATGGGAAAAATCTGTTTTATTGACATCATGCTTGTATGACAATGTAATTTGTCTCAAGAAAATCATCATTAATATTCAACATATTAATTTCTAAATGTCAAATAGTAACTTTAATTTTAAAGTAAATAAACCCATTGTTCAATGAATTGTCCCTTATCTAAATGCACATAAAGAACATTACTCTTCTCCTTTATCAGGCATGTCAGAACTATGACATTGACCAGAGCTTGACCATCACAAAGGGTGAGCTTCGACGCGTTCTTGACACCTTTTGTCTCCCAATGACCACTGAGCAGTTTAACACTGTCATGGCCAAAGTAGCGACCAACACCAATGGAACGGTCAACTACTGCATGTTTCTTGACCGCTTTGTGAATACTGGTGCAGTTTCCAGAGAATCTTGGAAAATGGGGTCAGGATACAAGTAAGTTTTTGTTTTTTGTTTATTAATTCATATTTTTCAAATATGTACAAAGGTAATCCTTTATAGTCTGGATAGAGTTACTGGGTAAACAGTGCGTATAAAAAAAAGTATTCCCATCTAAAAGGCATAAAAAAAAAAATTGATTCAGTAATGCAAGAAACATATTTCAAGATACAAAACAATATATATATATTTATGTACAAAAATACAAGAAACTAGAAAGGCCGTCAAAGGCGGCAGACCCACGCCTTAGTGGCGCTACAGATCGGGTAGTTGCATTCTTTCCCTAATCGATTCTTTCCTGTCACTATATTTTATATTTTATATTTTTTTCTTTTTTTATCGCAATTCAGATTCCAGATTTGGCATAATCTACTATTTAATACATGCATGTAACATATTATGGTTACTTATTGTTATTATTATGTAATTTAATCTAAATTATAAATAAAGATCGTTCAGGGGGCCAAAGTTGGGAAACCAATTTGCCCCATAGACAATATGTGTAATGCATGGGCGGAAACTGCAGGATCCGTATTATGACATGACTTAAATCGCGATTTACTGAAACTTTCTGTGAGACCACATACATGTAACGTGTTTGGTATCCCTGAGACGGGAATTTCATTATTTAACCGACTGCCACTAGCGCGCCATTTAAAAAAGCATATTATTCAGTGCTGTAATGCAGGGTGAATGAAGATTTTTTTACAATAACTTTGCGATGACATCATCAGTTTCCACGAAATTTAGTTGACAGTTGTCAAATACATAAATACACATACCCAACAAATTTCAAAGACATGAGTTAAACGTCGCAAAATTAGAGCAAGTTGAAGTTGTTTCGGCATTTTCGTAAATATCGTGATTTTGAGGAGCAATTTTCGCAAAGTCGGTCTGTAATAAGGTATATATTTTTTTATTTGGCTGAAAAGGGTACACCTTGAAGTATCTAACTCCAAAAAGGGTACGGATTTACCTACATGTAAGCATGACGGAGATACGGCCACAGAATGATAGCCAGTTTGAAAACTTTAGAGGGTGCTATTTATATCATGCCTGATTATTGATGCATGAAATTTGGCAGGAATATGTATCATGATGAGACCACAGTGTAAATATGAGACAAAAATGAATTGATATGAGAAAGCTATAGAAATTTTTCATTTTCGGGAGTGAATATTTCAAGAAATTTTATTATAGCATTTTTCAACATGGCCGATTTCGGTTTTCAATTTAAGGTAAGTAGATGGCATTCTTTGTATAAAATTTATTGAAATGGAAAGAGCAACTCTTGGACTATCTAGAACAATTTGTTAGAAGTCTGTAGGATGTAGGATAGTGGAGATCTATAGACAAGAACGAAAGGCATGGAAATGGCATGAAAATGGCCCAAAATTGACAAAATGGCACATGGACGGTCATGCATGAATGATTTCGAAAAATGAAGAGTTAGATGCATTACATGACATGCCAAGGAACATACGAAATTTGACAGGAAATGGATAAGAGGAAGCAACCTAAAGAGAGGTCACAAGCACTACATGTATGTGCAAAACGAAGAGGATTTTGGTGGAAGAAGAAGAAGAATTTGTTTTTAATGCAGAACGTGAAAGAAAACAAGGCATTGTCGAGGATGACATTGCAACAATAGGACCAACTATATAATTCATAGTCTTCTGTAAGAGGTTGTTATCAATTCCATCAAATCCTGCACTCTTATTTAATTTTAGGCCACAGATGATCTTAATTATCTCTTGTGGGTACATGTACGTAGGAGAGAAAAATATAGAACTTTCATTTCTGTCGCCCAGATAGTGGTGAAATGAACGATATGTTGGTGGTATGCATCTAGCAAGGTTAAATCCAACTTGGGAAAAACAATGGTTGAAAATATCTTCATCTGAACCTCGTCCTCAACTATTTCATCATTATGTCTATTAAAGCTTAGTAATCTTAGAATGCTTTGGTCCATTATTGATGGTAGAATTAATCATCTTCCATGTTCTTTTAAGATCATTTTTGCAGCGAATAAATTGATCATGATAATACATTTTCTTAGCAGAACGGATTACCCTTGTAAATACTACATTCTTATACTTAGTATATTGCCATGTTTGATCAGTTGATCTAGATGTATTTTGAGTATAAATTATTTTTTCGATTTATTGAACGAAGAATCAATTTCATTATCCAAGGAAGTCTGGGAGACGTTTTATAATTTTTAGACTTATGTTTAGTGAAAGGAATATTTTGATTTAAATGTGACATGAAAATTTCAATAAATATATCATACCACTGATTATTAAACATCTTCTGTATTAAACACATCATTCCAATATTCTTCCTCTAGGCTTTAGTTTCAATCTAGACATGTTTTCATCACTATATACACGTCGTTTAGATGCATCATTAGAAGTACCATTTGTCTGAAATCGTTCTGAATAATAAATGAAAATAGGGAAATGATCAGAAATATCTGATAGCACTATGCCAGCTTTAGATTCAGAACGTACATTTGAAACGAACTTGTCAATTAGATAGTTGCTGAAGCCTCAGTTTTTAATTCTAGTTGGTCTAGAAATGAGTGGCAAGAAAGAGGCAGAGAGGAAGGTCTGTAGAAAATCATGTGCAGGAATATTATCATCACGCATTATTCATAGTTGAAATCTCCCATAATAATACAGATTTTATTTATACGGTACAGAGTTGTTGTGTAATAAATTATTTACCGTATCCAGAAAATCAGCATGATTACTTTGAGGTGGTTTGTAAACAACTCCCAAAATAGTTTTTCTTCTATTTTAATCACTAATTTCATGTCTTCAATTATAACATATTCAAAGTGACTTGGCACATACAACATCCAGGGAGAAAATTCAGTGCAAATGCTTTTATCTGAAAGTCAGGTTAAGGTTTCTGATATTAAGATGTAAAATAGACAAGCAAAAATCAGGTATACTTTTAAAAACATTTTTGGCCGACGTCTCAGTGTAATACTTTGAGGAAGTAAGACCCGAACCCTCATCATTATGCATTAGTTACTTCAGTTGGAAAACAATTGCTGAGTTATTCTCCCCTCGCCGACGAAGTCAGAGGGGATATAGCAAAGCTGCTGTCCGTCTGTCCGTCCTTCCGTCCGTCCTTCCGTTACAAATCGGTTTCTGTTCGATAACTTTAGTAATTTGTAAACCAATTTTTAGGCATTTTACTCCCAGTGTTAAAAATTTTTATATGCCTAAAAATTTGTTCACAAATTAAAATTCCTCCCATCAAGCTTCTTCATTTACTAACTTTAGTAATGTTTGACAGATTTTAATGAAATTCGGTATGAAGGTACATGCACTATGAACACGGTGACAAAGAGAGCGGACAATTTATGCAGCTCCTCATTGTACCCTCCACAATAGCTCTAGTAAACAAAAGGACATCCCTTCACTGCTATTGTGTGACACCTGTTTTACATATTTTTACAGGATAGCAATGAATGGATGTTCTTTTGTTAACCAGTGCAATTGTGAAGGGTACAATGAGGAGCAGCATAAATTGTCCGCTTCTTTGTTCGTCATGTTCATAGTGATGGTATCAAAATACAGCCTAAGTTCGATTTCGGAGTATGTATGTCAAAGGTCAAAGGTTATAGCTCATTAAATATTCAAAAATCCGAAAAAATGTGGTTTCCAATTTGACGGAGATTGCAATGGACTTTGATATGAAGCTACATGGTATCAAAATACAGGCTAAGTTCAATTTTAGAGTATGTAGGTCAAAGGTCAAAGGCCATAGCTCATTAAATATGCGGAAATTCGAAAATGTGGTTTCAGTTTGATAACTTTAGTAATGTGTAAACAAATTTTTAGGCATTTTACTCCCAGTGTTAAAGATCGAGCATGCGATCTTTAACACTGGCAGTAAAATGCCTAAAAATTTGTTTACAAATTTAAAAAATTCCTCCCTCAAGCTTCTTCGTTTACTAACTTTAGTAATGTTTGACAGATTTTAATGAAATTTGATATTAAGTTCGAACTCATCCAAATACAACTGTATCAAAATACAGCCTTAGTTCGATTTTGAGTATGTAGGTCAGAGGTCATGTAGACAGATTTTAATGAAATTTGGTAAGAAGATCCATATGATGTAGATATAGCCTGAGTTCGAGTTCCGTTCGATAACTTTAGTAATGTTGGACAGGTTTTAATGAAATTTGGTATGAAGGTATATGGTATCAAATACAACCTAAGTTCGATTTCGGAGTATGTATGTCAAAGGTCATAGCTCATTAAATATTCACAATCCGAAAAAAATGTGGTTTCCAATTTGATGGAGATTGTTATAAAGTTATAGCCTAAGTTCGATCTTTGAGTTTGTCATAGCTCAGTATATGCAAAAATAGCTATGCGAAAATTTGGTTTCTGTTCGATAACTTTAGTAATGTTTGAAGGATTTTAATGAAATTTGATATGAAGGTACATGGTATCAAAATATCAGAGTATGTACATGTACGTCAAATGTCATAGCTCATTAAATATGCAAAAATAGCTAATTACATGTATGCAAAAATTTGGTTTCCTTTCGATACCTTCAGTAATGCTTGACGGATTTTAATGAAATTTGATATGAAGGTACACTGTACATGATATCAAAATACATCCTAAGTTTGATTTCGGAGTATGTACATGTGTACGTCAAATAAATATGCAAAATAGCTACATGTAATTATGTATGCAAAAATTTGGTTTCTGTTCGATAACTTTAGTAATGTTTGAAGGATTTTAATGAAATTTAATATGAAGGTATATGGTATCACAATAGATTATGGTCGTGACACAACATTTGCTCCTGCAACATTTGCTCCTCCGTCCATATCTTGAAAGGTCATAGGTTGAGGTCAAGTTCATGATTTGGTTTTTTGTTAAGGACAATGTAAAGATTAGGATTAGGGTTAGGTTTAGGTTTAGGTTTAGGTTTATGATTACCATGGCAACGTTAGACCGGAGCAGTTGTCACAGGAGCAAAATTCATGTCATGAAACCAGTCATATGATAGTATAGTCTAATGGAGATAACTTGTTCTGACGTACATGTATGTATATAGGCCAATTGTACCCGGCGTTGCCCTTGTTTTCAATTGATTTTAGGCTTTGGTGATAAAGTCAACTCAAACTTAAGAAAGGGCTTATTACAAGCTAAATTTATGATATTTTATTTGCCATGATAACACAATCTTGGTTTCATCCGCATCACTTTTTTAAGGTAAGCCTCTTTACTGAGTCATTCAGAATGGACAACATTTATTTGGGAAGCTATCTGTTTTCTCGGAAGTCTGCTATCAATTACCTATCAACACACGTGTCCTTTAATAGTTTTCTTCTTTTTAGTCTTTAAGGTCAGTAAACCTTTGAGTTCATGTGTCATTCACGAAACACAATGTATGCACCTTATGCAGGTGAAATGGTGCAATGGACAAATGAGCACGGGGTTTTTAGTTATCATGATATAAGAAGTTGGAAAGCTGTTAAAATGAATTCAAGATTATCAAATGGATTGAAACAAGGTCATTTGAAAGCTGAAGCCCCTGTCCCATAATGCCGTTTAACGATTCCGTCTGCCTCCGTCTAAATATTTACGCCAGATGGTGTCATACATGTATGGTGGCAAAATCTGAATTTTTGTCAATGGACGGTAGATAGAACAGCATGAGTATAAACATCTAAATACATCTGAGAAACGTCTGCATAAGTATGAGTAACGGCTTCATTGAACCCAACTTTCGGAAACATCAAATGCCTGAGTTAATGCCTGCTTAAGTATGAGTAATGAACGAAACGGCTAAAAATTGTCTGAATTACGTTTATCACTGTCCAGTTTGCATCTTATAAGAGGCCAAGCTTTGCCCATCGCATTCCTTTGTTTTAGCCGACAGGATTTGTTAACCTGGCATGATACTATTTTATCTTTTAAAAAAATCATGATAGTGACAAAAAGAAATAATAACTACCACAAAAAAGGTCTTTCTCAATAGTATTACTTTTGTTAATAAAGCTGTTTGTAAAAAAAAAGAGATAAATAAAATTTGTCTGTTCCTGCCCGACTAGCCGTTGCCAAGGCGTTTATCGCACATATCTCAAACTTTTACATGCATTTTGACCGTTATTCAGATGTGAATACACGTTGATAGACTTTTTAAATACACTTTTTAAAAACCCTGGTGCTCAGTCATCCATGGCAGATATGTCATAAATGAGGTACACTGGACAGACTGTAAGTTACTCTTCACTAAGAAATAACATAACAACATTAACATTTCAATTAGAAGCTATCAAAGTTGTGTATACTTTTTTTTTTATACACACTGAAGTTCATGGTTTTCATTATGCCCAAATTTACTACGTACATGTACATGTACATGTACAAAATATATTTAATTGTCCTCCAAAGTACAAGAGATTTAGGAACTTTACTAACCATTTAAAGGGCACCCTTTAATAATATCTGATAATTTCATCAAGCATGCAAAGTTTAGACACATACAAACATGTTCTAAAGATCATACAGTTAGATATGATTGGATATGATTTGATATGGCATTCAATAGTCACACCCATATTCTTCTACAGGTACAGCTACACTAAATCCCCCTCAGACATGGGTGTTGATGTCATCGAACGCCAGCTGAGGGACAAGATTGCAGTCAACACCAAGAACTTCATGAAGGCCCTGAGGCTCTTTGACTACAACAGAGATGGCAAGATTCAGAAGCATGAGATGCGCAAAGTGATAGAAAACTACTGCTTCAGAATGACAGATGAACAATACGATAGGTAGGTTTGGTGTTTTTAGACATAGAAACAGACCCAAGTTTGTTATGGACTGGGTTTAAAAACGTTTAAAAATTTTGTTGGATTTTTGGTGTTTTTAGGTGGTCTGTTGCCGACAGACCACCTCTTAATTGTATCCCCCAGCCAGTACTGCCGGAGGATACTTTAGATTCAGCAGCTTTACGCCGCCGCCGCGTCACATTCCTGTGTGCGCTCTAACACTGAGCTGCATTTCTTGACAGATTTTTTTCAGATTTTATATGGAGGTGTATTTTGGTAAAATCTACATGCCTATTGTTTTTGGTGATGTTGCCCCCAGTGTTCCGTCTTTTATACGGCGCTCTTACATTTCAAGGAATTAAAGGGTACCAATCACAATTTTTGCTCTGTCAGAATATCAGCATCAATAGCTTTCAACATTGTGAATTGATCTGAATATGATTAAAGATTATAAAATATTATCTGCATTTCGGCTAAAACCCCATCCAATTTGGTTCAGTATCATGAAGAAATAAGAATTTTGTAATGTATGTCATTAGTCCCTTACATACAAGTTTTGACAGAAGAGAGGCTCACAATAAAAGCACAATGAACAATTCCACAATCCTTTTTAAATGGTTGGTTTGAAAAGGAAGTTACTGTTTTATTTTATGTTATAATTATTATGGGAATACTTCACTTATCATTATAATTATCATTGTTTTTGTTGTTATTGTTGTTGCAATCATAGGGCATTATTGGTTTTCAAAACGACACATAAATAATGAATGTAAAGAGATCAGCATTTTTCAGAGTTTTAAAGACATTGACAATTTGTTATTGAAAATGAATGATTAAACAAAATCGTGAACCTGTTTAATGAATGACAGGTTTTTAGGAAGATATTACTGACAAGAGTATTTTCCTTTGTTAAAGTGGTATGCATAAAATTTGAGTACATGTATGTTAGTCAACCTGTCTATTGTGAAGCAAATATCTTTATTCATGTGGATGCCAATCGGATATGGTTTTTGCCGAAATTTAGCCAATGAGTTACAATTTCATAATCTAAAACCACATTCAGATTTATTTATAATTTTGAAAGCTATTGATGCTGAAACTCTGTAATTTTTTTTGGGGACATATTGACTGATAAAGGTTCAAAGTCTTAATACAGTGTATATTTATTTATTTATTTATTTATTTATTTATTTCTGATATTTATACAGGGTGACTCATTATCACCAATATTGGTGGTTTTCCATGAGGCCCTGATAGCAATAGTAAGTAACAATAATAGCCAACAAAATCATGAAAATAAACTCATAACAAAAAATAAATAAGAACATATATATATATATATATATATATATATATACATGTATATACAAAGAATATGGTATATCAACATTGGTTTCTACGAAAATGTTGAAATTGTTGCACATTCCTATCATCTTAATTCATAATGTATAGACGGTGATATTATCTAAAATCTGTTGAAAAATAACCATTTATATATGGGTTATTTTGAAATGGCATTGTATAGTTTTGAAAGTACAGTATAAGGACTACTTTAGCTCAGTATAGAAAAAAAATTATTTACAGCAATAAATCGATGTATCTACCTATTTGCTAGTTTCCCAAACTATGCCGTCATTAGAGAAAAACTAAGTCTAAAAGGCGCAGCCCCTGTCCGCGCGCGCGTACTCCCCGTCCACCATTCCAATCGCGCCACCGCCATACTCTTCCTCTTCCTTTCTCGCCCGTCAGAGAAGTCTTAACCTAAATTGCAAGATTTTTACCTCCAAAAGCGTTTTTGGTTGCTATTCGCATTAAAAATCCCATTCACCAAGTTTTCACACACATTTTGGTGTATCAGATTTTTCCTGAGTCAACCTCCTTCACGGTAAATTAATCAAATTACTTTATCGTTTTTCCTTCCCCTTACGGGGCTTTATTCACAGACGGTGTACTAGTACACTGTGGCGGACTCTTCCCCCGTGTCTGTAGGTGGCTAATTCAACGTGCTTAGACAAGCGGTCTTATCAAAACATTGTGTACTCCGTAATAGGAGTTTATTCCCACTCCGTATTGTGAGTTGGTTGTTACTTTTTATATAGATCTATATTGTTTGTAATAATAATAATCTTATTACCATATATAGTTTTCTATATTTGTTTGCTTGTCTTTATTTTCAGCCATGTCGAAGTCTCCGTCTAGGGCTGGCATTCCCAGTATTTTAATACTTATAAGGGGACTCGCCTAGCCTTGGAAGGTTGGCTGCGAGATTTCATCTCGCACCAATGTTATCTTCCCCGGAGCTTCGACTAAGGTAAGTTAGGGCCTACCTCGTGTACGGCTCGCCCCGTTATGAGTTCGTCGTCTGTTTTGACGACCAACTCATGCGGGATGAACCGAGAGAGTGAGTGCTGGGACTCGGCCAATACCTCTCTCGAAGATGGAGACTTGTATAACGGTGGGAGTGAGTGCCTTAGGCCAATACCTCTCACCGATAAAACTGTGGGTGTTATCCCTACCCACAGTTCGTCTCGCTCGAGCATCATTCCTCGTTCCCTAGCCATAGGTATGTTCGCTCAGGGGTCGGCTCTTTTTGTCTCACCGCACGCTTCTAACACAAGCAAGGCGGGAAAGAGTAAAAAGAGTAGTGATCTTCCAAAAGTACCCCCCTCAGGGCCTATTACGGAGGCGGTGCCCGTTTCTAAGGGTAAAGGGAGCGATAAACATGCTCACCTGCCCAAGAAACGTAAGCACCAGAGTACTGTCCAGCCATCAGGCGGGGCGGACTCTCTCCCCTTGATATCGACTGTGTGTTCACCTCATGTGTCAGGGGGGGCCAAGAAGAAGAAGGTTAGCCCCCAAGGGGCGACTACTTCTTCTGAGTTGGGCGTCTCCCATGAACTTCTGAATTATCTCAAGATCATTGTGGAGCGGAGTGGTTGGTCAGACTCTGTGTCCGTACCCCCCACCACGTCTGACTCCAACCCCTTCCCCCAAGGGGGAAGGGGGGATACCTGTACCCGCCCCGACCCAGGTCCGGTTCGGATACCGGTTTTTCCGGGTCCCGAATCCGGTTTTTCCGGTTATCCGGCTAGGAACACTGGTTTTCCCTTGTTTTACAGGGGAAGAACTTCCGGGGTTACGCCTTTCCGCCGATCTCCTTAATTCCTCAGGTCCTGGGGAAGATTCAGGAGGATCAGGCGTGGGTTCTGCTCATAGCACCTTGCTGGCCGAGGAGACCTTGGTTTCCTCTTCTTCTGTCTCTGCTGGACGGTCGGCCTCTCTCCCTTCGCCGGAGAGCAGACCTCATAGCTCAGCCCCTGTCGGGGATCCTCCACCATCGCCCGGCGGCTCTACATTTGACCGCCTGGCCTCTATCGGGGAGGATGCGAGGACGGCAGGACTCTCAGAGAGAGCCTCCCAGTTCATAGTCCAGAGCAGAAGAGATTCTACCCGAGCTGTTTACAACTCGAAATTAGATGCCTTCCATGCTTGGTGTGGGGAGAAGGGATTTGCTTCCCGTTCTGCCCCGGTGGGTGCTATTGCAGATTTCCTTATCGCCCTTTTCGATAAGGGCAGGTCCCTCTCTACCATTCGTGGTTACCGGTCCGCTATTGCTCCGGTTCACCTTGGTTTTTCTGATGGTTCGGGAGTTTCAAACTCTGCCATCTTGACTCATTTGCTGAGGTTTTTCTTTTGAAACGACCAGCAAATCGCCAGTAGACTCCTGCGTGGAGCCTTCCTTTGGTTTTGGACGCCTTGGCCAAGCCGCCCTTTGAGCCGTTGTGCAAAGCGTCTTTACACCATCTCTCGATTAAGACCGCCTTTCTCGTCGCTATTGCTTCTGGGCAGAGGAGAAGCACTATTCAGGCTCTCTCTACGGCGCCCGGGCATATCAGATGGAAAGGCAAGGTGTACGTCTTGTCCCTCGACCTTCGTTTATTGCCAAGAATCAGACGGATTCTTTGGTTTTGGACGCCTTGTACGTCTTGTCCCTCGACCTTCGTTTATTGCCAAGAATCAGACGGATTCTTCTGGCTCAATCGAAGTGTTCTTGAGTCCTCTGTCAGAATTCTCTTCTGTCAAGGAGGATATGTCTTGGTGCCCTGTTAGGACTCTCAAATGGTACTTGGATAGGACTAAGGTTTTTCGTAAGGATGATCAGCTCTTTCTTATTTCCCGTCACCCTTATTCCCCAGCATCACGGGAGACTATCTCCCGTTGGATTGTCGAGGCTATCCAAGCTGCGGGTTCGGAGGCTCTCCTGTCTGAGAATCCTCCAAGAGCGCATGATACTAGGAGTGTTTCTAACTCCTGGGCGTTTTTTCAGGGTCTTCCTTTGGAAGACATTTGAGGGCCGCCTTTTGGCGTTCATCTACTTCCTTCACATCCTTCTATCTTAAGGATGTTCCTTTGGGTGAGGTTAGATTTGCAATCTCTGGGTTGAGAGCTGCTTCGTCGTCTCTGTCTGCCCCGCGTTAGTTACTCCCGTCCTGGGACATGCCACCCAGGTTTTTATCCGTGCTATTCTAGAAAATAGGTAGATACATCGATTTATTGCTGTAAATCAAGAAAATTATAACTAATTTTGTTATTTACTAGATAAATCTATGTATCTACCTATGTCCCTCCCTCCCAGCCCCTCTCCTTGTCTGACATCATGTCCTAGATCTGTCTCTGACTGCTCGGAAGAGGAAGAGTATGGCGGTGGCGCGATTGGATTGGTGGACGGGGAGTACGCGCGCGCGGACAGGGGCTGCGCGTTTTAGACTTAGTTTTTCTCGAATGACGGCATAGTTTGGGAAACTAGCAAATAGGTAGATTTATCTAGTAAATAACAAAATTAGTTATAATTTTCTTGGTTATATACATATTTACAAAACATATTATAGGGTAGTATACTTATTCAAAGATTACACAATGATTGCATGTAATATATTATAGCAATCGAATGTACAGTGTCTCTTATGAAACAATAAAATACAAATTATCTATTATTGATTATAAATGATATGAAATCATTCATACATTTTGAAAAGCATTATGTCATCGTACATTTTTGGGCAAAGAAACAAACCATCAAACATATTTTGCAAATCAGGGCAACAAAACATGACATATTTCTGATGTAGACAAATATAAAATAGCATCAAGTGAAATTTTCTAGCAATAAGAATGAATATGACTCATTTACCATGCTGTTATGTAAAACGAATCAAACCAATACTTTGTTTTCACAAAAATATGGGCTTCAAATACAGGCTTTCAAGCGCACCTATTTTTCCTACTTTTTGACAATCCTCCTACTTCTACTTTTTTCCCAATTATCCTACTTTATCCTACCTTTTTTCAATTTCTCCAATTTCTCCTACTTTTTTTTCGCAATAAATTTGAGATACACATACAAGGCTATCCTTATGTTTTTATATGTTTTTCTTTCAATTGTTTTCTAAAGTGCCTTATTTCTTTATTTTGTTCACCTTCTTTTCTTAATTATATTTATAATCTTATGCATATATTTGTTTCTGTTGTACTATTATTTACTTATTTAGTATTTCCTTAGTGTATTTATCTTTCTCACTCTCTTTTAAAATTCCCTACACATTTCTGTGTTGTTGTTTTTTCCTTCCTTTCTTTTAAAAAATTTCTATCTCTCCATGTGTATTTTCGTTCTATTTTGCTCATATATTTCTTTGCTTTGCCTTCTTTCATTATTTGTTTCCATCTTTGGCTTTGTATTTTCTTTGCTTTAATTCTCTTTCCATCTGTCCTTTATGTTTTTTACTCTTGTTTTCTTTCTCTCATTTTCTATCTATCCTTATGTAGTTCTTTGTTTCCCTTTTTGCAGTCTTCTTTATATTCTATTCATCCCGATTATTTTTTATTAAATTTCTATTGTCTTCTCCTTCTGTATTTGCTTTAATATGTATTTGCCTTTTTTCTCTCATATTCCTTTTCTTCCTATCTTTTTCTCATGTAGTTTACTGTTTTTACCCAAGTCTTTAACCCTTTATTCGTCTTTGTATTTTATTTTCACTTTTCTTTTGTCTTCTGTCAATATTTCCTCATGTATTATTTTGTTAGTTTTTATTTTTTTCTGGCATTATGTAGTGCTTTGTGTTTACCCTTCATTCACATTATCTTCCTGTTTTTCCTTCTGTATTGCTTAATTTTTAATTTCCTGTTGTCTTCTCTTACCATTTTCTGTGTTTTTTTTTTTCCTTTCCTCATTTTCTATCTTTCCTTGTGTATGTAAAGCCAACCCCTGAATTGTAACAGGGGTCACCTTTTCATACAGTGGTGCGTGTGTGTGTGTGTGGGGGGGGGGGGGTAAAAACAAGGGCCTGCTTTTTGTGACTTTTTACGACCCAGCCCGGAAAGGGGACCCTCCGCACACTATTTTTGTTAGATGTTTAATACAGGGGTCTTAGGGATCTACCACAAGATTGAAGTGCAGTCATACCCATTGCTCCCTCGCATGATTGCATCTCAAAGAAGTGGAACCTGGCATTGTGTCTAGTATGTCTTCTCAAAGCTATCCCTGTGAGCTTGGCCATGAAAAGGGTACAATCAATCAGTGCAATCAATACAGATTGAGGTCTAGTCAGAACACTGGGTAGTTAGATGTATGTATCAACCAATCTGGAGAACCTGCAAGTATTCTACTTTTATCCTACTTTCTGTCTCCTAAATCCTGCTTTTCTCCTATTTTTTCTGAAATTTTGATCCTACTTTTCTCCTACTTTTCTCCTATGTTTTTCCGAAATTTGGATCCTACTTTTCTCCTATGTTTTTCCTTTGGGGTGCTTGAAAGCCTGCAAATATTACTTCTATAAAGAGATATTGCATGACTGTGTAATTACACTCATTAAAGTGACTCTTCTGTAGAATACGCGATGCACCCGTACACGCTCACCAAGATAAGGGCTTGCGCGGAACCCAACTTGGGGTTGCTTACGCGCGCACACCTACTTGTTATCCTTTATTTCCTTCATACTCCGTAACTGTGGACCTACATGTATAAAATGTCAAAGAAAGTTCTTTCAACCTGATTTTATACTTTCTAGCTGTACACAAATTATTATTTCAGGTGATTGGTACACTTTAATTCCTGCCAGCTGTTAAGATATAACGTCCCAATGCACTTCCAAAGGTTTAGATATTTTTATACTCCCGCCAAATGAAGTTTGAAGGGGGTATAGGAATCAGTCGACGGTTGGGCGGTCGGTCGGGCGGTCAGTCCGTTGCAAATCTTGCGGATCGAACTACTTTCTCAGTTTTCGACCAAAGCTCATGAAATTTGATACACACATTGGTCTTGGTGGGAAGATGTGCAAGACATATTTTTCGGATGAGTCGGAATCTGCGTTGCCATGGTAACGGCATATTTATGGCAGAAAATCAAGGAAACACCTTGCGGATCGAACTACTTCCTCAGTTTTTGACCGAAAGTCATGAAATTTGATACACACATTGGTCTTGGTGGGAAGATGTGCAAGACATATTTTTTTTGGATGTCGGAATCTGCGTTGCCATGGTAACGGCATATTTATGGCCGAAAATCAAGGAGACGCCTTGCGGATCGAACTACTTCCTCAGTTTTTGACCGAAAGTCATGAAATTTGGTACACACATTGGTCTCACTGGGAAGATGTGCAAGACATATTTTTTTTTGATGTCGGAAGCTGCGTTGCCATGGTAACGGCATATTTATGGCAGAAAATCAAAGAAACGCCTTGCGGATCGAACTACTTAATCCTCAGTTTTTGACCGAAAGTCATGAAATTTGGTACACACATTGGTCTTACTGGGAAGATGTGCAAGACATATTTTTTTTGGATGTGTCGGAAGCTGCGTTGCCATGGTAACGGCATATTTATGGCAGAAAATCAAAGAAACGCCTTGCGGATCGAACTACTTAATCATCAGTTTTTTACCGAAAGTCATGAAATTTGGTACACACATTGGTCTTACTGGGATGATGTGCAAGAAATATTTTTCGGATGAGTCGGAATCTGCGTTGCCATGGTAACGGCATATTTATGGCAGAAAATCAAGGAAACGCCTTGCGGATCGAACTACTTCCTCAGTTTTCGACCAAAAGTCAAGAAATTTGGTACACACATTGGTCTTGATGGGAAGATGTGCAAGACATATTTTTTTGATGTGTCGGAAGCTGCGTTGCCATGGAAACGGCATATATATGGCAGTAAATCAGGGAAAAATCTTGCGGATCGAACTACTTCGAAAGTCGGAAGCTGCGTTGCCATGGAAACGGCATATATATGGCAGTAAATCGGAAAAATCTTGCTGATCGAACTACTTTCTCAGTTTTCGACCAAAAGTCAAAAAATTTGGTACACACATTGGTCTTGGTGGGAAGATGTGCAAGACATATTTTTTTGATGTGTTGGAAGCTGCGTTGCCATGGAAACGGCATATCCATGGCAGTAAATCAGGGAAAAATCTTGCGGATCGAACTACTTCCTCAGTTTTCGACCAAAAGTCAAGAAAGGCTGTTGTCACGGGGCGGGGGTATGTTCACTTATACTCATTTCAGTATAATTTTGTCTCTATTGGTACCTATTTTTCCTCTATTGATACTTACATTTCAGATTGTGGTCGAGATATGATTTCCATCACACTGGCATTGTGAACTACTACGAATTCCTTCAGAGGCTAGGCATTCTGGTCAAAAAGCGCACCACAGCTTTCCCTGAGCATGGAAAATTTGGTAAGAAATGGCTTCAGAGAAATGTACCATCAAATGAATTATTAGGTTACACAATTGAGAGATATGTGTTGAAAGAGAATATGAATTTAATTTCATTCGTTCATTTATCTAATTCATTCTAGTATTATAAAACTTTAAAGAAATTTTATAAAATGCAAAACTCTTAGAACTTTCTTTTTTCTTCTTGAATAGAGAAAACATATGGATTGAAGAGAAAATATACATGCACATAGGCTTTACTTGTATCAATCAGTGACTCATAAAATAATATGCATTGTTGAAAAATCCAATTACTGGTTTTGTCCCGCCCGCAGAGCGGAGGGAGACTATTGGTGCTATTATTTCTGTTGTTGTAGGCAGCGTCGTCAACAATCATGCTGTAATCATAATAACTAGATGGATTTGAGGTACAGTCACCATAATGGCTATTTGTGGTCAAAATATTGAAAATTTAAAAAAATATCAAAATTATTCCATACATTTTGTATCATGCATACTCAAATGACCTAGAAGGAAAATTTTCAAATTAAACTTTGTATTTTCACCAAAAGTTGACATTTTCATGGAATTGCCCAGCATTGTCTAATTTTCCAGGGTCGAATGTAAAATCATCATTATTGCCTAATATAATATACCTGCCAAACCAAAGTTCACATTCTCATTCGCATAGCTAGATGCAGGCGAGACAACGCTTGGTGTTTGCCTAGTTTATAGTAGATAGAAAAAGAAAATTGTATTAGCAGGCCTTCACGTTTAGAATTTGGGTGGAGCTCCATAAATCACTCTCCTTATTTTCTCGAGGAGCTCAATTGAGCTCCTTACAATCACTCTCCCAAGATTTTTGAGGAGCTCAATTAAATAAAAATTTTCCATGAATTTGAAATTCCGTATTTCGATTTCACGATTTGGCAGAGCTGTCAACCTTGTGCAACCAAAAAAAGGAATCATCATCATGATGGCAAAAATAAAAAGGAATTTACAGCAAAAAAAAACGAATACCTGGCTTCAATGAAAGTTCAAACGAAACTACCCTCGCGCGACATACTTCCATTGCAAAAATGCTCATTTCTTATGCTGAAATGTCTCTTCACATTTTTCCCTTTGATGTGTGCTCACTCACGCATTATATACTAAATTGGATCATATTGATTTTTACACACACAAGCTAGACAGATAGATCAGAAACATTCCTGACAAATTGCACTGCTGGAAACCAACTTGTTAAAAAGTTAAAATTATAATTAGCCTAGGCCTATACTAAATTAGACCGAAATTTTCTGTCTCCAGTACGTTAGCCTCTTATTTGGGTAGGGTCGGCTACTACTTGGAGACAGAAGCCGTCATATCACTTTGCTGTGCAAAATTTGTCTATGGCGTTTGCCGTTCTAGTCTCGTACAAGACAAAATGATTATGAAGGAAAAAATACGATAAATTCATTACGAACTCGTGCACATTGATTTCAAAACGGTTATTTCTTTAACATTAAATATGTTTGTTTAGTGTTAAAGAAATAACCATTTTGAAATCAATGTGCACAAGTTCGTAATGAATTTATCGTATTTTTTCCTTCATAATCATTTTGCCTTGTACGAGACTAGAAGCTCGGGTAACGGTTTGAATACGGCAGCAGGATTTTCGAACGGAGAAGACCTTGGACCCTGAATTACATGAAAAAGGAGCATTAAATGGATCATTTCGTCAAATTGGTATGTTGAACAGATTAAGTATATGAATTAGAGCCTAGGCCTTATGATTATTTAAAAAAAAATACAGAGGAAAAATGATTTTTTCCTACTGTTCCAGCAGGCACAACGCCATATAAAAGGCATAGACAAATTTTGCACAGCAAAGTGATATGACGGCTTCTGTCTCCAAGTAGTAGCCGACCCTACCCAAATAAGAGGCTAACGTACTGGAGACAGAAAATTTCGGTCTAATACTAAATATAACTTACACATGCAAAATGCAAATTCAACGCCTTTTGTGCTTGGCTTTATGAAAGGAAATCGTTGTTTGTAATGCTCTTTAAACTTCTGTGACCGTTTTCCACTCATTTTGATCAAATCCTCTCTAGTTTCGCGAAATAATTCCGTTAAATCCACGATCTTGACAAAGCCGGTGCGCAGTTCAGCAAGCGTTAATACATTGCCCCACATATAGAGATCGGTGCTGTGCTTACATGCGTTTTGCATGGCCTGTACGCTACGTGGGCACCGCTGCATGCGAATAAAACATGTTTTCGCAGTCACACGACCCAGTCACACGACGGAAGAGCGATCGAAACTTGCGTTATTTGAATGATATACCGTACATGTACCATCGATCAGTTTGGGGTCGGTTTCGTCGGTGGGACTGTAACATTACGTGTATCGATAGCTCAAACCCGGAAGTCATAGACAACACTGTATTTTCGTATACATGTACACAAAAATGATTTTTCAAGTCGAGTTGCTCCGAGTTGTATTTGCAACAAATAAGGAGCGCTGTCGTTAGTGCTCCTGACTATGGCTTGAGGAGCGCGGTAGGAGCGCCAGCGCGATCGCGCTCCTCAAAAATGAAGGCCTGTATTAGAAATATAATTTTCTGATGATGATGATATGGTAAAGACTAGTTCAAAATAAAGTTACTTCACATTTGCTACCTGTAAAGGTGTACATGTACTGATGAATTATTTCTATTTCATAAATTTTGATGTAATATTCCAGCACTAAGTATGAGCCAGCGACAAGATGAACGGGCCAAGCATGTAGAACAAATGGCGATCATCAACCGGACAGATGATGCAGTGAGAGGCTGGAGTTACAAACAGATCGAGGCAGAATTTAGAATGAGGGTAAATATTGCGTATCATTCACACAAACTCATCTTTTTCAATCTGTCCTCCTGTTTCAAATTAGTTTTTCCTTCTTTTAGGGATGGCATATTTATTATCCTTAGCGTTCTACCGAAGGATCCCGCATGGAACGCTGGGGAACGATTTTTGCACGCACTTGCCCTGAATCTCTCTTGAGTGCACCACGCCGGAGCGTCCCAGTTTTGTGTTTGACATCGGGAGAAAGAAATCGTGCTACCACGGTAGAACGAATAGTGTCCCCCTTTGTGCTACCGCACTGCTTCCAAAATCAAAAGAAGCAACGCGCGCGCGAGAATTTGGTCATGTACTATTATGTAGCTCGAGCTGCGAGGCGCTGAATGTTAACAGTAATAGCCATTGATCTCTATTTGTGTACATGTATGTGTGGTGACCAAATTGCAAGTACGATGTGTGCATGCATTGCATTGTTGAGTGAAATGAAGAAGAAGTGATACGTGGACAGCGTGCATGCGGAGCGCAAGCCGATTGGGATAAAATTCCTACAACTTTAGACGTCCAATCATAATTAAAAGTAAATCAATGTACTGTATATTCATATCACCTGACTCATCTAAATTACGATAATTTAATAGCATTTAGAATTGTTAGAAAACAATAAAACTTGATTAACGAGTGTACCTCTTCATAATGCACACGTCCGAATTAGCTGTGATTTGTGATTATTCTGACGGTTATCAAGAAGAAAAATATAAAAAACAATTATTTTCCTAACCGGACAATATATTTTGTTTAAAGAATATGTTATAACTTACGTATGCATAAATATCTAAAAGAAAAATAAGTCTCAGATATCCTAGTCTTTATCATCGATCTCTACCACCGTTAATAATCTTGCGCTGAAATTAGGGACGCATTGCAGTGATGTTTACATTCCACATCCACAATCATCTACACGCATCGCCATCGTACAATCGAGAGAGAACATGGGCCTATAGTAATATTAGATTTTAACCGCGAAATATCCTGCTTAGTAGATAGTTATGGGCCTTATTTCTTTTTTACAAATTTGCTCCACGGAATTTTGATAATGATCTATACGCCAAACAAGTCATTCTACATGTATGTTTCAATTCACTACCCACTTCGAAATTGTTGACGAGCCTATATTTTTCAGCTGTCTTTTTCGTCCATGCAATGAAAGTTTAAATATCAGTACCCTTTCTTCTCCCACTTATAATTGACTCTCGACTCAAAAATATATTTTAGAATTTTTTTTTTTTTAATATCGTCTTGTCTTCTGTCATTTTTCAATACACGGACATGAGGAATACACATTTAATTTTTAAAAATTACTTGATGATTCGTCCGGTTGTCATTTACGTCTTTATTTTTGTGAAGTCATGATTTTTTTGTCTTTATCGATCTTCATCGATCTTCATACTTGGTCACCAGAACGAAAAGGATTTTTTTTGTTTCAAATGTTGCAGTTACCATTACTGACGTCTTTCTTTGCTCAAATTTTACTCGACTCTAGTCTTTATTTCCTTGAAGTGTGTGTTGAAAAGTCTAGGCTTTTGTCTAGTCCGTATTAATGATTGGCTTGACTTTGGCTAATAATTCAAAGTCAATCCAAATGATCAATATCAATTAACGAATAATAAGTAAACATCGAGTGAAATTTGAGAGTACATCTAGGCCAATTAACTGCGGACATCGACATGACATTGCGATGCGTCCCGTTTTCTAACTCCTTTATAGGCTTGTAAAAAGAAGAGTTCCGTTTTTATTTTGACAGGAAACTTAGCAGTATTAAACTATTGACTGATCGAAAATTTGGAATTCCTATTTCAGGAAAATTAATCCGGCTCGTTGGACATAGAAGTATATAAATCGGTCGAAAAAGTTAGAACTTGAGAACGAAAGGATACTATGACTTTATATGCCACCACCGAATAATATGTGCTATCGAGACGGATTATTATTCACAAATCGGTCACTGGAAATATTTTTTTAAAACAAAGCACAGATCGAAACACAACGTTACTGCGAACCTTCCGTATGGACCTCATGAACCACACCCGCCGCCCACCGATCAACCAACATTGCGTGCATGTCAACATGCCTTATTTTTAGCGGCCGCGGAGCTTTTCTCAAAGAGTGGTGTTTCTAGAAAAAACAAACCAGTGAACATGAATGTGCTCGATTTTTAAAAATCTTTTCGTCACAAATATGCATATCTCCACGAATACTTGGCCTAGTTTCGGGGAGTGAGGGAGGTTATACCAAATAAAAATTATTCCTAGTTTCTCGTCCCCGCCCGCATGCTGGTTTTTTTTTTTGCCTTTTGATGCTTTTTTGGGGTCAGGGACTCAAGAAGAATATAAATAAAGCTGTGTAACGGGAAGACAGCCAATAGCATTTGTATGAGCGGTGGCCATCTTGGAAAAATATAAAATGTCAAATAACGTGGTACCCCCTCATTTTCGAAAATTCCGGACGAGAAACTAGGAATCAGGTTTACTTGGCATCACAGAGGCAGGGGCATGGGCATGATCCAGGGTTTCGTACACAGGGAGTAGCACAAGTCTGAAATGTTTAGACAAGCACTAACTATTTTGAACATACAAAATAAATCAAATGAATGGGTTGTCACATATATTCAAGTTTCTACCTATTTGGTCGGGGAAAAATGTACTTCGATGAAGAAAACACAAATTTGATGTATCCATTGAGCCAAGCACTTGTATAAACACCCAGATATAGCTGGCATTTAAACTTCCTATTCATATTCGTTGTTCAGTGGTTTATGCTAGTAAAGAAATTGCGGGGTCTGGAAATTACGACTAGTGTTAGTAGTGGTCATGACCTGCTTCTTGTCTGTCATCGCTCACTGGCCGCATGCGCGGTGCCTTTTCATCTTCTTGAATTGGCACACAATGGACATGAGGCAAGCGCGCACTCCTTTCCCCTATTTTCCATGTTTGTTTCCAAACAATTATACTGCGTATCGACGGCAAGAGCCTGACAAAGGTGGAATTTTCCTCATTTTATTTTCCTTTTATGTATGACTAATTCATTATTCGACCCCTCTATACCACCCCGCTGAATCTCTTTAATATTCTGCGATACTTGCTTTTTTGCATGATATACTTCCGTTTGTTTTTATTTTCCTGCTTATTATAAATCTGGAGTCAAAAGGGGCCTGAGCTTTCGATCCTAGCAGAATCTTCGTCATTGGCAAAAAGACAAACATAAAGACCAAGACAAGCATATATATAGACTACAGGCACAAAACAGATTACTTGTAACAGAAACTGTAAGGGAGGAGCTGTGGACACAAAGCAATGGGAACGAACAAACAATGAAACAGAGAAAACCACAATCTGAAAGTCGAACTGTAGAAGAAAAAAGACAAAAAAAGCAAAAGCTGGGACTAAAACAAAACAGGACAGACAAAACAAAGAGGATAAGCAGGATCACGGTGAAGTGATGCAACAGCAGAGAAGGAAATAAATATCGAAAACAAGCTGCTGAAAACTGCTTAATATCCAATAATAGCGAGCCAATGGAGTAAAATGGAGTCAAAAGGGGCCTGAGCTTTCGATCCTAGCAGAATCTTCCAAGACAAACATAAAGACCAAGACAAGCATATATGTAGACTACAGGCACAAAACTGCGCGCACACAAATAATCATGCCATTAGTTCTACCGCGTCTGGACGATCAGTGTGCTACCGCGTTCCCCCGCGGGATGGTATATATTTGTGGTATATATTTGTGCTACATGTATATATTTTAGTTCAGCGGTATACCGCGCGCATTGCAGGATCCTTCGGTAGAACGCTATGGATAATAAATATCCCATCCCTTATGCTGTAGTATGTATCAACAAGGATAACAGGATACCAAACATGTGGAAAACTGAAATATTAATGAACCTCATAGTAATAATAATGATGTACCTTGTTTCATATAGTGCACCACTTGGCAGACAGGCAAATTAACACAAATGTGCATGTAGAAAAAATTTTCTGAAACCAGATGCATGAAATGTGCAAGTGATATTTCTTTCCTTTTCTTTTTTTTTGTTCTGGTTTGTTTTTACTTTTTCAGGACATCTTGTGACCCACAATTTTTTTGTCCAATTTTATTTCCTTTGAAATGGTGTTATCAATATTGACCAAATCCTGACCATAAGCTGCTCAGGGTTGTTATGAATACAGGCTTACAAAAAAAAATGGGGGACTGTTTAAACGTGGGATACATTAAAGGAATGAAGTAAATATATTTATATTTATATCTCAACTTTTTTTGCTCCCTCCCTCTCTCTCTCTTACTCCCCTTTCTCTCAGTTTCTCTTTGTCTTTATTTAGTGAGTATAAAAATTAATTTGAAATGAAATACTGTAGCAGTAGATAAAGAAGAATGATTATGTGAGCATGGAAAAAGATGCTTGTAGTTGTACTATAGCACCATTGGCTTCCCATGGGATAAGATGCTTGTAGTTGTACTATAGCACCATTGGCTTCCCATGGGATAAGATGCTTGTAGTTGTACTATAGCACCATTGGCTTCCCATGGGATAAGATGCTTGTAGTTGTACTATAGCACCATTGGCTTCCCATGGGATAAGATGCTTGTAGTTGTACTATACACTATGAACATGACGAACAAAGAAGCGGACAATTTATGCTGCTCCTCATTGTACCCTTCCCAGTTGCACTGGTTAACAAAAGAACATCCATTCATTGCTATCCTGTAAAAATATGTAGAACAGGTGTCACATAATAGCAGTGAAGGGATGTCCTTTTGTTTACTAGAGCTATTGTGGAGGGTACAATGAGGAGCTGCATAAATTGTCCGCTCTCTTTGTCACCGTGTTCATAGTGATAACACCATTGGCTACCCATGGGATGAGTATGTGCTCAATGCACAAGGACTCTAATTTTTAATTTTTTTTAAAGACATTATTGCAAACATCAAGTACGAACATTTATATATCAATTTAGTAATATGCGAACCTCATTCTTACAGATGAAGGATAATTATGTGAATATCAAAAAAGCATTCATGGCCTTTGATAAACGTCAAGATGGCTTCATTACATTGGATGATCTCAAGAGTGTTCTGATTCACTTCACGTTACCCATGTCTGATCAGCTCTTTGCCCAACTTATGGACAGGTAAGTTAGACAAACTATCATGACTTTTGTCAGGCTTTCAAAAATATTAGCATTAGTCTTTTAGTTAGCTTTCTCAAACTAGGGGTAAGATACTGAACCTAAACATTAATATTATTGTTTTTATTGTTGCTGTTGATACTGAACATTGTTATTATAAATTTAAAAAAATTATTGTATACCCCGGCAGAATGCCAGAGGATACTTTGGATTCAGCAGCGTTACGCCGCCGCGTCATATTCTTGTTTGCGGTCTAACTGCCACATTCGGATTGACAGATTTTGTTCAAATTTTGTATGGAGGTGTATCTTGGTAAAATCTACACACCTAAAATTTCTGGTGTTGCTGCCCCCAGTGTTCTGTCTTTTATAGGGTAAAAAGGCCATATCTTAGTGGATAGTTTGTGTGCGCTCTGGCAGTCACATTTCTCAACGGATTTTGTTCAACTTTTGCATGAAGGTGTCTCTTAGTATAATAGATTTTGGTGATGCTGCCTCTAATGTTCCGTATTTTATAGGGTCAAAGGTCATATTTTGATAGATGTCTTGTGTGTACTCTTGTGTGCACTCTGGCAGTCACATTTCTCAACGGATTTCATTCAAATTTTGCATGAAGGTGTCTCTTGGTATAACCTAGAAGCTTATAGTTTTTGGTGTTGCTGCCACCAGTGTTCCGTCTTTTATAGGGACAAAGGTCATACTTTGGAGGATGGCGTGACACTATGAACATGGCGAACAAAAGAAGCGGACAAAATATACAGCTCCTCATTGTACCTTCCACACTTGCTCTGGTAGACAAAAGGACATCCCTTCATTGCTATTATGTAAAAATATGTAGAACAGGTGTCACATGCATATTCACCTGACTGTTCTACTTATTTTACATAATAGCAATGAAGGGATGTTCTTTTTTCTAACAAGCAATTGTTGGGGGTACAATGAGGAGCTGTATATTTTGTCCGCTCTCTTTGTCGTCGTGTTCATAGTGTAAGTGCCTTCTGCAGGCAGCATTTCTTGATGGATTTCTTTCAAATTTTGTATGAAGATACACATTTTTACTTTTTGGTGATGCTGCCCTCATTTTTCCATCCTTTATAGGGTTAAAGGTCATTTGTCCATTTCATGCGCTCTTACTTCTGCATTTCTTCACAGATTTCTTTCAAATTTTGTATGGAGATGTATCCTGGTCAAATCTACACATCTTTACTTTTTAGTGATGCTGCCACCAGTGTTCCATCTTTTGTAAGGTCAAAGGTCGTATTTTCGATGTCTTCTGTGCGCTGTACAGGCCATATTTTTTGACGGATTCCTTAAAATTTGGTATGGAGATGTATCTTGGTACAATCTACAAATTTATACTTTGTGATAATGCTGCAGCCCTAATTTTTCAGTCCTTTACAGGGTCAAAGGTCATATGTCTTTTGTGCGCTCTAACTGCTACATTTCTTGACACATTTCTTTCAAATTTTATATGGAGTAGTAAAATCTACACATCTTCAGTGTTTGCTGATGCTGCCCCCAGTGTTCCGCTTTTTAGAGGGTCAAATGCCATATTTTGGTTGCTGTCTTACATGCACTCTGGAGGTCACATTTGTCTACTGATTTCTTTCAGATTTTGTATTGAGGTCCATCATAGATTATTCTAGACCTCTACAGATTTTGGTGATGCTGCCTCCAGTGTTCCGTCTTTTATAGGGTCAAAGGTCATATTTTAGTGATATCTTGTGTGCACTCTGCAGGTCACATTTCTTGACAGATTTCTTTAGAATTTTCTATAGAGATGCATTATACTCTAATGTACACACATTGTTTTGGTGATGCTGCTCCTAGTGTGGACAATAGTCTGGGCCACTGGTGGCAATCTCTATGCCATCCTTTTGTTTGAGGCAGGGGAGGTTCTTTTTCCCTCCTACAAAAAATCTCTGCCAGTGCCGGGGGGATACATTCGCATTGCGCAGCAATGGACATTTCTAGTTATTATTATTATTATTATCATCATCAGGGGCGGATCCTTGGGGAGGGGGCATACCTTAAGTACACAATAAAAAAAAATTGCTTCCTTAATTGTGTACTTTTCTGGCTCTGTGCCCCCTCTTTTACAAAATCCTGGATCCACCCTTGATCATCATCATTCAACACTGTGTCTTGATCCGGTTAATGTCCAGGATTGGTTTCAAGGCCTCCCATAAGATCCCATGGGAGCATTTCTTGGAGAAGTTCTTAGACCCTAGGATAGAAGGCAACGGACAGACAATCCCTATAAAATGGAACCACAAGTAAGTTAATTATACAGGCTCTTTGGGTTAAACCAACTAATGTGCCTGATTTTTTTTACTTTGCTTTCATTTGACTGCATTTCAAATACCGGTAATGCCATTTCTCTTTCCCAAAGTCTAATGTTTAAATAAATATTTATATTAAAATGTTTTAAAAGTATAAGTGCACTTGCTATACTCAGAAGGTGCTGTCTCACACTCAAATATTCTGAGGAATTTGATTTCAGTCTCATTGCAAACTTTGGGAAGTTTGTCATATGATTTAAATCTTTCACATGAGTTGACAGCTGCATTGCACGTACCCATTGGTTTCAAGTTTTAGTTGTCTTGGATGCACGGTTCATGTCATTTCAAGCATGCACAGTCTCGATTGAAGATATTCGGGAGTTGACATTACAGATATTTTAAAACTGCAATGTGAACACATGTTAGAAACTCTGGGAATATTCCAGGAATTCAATTCTCTGAAATATATGGCGATGTTACGTCACCTGAAGATGTTATATTTTGTATGTAAACAGGGTGAATCCAATCCGTGAAGGAGATGGCGATATGGATATGGCTGATATCATGGCCTTACTTCACAAACATGTCACCAACATGTACTCATCTGTTAAGGAAGCTTTCCTTGCCTTTGATCAGGTATTTCAAACCTAGTTTTAAGTTCATTTTCAAGTTCAGATTTTTTTTCAAATTCCATAAACAAGAAATATACATGTACCAGTATATGTAAATGCATTAAATACCAATACATAAAATTTGAAATGATAGATGTTATGAATAGAGAAAAAGAGAGTAGAAAGATATAGAAGTGGAATTATTGCACAAGAACTTCTTGGGTTGTGTCCTCATGTTCATAGTTATACAAAGTAATGAAATACATAATTCACATGAAAAATATTTTCTGTGGTATAGTTTATACCAACATTAATTACAAAGGCTTGCAAGGCATCAATGATCAGGCTTTTGCTCCAGTTTTTTTTTAATGTTTTGCTCTTCATCTAACGTTGAATATATACTCTGTATATGTACTCCCATTCAGGAACTGAATAAATGAAATGGAATGAATGTTCTCTACCATTGTAGAATCGTGATGGTAAAGTGACCAGGAAGGAGTTACGTAAGATCATGGACAAGTTCACAATACAACTCAATGATGATCAGTTCAAGTTGATTGTAGAGAAACTAGACCCTGAGAAGAACAACTACATTGACTACCATGCCTTCCTACAGCTGTTTGAAGTTAGAGAAACAAAGGTATTAAAGAGACTTATTAGGCCCGGCTCACATGAGGCGTTATTTCACTAGCATCGATTACACCAAATATTGTTCAATTCAATAGAATTCACACCGCAGTAGAACAATAGGCCCATAAAGACCTAGATGATCTGTATTCATTCAATGCACCAATTCATTTGTGTAGAGTGTTCTGCTGGTATTCTGCCGAAAATCTGTTTTCGGTTATAGAACTTTCACGGCTTTTTTTGATAACAAGTTTCATGAAACAGGGCCCAGCTTTTTTCATAGAAATATGTTCCGTTATTCTCATCAGGGCCACACAGTTTTAAACAATAATGAAGAATAAAATTGATTTTATCATGTAAACAGAGGTAAGGGACCAACTTCGAAACAACCCTTCAATGTTTATTTTGCTGTCCAAGAATCATTTTTTTCCCTGATTTTCAAATTTCTAACAGAGGAATTTATTCCATAGAATAAACAAATTAAAGGGCATGCATGTATTGTTTCTTTGGTTACAGTTCAAGTTTCAACTTTCTAGTTCTACATAGCGATTAACTGTGATTGTAGAAAGATAAAAGGTATTTCTTGTTTTAATGCAGTTCTTTGAGTTTGCCCTTCTCTTTTTTAACTAGGAGGGTCACAAGTGGTTAGATTCAGAGCATCGATGGAATGATGTTGCTCCAGCCAACCTAGCCTGGGAGACCATTGAAGAGATCTTGAGAGAGAAGATCGAGGAGCATTGGAAGTCTATCAGTGCCCTTTATAAGCAGGCTGACCCAGACGGCACTGGCGCAATCTCAAGGCCGCAACTTCGTAAGATCCTCAGCAAGTGTGTGCTGCCAGTTGCAGAAGACCACCTAGAAGAGTGAGTAAAACGAATTAAAAAACAATTGCAGAGAACCCAAACCCTAAACCCTAAACTTAACCAAAGGCCTTACTCTTACCGTAACTGTAACCCTAACCCCTGAAGCTAGACCCCAACCTTTCCCTGTTCTTAACCTAACCCTAACCTAACCCTAGACCCAATCCTTTCCCTGTTCCTAACCCGTACCCTAAACCTAACCCTAGACCCAATCTTTCCCTGTTCCTAACCATAACCTGTGCCCGTACCCTAAACCTAACCCTAGACCCCAACCTTTCCCTGCTCTTAACCCGTACCCTAAACCTAACCCTAGACCCCAACCTTTCCCTGTTCCTAACCATAACCTGTACCCGTACCCTAAACCTAACCCTAGACCCCAACCTTTCCCTGTTCCTAACCCGTACCCTAACCCTAGACCGAAACAATTGCCTGTTCCTAACCCTCACCCTTACCCTAACCCTGCTATCTGGAACCCTGCTACATGCATGTATATTGTACTGATGTATGTAGGAGTATCCTCCAGTTAAACCCCAAGTTATACGGTAGAATCATTTATAAGACGCCCTTTTTTTCTGGTGAAAAAAACCCTCAAAGTCGGGGTGCACCTTATACATAGAGACAGCCAATTCCAGGTGTCACTTCAAGTTTTCCATTTGCCACTTAGCTGGTCTGCGCTATATACATGTACATGTATGTGTAAAGTTAATGCTTTCTAAAATTCAGTGTTTTTGCAAGAAATTAATTTTTGTTTAAGTTTTTGTTTTTTAATCATTGAAGTCCAACAAAAATCAAATCCACACTCTATATATTATGCAAATTAGCTTCCTTATTTCCATGCATTTTATTTTTGACAAAGAATGAGTTGGTTTTTTACTTCAAAATATGTATTCTGGTGTATTCTGGTGTAGTCTGTAGTCTGGTGCAGTCTCTAAATTGATTATAACAGGATCGATTGTGCTTTTTTTGTGGCATTTGTGGCATTTTATTTGAAATACTTATCAATTTGTTTCTAAAAATTGTGAATATTGTTTGATAAGTTTATGGCAATTATTGTAATCTATATTAATAAATTTAATATATGATCAATTATGATTCTTTCAATATTTTTGTAATGGGGGGGGGGGATGATGAATTAAAGGAATTGTCCATTTCTAACCTTCAAATTTATTTTAAAATAATGTTTTAATATATTAATAGAAATCTATTCCCCTCTGCATTTTTTGTTGTTGTTGTTGCTCTGATGTGAAAATGAATTCAATAATTTTAAACAATTTTACCACTTTAAAGAATAAAAAAATAATCAGATATATTTCTAGTTTAGTTTTCCATAAATCCCAAAATTGGGGGTGCACCCTATACACAGCATTTTATGGTAATATAAATGGCCTAGTTGAAAACTAGCATTTGAGGCAATAGTGAAAAATTGAGAATTACTTTAAGCAAATTTCTCTCTAAATACTGTTTTTCACGAGAAATCAGACTTGGGTTTCAAGGTTGAATAGACTGCAAGACATTGTTTTCTTTCTTTAGCATGTGGCTTCGATGTGAAGAGACAGATGGCAAGATCATGTTTGGAGAATTTCTTCACATGTTGAAGGTTGATGTGTCTCCTGGTGACTTGGTTGGTACTAGTACACACATCCAGGTACTCAGTGACCTTACAGAACAACAGAGACAAGTTGACATGGATACTAGGTAAACTGCTTTCTTTCACCCAGGCTACCTTTACACATTTACGGTGAAAGACAGTTTTGCACAATCTTTCATTTACTCTTGGAATATTTGCTCTGAGCTTTATTTTGTCAAAGATATATCGTTAGGGTTAATGTTGCAGTTAGTTAGGTTTTCAGTTAGGTTTAGATTTAGGGTTAGTGATTTGTATAGATTTTCAGTTAACTTTAGAGTTAGGATTAATGTTGCAGTTAGGTGTTCAGTTAGGTTTATAGTTAGGGATATTGTTTTGTATAGGTTTTTAGGTAGGTTTAGAGTTAGGGTTGGTGTTTTGTTTAGGTTTTCAGGTAGGTTTAGAGTTAGGGTTAATGTTTTGTAAAGGTTTTCAGTTAGGGTTAGTGTTTTATTAGGTTGTCAGTTAGGGTTGGTGTTTTGTATACGGTAGGTTTTCAGTTAGGTTTAGAGTTCAGGTTAGTGTTTTGTAAATGTTTTCAGTTAGGTTTAGAGTTAAATGTAGGATTAATGTTGCAGTTAGGTTTCAGTTAGGTATAGTTAGGATTAACGTAGCCCCGAGTGAAACCAGTACGATTCGGTGGGTCTCACAATTTACCAATGTTCAAATGACCATTGAAAATATGGCCATATAAGTTATTTTTTTAACTAAAGTATGATATATACGATGCCACTTACCTAAACAGACCTTCCGCAAATCAGCTTTTCCTAAAAAATGTGTAGAATCGATGAATGTCACTTTTTACTCTCAATTTTCGAAATCAGTCCCATTCGCCATGTTGTTAAAGCAGAAATGAAAATAGGCACTTGCGCATGCGCCTATGAATATTTATTACAATGACGCCATAGTTTTCGTCACAGGAATAATGAATATTCATATATCCACTGTGATCCGCCGATCTCTCGAGCCCACTAGTCTAATGAATATTCATAATCCTCCCTTCTTGTCTGTATTATATTGGAGCTGCTGACGCATGCGCATTGCAAGCAAAACACAGACCTACGGAAGTTTTTAGTACAGGCTCTTGGAGATAAATATGCCTTTTTTGTATCATCCTGATTGAAAATAAAGACGACAGTCAATCGGAAAGTATTGTAAGTACCTAAAGAAGCCTAAAATCAAATAATGTCATGTTTCATGGCTATCATTTTGACAAACGACCTTGTAATTATGAGACATCCAAGCAATCAAAGGACTGCTGATCGCAGCCTGAACACTATGTGTTCGGGCTGCCGCAGTAAGGATTAATGTTACAGTTAGGTTTTTCAGTTAGGTTTAGTGTTATAGTAAGTGTTTTGTATAGATTTTCAGTTGGGTTTAGAGTTAGGATTAATGTTGCAGTGAGGTATTCAGTTAGGTTTGGAGTTAGGGTTAGTGTTTTGTATAGTGTTTGGTTCAGGATTTATGTTAGGAATTTGGTTAGAGTATAGGAAATCAATTAAAGAGCAATTGACAGCATGTCATACAATTTAAAGGGCAAATTTTAAATATATATATATATATATATATATATATTAAAATGAATGAAAAAAAGCAAATTAGGAGCATGTGCAGCTGGAAGGGCGAGTTCAATTGACATTTGGAATAAGTTTGAAGCCCCAGTTTCATACTGGACATGAATGATCCAAAATTTGATTCCATGTCCTTCTGTTTATAATAAACTGATAGTCTTGTCATATGTATACAAGTAACTTGTAAGATGGAAGAAAAAATAATGAATATTTAACCAATTTTTTTTTTAATGGAAAAATCTAGAAAAATACTTAAGGTTAGGCGCTTCGTTCAAAGGGTTGAATAAAAATTGATTTGGAATTACTTTTTTGTTTGTGCCATGTAGATTGTATCAGATTGAAATGAATGCTCTGAACCGTACAACGATGATGAATGCAGATGAGGTCATTCTTAAACTAAAGGATCGTATGGCACAGAAGTCCAGTAAACTGCGAGATAACTTCCTGAGGTACTGCAAGGATAGGCGGGGAAAGCTCTATAAAAGAGAGTTTAGACAGGTTAGTACTGATAGTGTGCTCACACTGGCAAGTTGTCCAATGAACTTTAGTCCTAAAATGTATTCCTGGAGTTTCATATTTTATAATACCGCAATGTCACCCCCAGGAATTTTCAATCTCAAATCAGGCAAAATCTGTAATTCACAATTCATATTCAGATTGAGTTTTTTGCAAGTACACCCTGTACATGAATGGATTTTTGAAGTCAATTTCAAAATAGCAATTCAATGATACACTAATCATACTTTTTCAGGTTATTCAGAGTTTTGGTATGTACATGTACATGTACATGTCACCCCCAGGAATTTTCAATCTCAAATCAGGCAAAATCTGTAATTCACAATTCATATTCAGATTGAGTTTTTTGCAAGTACACCCTGTACATGAATGGATTTTTGAAGTCAATTTCAAAATAGCAATTCAATGATACACTAATCATACTTTTTCAGGTTATTCAGAGTTTTGGTATGTACATGGAGGATGAACAGTTTGCCTTGCTCTGCAAAAACCTTGGCTTCGATAAGCGTGGCCTCACGTACACAGACTTCATTGAGCAGTTTGAGGACATGAGGGTCGGTGGACCAGGACAAGAGATTACACGCTCCCCGAATCACTGGTGGAAGAAACTTGAAGGTCAGAACATGTCTGCTAAGGAGATGCTGGCAAACCTGGGAGACAAAATGAGACAAGCTTTTGGGGTGAGTTACGGCTCATTTTGTTGATTGTACAACATGTGTTCAGTTTCCTCCTTTAGTCCATTGTCAAATGGTCAAACATGGGAAATTTTGTGAGGATGTTTGGAAACCTTTTTTTTAGAAAGATAATGTCATGAAAAACTATAAACGTTGTTTCCAAAAATTAAAGTTACCTTTCAGATATTTTTAGAATGCTGATTTTTGGCAAATTTATGATTTTCGAATTATTTTTAAAAAAATACCCTTAATCGCATATGAATTTCCACTGTTTGTATAGAAATTTTATTAAAAGACGACTTTTGTGAAAACAAAATAATGCTGATAGTATATAAATACATCATATATAGGCTTTTATTGTAACCCTGGCAGAATGCCGGAGGATACCTAGGATTCCACAGCGTTAGTGTGCGCTCTAACTGCCACATTCCTTGACAGATTTTTTTAAATTTTGTATGGTATAATCTACACACCTATAATTTCTGGTAATACTGCCCCCAGTGTTCCATCTTTTATATTATAAAAGGCCATATTTTTGTGGATGGTTTGTGTGAGCTCTGGCGACCACATTTCTCAGCGGATTTTGTTCAAATTTTGCATGAAGGTGTCTCTTGGTATAATCCAGAAGCCTATAGATTTTGGTGATGCTGCCTCCAGTGTTCCGTCTTTTATAGGGTCAAAGGTCATATTTTCATGGATGTCTTGTGCAGTCTAAATGCCACATTTCTTAACAGATTTCTTTAAAATTTGATAAAGTCTATGCACCTATAGTTTTTGGTGATGCTGCCCTTATTTTTCCGTCCTTTCATAGGGTCAAAGTTCATTTGTCCATTTCATGCGCTCTTACTTCTGCATTTCTTGACGACTTCTTTCAAATTTTGTATGGAGGTGTATCTTTGTCATATCTAAACATCTTTAGTTTTTGGTGATGCTGCCACCAGTGTTCTATCTTTTATAAGGTCAAAGGTCATATTTTGGATGATGTTTTGTGTGCGCTCTGCAGGCCCTATTTCTTGATGGATTCCTTTCAAATTTTGTATGGAGATCTACAAATTAATACTTTTTGATAATGCTGCTCTCATTGTTCCGTCCTTTATAGGGTCAAAGGTCATATGTCTTTTGTGCGCTCTAACTGCCACATTCCTTGATGGATTTGTTTTCAAATTTTGTATGGAGGTGTGCAGTCTAACCGCCAGTCGTGTGCAAATGCGCAAATATCGCACATTTTATTTCCAGTGCCCGAAATGGACTTCTCCCCCTGCACCCAGTCGGCTATATTGCATGGTCATCTTTAAAGTTATGTTTCTCAATAAATATTAATGGTGTGCTCATTAGACTTTCTGCAAAAATAAATGAATAGTTTACCAACACCGGGATATTTGGTTTAAATCAGAATCTTAGAAAAAATTTGTTTAAAATAACTGATGAAATAGTCATACAAAACCCTTTTTCACAAGATTTCAAGTTGTTAAAAGACACATAAAAAGTATATTAGCCACCATCAAGACACATACGGTATGTATGGAAGCGCTGGAATCTAATCTTTTTTATCGTTACATTCAAAACATCCATAAATTTATGACAGAGTCGGGATCCAGCAATATTCAGCCGCAGATTATCCGTTGTCAAGACAATGGTCAAAACCATAGAATCTTAGACCCCGTTTACACAGAGACTGAAGTCGACTTTAGTCGAATTTGAACTCGAGTTCATTTGTGTGTAAACAGGGTAGTCGCAATTAGAACTCGAGTTCAAAACTCGAATTCGAATGACGACCCAGAGCAACATTTATCGAATTCAAACTCGACTTTTATCGAATTTAAATTCGCTATTTGATGTGTGAACGAACACGTAATTGAAAGTCGACTAGCAAATATCCAGCCAGTGACCCCGTCATACGTCACTTCCGGTATTGCTAAGCAACGCGTCAGTATATATATAAGCGTCATCCAACAAGTGAACCACAACGCACGAACGATCCTACAAAACCCGCCGAAGTCACCAGGACAATTCAGACAATACATCCAAATCAATAGAAATAGCTGGCTATTTGAGCAATTTAGCTACAAGCAAATCTTTAAAATAAAATTTTATCCATTACGGCAGGTTTGTAGGAGCGGGTCACATATCGATTCTGACCCATGTACAAAAGGTAAATGTGTGAAAAACTGACATGGAGGCTTAAAGTAGATATTCAAAGAAAATCACAAATATGGCAATTAATGTATCACTAGAAACTGGGAAGCTTACAGATGGCAATTGTATAAGTTTTATGTCAACTGCGTATCTGATGATTATAAAAACAACACAAATAAAAGCTCTTCTCAGCATCTGGAATATCCGAGGATTCGCCAGAAATATAGCGATGTTTTGATGTCGTCACACTCGGGATCGATCCTGCTTAAGCAGACGACGTCCTATAATGAATGAACGTAATTGCAATGCAATTATTTATCAAATTATAAAGAGTTTGGTGTATTTAAACATGACCTTATTTCACACCATTATAAAGGGAAAGTGAAACTGATTCTGATAGCTAAAACCGTTTGATTGTAAATACACAGGAGAAGGGTCAATGATCAATGAAATAAACCCCACTTTCAAATTGAAAAGCCCTCCGAATAATAGCAGGATGGTATTCGTTCCCTCTTGAAACGCCGAACATGCCCCGGTGCAAGCAGCTGAAAATACAATGGCGTCTTATTTTGTTTACAAGTGACTGATTCCTTTATTTTTTTAACGCTGCATTTTTCATCAAAATAATACCATACACGAAGTTAAGAGTGAGGCAACAGACTAACATTAAGACTGACGCTAGTGAAGGAAGAGAAATAAGTGAAGAGGAGATGACAAAATAGGCTCTGAAAAATGTGTAAGATGTTATGGGACATCGTCTGCTTAGACAGGACTGGTCCATGGTGTGTCGTCACATATCTCAGCAGCGTTCGAGGAGCTCTTCAGCTGCTATATCGGGGGCTGTATTTTACCGTTTTATAATTGATAATAATCATTACTTCAAATGTTTCCAAGCGTTGAATTTGGATAACCTTGTTTAATTTATGCCATCTATGCAATAATAAGTATTAAGCCAATATTTAAAATCATTAACGTTCTACTTTAACAGAGTTGTCAAGTTTATAGGTTTATTCAGGCAAAGATATTGGAAAATTACACTATGAATGAAGCATTGCGTTGCATAGCTCAAATTATTTTAATGTTAAACAATATTTAACCAGTAAATCACTGACTATCTTGTAAATTCTACCTTTTGCAGTCTTTCGCCCCCCCCCCCCCCAAAAAAAAAGAAGCGGCTGGATTGAAGAAAAAAATCTTCCCGCCATCTTCTTAAACGGTCTGCTCGACGAGCAGATCTGACACGTTGCTGTCGCATATAATTATTGATCAGGATATTCCTATTCCGACGTAAAATCATACGAAACCAGATCAAAATGACTGCGCTTACAATACTCGCTACCGCCATTTTGAACTCACTCGCGGGGTTTTCACAAATTTAACCCGGAAGTTGATAATCACGATATTCCCACCAAGCGAGGGCGTAATCAAGTCGAATTCACTTTCCTTCTGAATTCGAGTTCGTCCAACGCTTGGTGTAAACAGCCCACCGAAAAATAATTTATGCTAATCCAAGGTCGCAATTGAATTCGCTGTCGAATTTGAACTCGAGTTCACTCTGTGTAAACGCGGTCTTAGCCCTGTGATTGCCAAACGAGGCATCTGTAAGCAAGTGCGCGTTGAATGAAACAATGCGCAATCTGTTGCTTCATCCTTGCGCAAACATGCGCATAGCTGTTGCCTGGCTGTGAGAAAACATCTTGCATGGTGGTAACCAATCGGAATGCTGGAATTGACTTTTTTAAAGACAAAATGTGTAAATTGGTTACATATTGCTGGATCCTGACCCTGTCATGAAGTGCACTTTAATGTTATGTCAGTATTTGTTAAGTACAGAAAATGCCCTTTACGCTCATGTCAAATTTGCCCTGGCTCACAATAAAACTGTGGTAGTTTTGGCCAAATTTATATTTCATTTCATTTCCTTTTTTTGTCATAAAAGTAACACCATTTTTTTACCAATTTTGTCTTTATTTTGAACACAATAAAAGCATGGCACAAATCTCTGATCCCTCTTCTTTTATTTGATGTATAACTCATGACAATTGGTGAATGATAAGTAGTCTATTCAATAGTTTGCAAATGAGATGTTCCTGGCTGTTCTTGCTCATTATGTATTCATTGTCGGGCAGAACTGGAAAATAGGCCCAAATTTACCCCCCCCCCCCCAAAAAAAAAAAAAAAAAAAATCCTCAAAAAATTTCAAAAAATGGCTATTTTTTACGACTTGACAACAGACTTCTTGATCAGTATGCTACCCTTGCCAAATTCTGAACTTTAACCCTGGACCTAATCCTAATTCTAAACCTAACCTACAACCCAATTACAACTCTAATCCTAAACCTATATCTGATGAAATAAAGCCTGCAGCAATTGCTGCCAGCTAGGGCATCTGTCGAAGCACCACTTTGTCATGTATGGTATGGTGCATTCAAACTTGAATACCATAATTTTGTTTGTCCTTTAGTTCTTCTAGAGAGTTTCTTTGGTTTTCTATTCTTCACAAGGCCTTACTCATTTGATGAAAACGCAAACATGGCGCTTTGGCTGATACATAATTAAGGATTTATTAATGCATTGGCATATACTGTTAAAAGATAAATGTTGGGGGGGAGGGGGTAGATAAATTCAAATACTTATTGATATTTACAAGATATGGTTTACATGTAGAACTGACACCTGTGAGCGTAACACATATTATGACAAGCACCTTTGAGCAAAAGCCAATATAGATAATAGAAGTAGAGTAGATGCACAAGTAAGAGAAAGCTGACAGGAAGAGAAAGGCAGACTATTTAGGAAAGGCTGATGGTAAAAGAGAAAGAAAGAGAGAGAGATGATTTAATGATTAAATGAAAACAATATATGTATTTAAAATTCTGATCTCTTCATTTTGTTCTTTTAATATGCAATTAGGCCCAATAATACACAAACGGTCACTACTACTCTTTATGAGGCTACTTAAGAGGCCTTATTCTGGAAAAGTTGAAACAGCATATGTCAATTTCCCTTTTCGGTATTAATTTTCCTCATCTAGGACCTGCGATCAACTTTCTACAAGTTAGATGATGATCACGATGGCATCGTTCGTCGTCATGACTTCCAGCGTCTTATTGACCAACTTATGTTCATCAGTACAGATGAAGAGTTCAACAAACTTATGGCTGCTCTGGGCATCAGTAAGAAAACTAGACTCAATTACCAGGAGTTTTTAGACCTGTTTGAGGTCCGTGACACTGCAGAGGGACACAAGTGGCTTGATTCTGATCACAGGTCCGTGGAAAACATTTGCAGGAAATTCTTTATTCAATTTCTTAAGAAAATTTCATATATTCTCCATAGAATTTAAAAGGTCCCTTTGTCTGTCATGCTTATTTCAGATCCTTAAGGCAAAAACTGTTTATTTTCACTGAACCTCCTCTTATAACTTGTACATTGTTCATATTTTGTATATTGTATTTTTATGCCTCCGCCCACCGAAAGTGGTGCCGGAGGCATTATGTTTTTGAGTTGTCCGTCCGTCCGTCCCGCTTTCTCGTTCTAGCGATAACTCATGAGGTATGAACTTTTAAACTTGCCCTTGTAAAAAAGTACCATGGTACCCATGGTAATATGACGGTAATTCAACCAAATTATCATCGAATCATGGTAATTTGGTTGAATTATCGTCATATAACCATGGGTACTATGGTAGTTTTTTACAAGGGTGGTGCTAGTATGTGTCACATAGGAAGACGATCTGATTAGATTCTGGGGTACGTAAGTCAAAGATAAGGTCACAGAGGCCAATTCCTGACATTTCAGGTGTTAGACTCGTTCTCGTGATAACTCAGGAACTATTTGAGGTATGAACTACAAACTTGGTACTAGTATGTATCACCATAGAGTGACAATCTGATTACCGGTAGATTTTTGGGGTATATAGGTCAAAGGTCATAGAGTGAGAGAGGTCAATTCTGATATTGCAAGGTTTAGCCTTGTTAACGTGATATCACGTATGCGCACCGCTCCAAAAACGCACGTAGTTTGTGGAATTAGCTGCGCGCGGCCATTTTGTGATATTTCCGTGTAAGATCGTTGCCTAAATTTCACTTTTTCGCGCGTGGGTACGTTCTTCACATCTTCTCATCTTATGCATATTCATTTTTTCCCTGTCCAGCTGTCGAATGAAAACTTGGGTTGTCAATCGTACCGCTAGATTCAGTAAATCAAGCTCGTTCCAAACATTTGCCACTATTTGATGTCAGTAAAATGCAGCAAAATTGGCCTCAAAATAACTTTGTTTGTCATATAATCGATTCATAAAATCATGGTTTATTATTTGTTGCCATGGTATCAACATACATTTATTTTAATTGTTTATCATCCACTCTTCAAATTGTTCATATGGTTTTACAAGTCTTATTCGATAGTTTCATTTTTATTAGCCCCCAAACTCGAGGTAGTTTCACCAAGTGACTTTCCTCTTTATTTTGACCGTCATCCGGAAATTCGTCGGAAATTACACAATACGGATACAAATTGCAGTGTGTGAGGTGATATTTCATGTTTTAGGTTATTGTTAACGATTTAATAACAGTGTTACGTCGATTTGACGTTATTTCGGTGGATTTTGAAGAATTTAAAATTGCAGCAAAAGCAGCAATCCCCCATTTCTATCGAGATATGGATTGGCCGTACGCCGCCTGCATTGGGGTAGCAGAAGTCTGACTTCCCGTAGCGAGCGTTGTGTTTCATGCGGGATTCTTAGTCATGGACAATAAAGATGCATCAACATTGGATATAAATTTATACTAAAATTCCATTTAAATGAATTACATCACGATTCCTCCATATTCAGTTTCCTTAAAGTGCAATCATTCGATTTTGTATATGTTTCAGTTATATATTGGCTTAATTTTGAGAAAAAAAGATATTTCAAGCTATTTGTACCCAAAGAAATGCTACGTATACCACTGCCACATACATAATGCACTGCTCTGACAAAAACAGAGTCAAATCATCCGAGGGTGCTCCAAATTTCCTTATTTCTCATAATTTTAGGAGTTTTAGATCGAAAACATTTCAAAAATCCAATCATTACATTTTGTAGAAAATGAATATGGTGGAATCGTGATGTTACTCATTTGAATGGAATTTTAGTATAAATTTATATCCAATGTTGATGCATCTTTATTGTTCATGACCCAGAATCCTGCATGAAACGCAACGCTCGCTACGGGAAGTCGGACTTTTGCTACCCCAATGCAGGCGGCGTATGGCCAATCCATGTCTCGATAGAAATGGGGGATTGCTGCTTTTGCTGTGATTTCAAACTCTTCAAAATCCACCGAAATAAAGTCAAATCGACGTAAAGTTATTATTGAATCGTTAACAATATCCCAAAATACGAAATATCACCTCACACACTGCAATTTGTATCCGCATTGCGTAATTTCCGACGAATTTGCGGATGACGGTCAAAATAAAGAGGAAAGTTGCTGGAACTACCTCGACTGCCCCGGGGCTAATAAAAAAAAAACTATCGAATAAGACTTGTAAAACCATATGAACAATTTGAAGAGTGGATGATAAACAATAAAAATAAATGTATGTTGATACCTGGAAAACCATTGAAAAATCACCATGGCAACAAATAATAAACCATGATTTTATGAATCGATTATATGACAAACAAAGTTATTTTGAAGCCAATTTTGCTGTATTTTTATAACATCAAATAGTGGCAAATTATATATGTTTGGAACGAGCTTGATTTACTGAATCTAGAGGTATGATTGACTACCCAAGTTTTCATTCGACAGCTGGACAGGGAAAAAATGAATATGCATAAGATGAGAAGACGTGAAGAACGTACCCACGCGCGAAAAATGACATTTTAGGACACAAAATGGCGGCGCCCGGCTAATGCCAGTGGTGCGCATACGTGATATCTCAAGAACCATTTGATCCATTAACTTCAAACTTGGCACTAGTATGCATCACCATAGTGAGACGAACTGATTAGGTTTTTGTTCACGTAGGTCAAAGGTGACAGGTCATAGAGGACATTATAGAGGTTATGCGAAACTAATGTTTTTATGCCTCCGCCGGAGGCATTGTGTTTTCGGGTTGTCCGTCCGTCCGTCCGTGTGTCCGTCCATGTGTCCGTCCATCCGTCCCACTTCTCGTTACCGCGATATCTGAAGAATCATTTGAGGTAGGAACCCTCAAACTTGGTACTAGTATGTATCCCCATACGAAGATGAACTGATTAGATTTTGGGGTAAGTAGGTCAAAGGTCAGAGGTCACAGAGGTCAATTTACATGAAATTACATGAAATTACTGGTTTTTAGCCTCGTTACTGCGATATTTCAAGAACTGTTTGAGGTAAGAACTTCAAACTTGGTACTAGTATGTATCCCCATACGAAGATGAACTGATTAGATTTTGGGATAAGGAGGTCACAGAGGTCAATTTACATGAAATTACATGAAATTCTTGGTTTTTTAGCACCGTTACCGCGATTTCTGAAGAACTGTTTGAGGTAAGAACTTCAAACTTGGTACCAGTATGTATCCCCATAGAAAGAGGAACTGATTAGATTTTGGGGTAGGTAGGTCAAAGTTCAGAGGTCACAGAGGTCAATTTCGCAATAACCATTTGATGAATGCGCATCAACTATATTATACTTGTAGGTGATCAGGAATTATCTGAATACAAGCAGAGGCATATTGAAGACGCAGTCGTATCTTTTGCTTGTTTTACCTTTAATTGTTATCACCATATCTCAACTATTTTGTATTCATGACAAGGAGGAGATAAAGTGATCAGACTTTTTAGTTATAAGGTGTGAGATCAAATGTCAAAGAGGTCAATGAACATGTAATTAGAGGCATTTTATTCTGGTTATCACAATATTTCAAGAACTAGTTTTAACAAAAAAAACTGAATTTTTTGAATATTTTACCTTTGTTATCACCATATTTTAACTTTTTTGTATTCATGACTAGGAGGAGATAAAGTGATCAGACTTTTGGGCATATAAGGTGTAAGATCAAATTAGAGGCTTTTTATTCTGGTTATAAGATCAAATGTCAAAGAGGTGAATTAACATGTAATTAGATGCGTTTTATTCTGGTTCAATCAAAATTTAAAACAAATCAACATGAATGTGTGATATATAATATAACACAATAAAACTAGAACACAAAGAAAAGAAGTAGCGAGGGCGAATTTTGCAAGTTGATGTTGGTACGCAAATCCAACAGCTAGCGAAAATATCGCCATAAGCACCACTTGATTCTAATTTGCGCCACGACTTTTGGGTGGAGCCAGAGATACTACTAACAGGATCTCAGATTGCAATGATTTCATTCATCATAGTTGTGAGCACTAATTACATATGTATATAAATTTTACTATGTAAAAGTTGGTTAGACATTTCAAAACTTGGCATGAATTTCACTTTTATTCGAGCTCATAGCTAAAATCTCATGCCTCAATTCATTCTCCAGTAAAAGATATTTATTCTTTCATTTAATATGATTTCTTGTTGGATTCCTGTTGCAATAATTCAGTTTGGGTGTCAAATTATTGAATTTTTCTGATTATTCTTCCTTCTCAAACATGCATAGTAGTCATATGACTCATGGTCGCGCGATTGCGGTCGTAAATTTGCCATCGCCATCGCTGCATCGTCAGGTGAGTCACGTGACAATAAGGTTTGAGAATAGGTGTTTGAGAAGGAAGGATATTCAGAGAAATTCATTATTTTGACACCAAAACCAACATTTTTTAAACAGGGATCCAATAAAAAATCAAATGAAATAAAAAATGTAGATGTCTTTCACTGGAGATTGAATAGTGGCATGAGTTTTCAGCTTTGAGCTACAATTAAAGTGAAATTTAAGCCTATTTTTTGAGCATCTAACCAACATTAACATGGTAAAGTTTATGCTCAAATTAAATGCGCCTGTAATCCAGCTAACAGTGGAAGTTATAAACTGATTCAGCGGACCCAGGTTCGAGACTGAGTCACGTCTTTCGGATGGTGACGTGGTCCCCAGACGTAAATAATCATATCTGATTGATACACGTCTGTAAAAACCCAATTACACACACACACACGTAACCGACGTACCGCAGTTAAAAATAGCAAATCAAATGGATGTACTAAACCATATGAAAAGTATTCTTCGTCCATTAATATATCGGTGCACCGGTGTTCGACTGAAGCAAAGCTTCAGCCCTAATTATTACCACATTTAAGTGATAAACATTGCTGCAGTATTTGGAACATAGCATAAAATGTGTACACATACATAGAACAGGATATGAAAATTGTAGTATGCAAATATTGAAACATGAACATTACAAGAGTGAACATAACAACAAAAAATATCAACTGTTTACCTTTTTAAGTAGTTTTGTGAAGAAAAAAAAAAGAGGTAAACCAATTGATACAAATCCTTCATACAGATGGAACACAACAATTGACCCTGCTCAGCTGGCTGCAGAACAAGTCCATGAGATCCTGGCTGCTAAGGCACAGAGACAGTACCATGATCTAGCCAAGGCATTTAGATCCATTGATAAGAATGGCAAAGGTGTGATCATCAAGAAAGAATTAAGAGATCTACTCTACACATTCATGCTACCAATGACAAAGGATGAATTCACCAAGCTATGGGCCATGTGAGTACCATTCAGAAATCAAAGTTGTTTGAAGTTTATTTGTTCCACATCTATTTAAAATACATGAAGTAATTAAGTCACAACTGATGCAACCCTGAAATTTTGCAATTTGTGGAAGTTATTTGTCTTTAAAAAGGCTGGCGTTTACAATTCATAAAAGTTTCATGCTGCAAAATATTAGAGTTTTATAGTGATATGTTCCATGGTTCGTCTCAAAAAGAAAATGAAAACATTTCAGAGAGCTAAATCAACCACTTATGCCGTATATCCCCTTATTTTCCCCCAGATATGACCCAACTAACAAGGGTTACATTGACCATCAACACTTCTTAAAGATGATGGGTAAGGAGTTTGCTCCTGGAGATGACGCAGGGGTCAGCAATCGCATCACAGAAGAATCTTCAGATACCCTAGAGAATCACCATCAAGCCCAACTTGATAAACAGTGAGTGGGACTGAAAGCAATATTTTCATATTGTTGTAATCATTATTTGTTTGGCATTTCACAGGTACAGTAACAGCATGATGACATGAAATACATAGTAAAAACCAATGTTAATAATGGTGATGCTTGTTGTGGTTGTTGTAATTGTTTAACATTCTATTCTATTAGGATCAACATCACCATCAACCAAGCATCAAAGGGAGCCTTTATATCTGTAGACAAGCTCCTGCAGGACCTAAAGGATCGAATGAGAGATAAGTATGGTACCTTCCAGGAGGCCTTCGCTCAGCTGGACAAGAGCAAGACTGGACGGATCACCATCGCAGAGTTACAAGATGTCCTTCTCAGTCATAACTATCTGGTGGATGATGACACCTTGAAGCAGTTCCTCAAGAGGTAAGAAGACTGGAAAGATGATTGTGATAGTGGTGGTTTTTGATGATGATTGATGATGATCATAATGGTAATGTTGATAATGATGATAAGTGTAGTGGTGATGATGTCAATGATAATAATTTAGTGGTGATGATGATGACAATCATGATGGTGGCGATGTTGCTGATGTCAATGTTGATGACGACGATGATAGTGCTGATGATCATTACAATAATGATGTTGGTATATTGATATGATGATTAATTTAGCTGGATGAAAAGATGCTTTTGATGGTGGTGGTGTTAGGCATTACAAAATATGAAAAGGAGAATAATCATAATATTGATTTCAATTTACCAGAAATAAGCAGAACTATAAATTCACAAAATATTACTTGCTGTGATATTAAAAAGAGTTACTTATGCATGTAATTAGCATTTTAAGCATTGATTCCATTAGACCACAACACCTCTATATTTATGACAATATAGAGAGAAAGACAATGATATTTCTATTATTTTTTATTAAACCCTGCTTCTGAAACCCTTCCCCTTAGGATAAGACTACCAACAAGCAAAAGCACCCTAAGCTATGAAGATTTCCTGAAGGCATTTGATGAGGGACGAGAGGAGAAGTATCAAAAGAAGAACTTACCGGAGGTTTGTCCAGAGACATTCTCCAATCTCACTTCCGACAAAGCCTTACGTAAGCTCAGGAAACAGGTTCAGCATAATGTCACGACCTTGCAAGCAGTAAGTTGGTCATTTCATCTGTTATTGAAGTCAGTACAACCTTACAAGCAGTAAGTTAGTCACTTCATCTTCTATTGAATTCGGTACAACCTTACAAGCAGTAAGTTAGTCACTTCATCTTCTATTGAATTCAGTACATCCTTACAAGCAGTAAGTTAGTCACTTCATGTTCTATTGAATTCGGTACAACCTTACAAGCAGTAAGTTAGTCATTTCATCTTCTATTGAATTCATTACAACCTTACAAGCAGTAAGTTAGTCATTTCATCTTCTACTGAATTCATTACAACCTTACAAGCAATAAGTTAGTCATTTCATCTTCTATTGAATTCATTACAACCTTACAAGCAATAAGTTGGTCATTTCATCTTATATTGAATTCAATTCCATGCAAATTTGTTTGAATTCAATTCTTATAGATGTTTAAAAAGTTCAAATAAGATACATCATCATGCAAATGGATTTATCTGAACTAGAAAATACCTAATATGTCCAATTTGCATTTTGAACACTAGTATTGATGGGATATAAAATTGTATGAAAGGATCTCATTATAGGTTCTTGACAATGATTATGCTTTTTGGATGGGTAACATAATAGGGCCTATTCTGGAAAACAAATCTTCCTTGATCTCAAATTTTATGCTTAGGATGATATCATATTTAAATATGTGTAAATTGCATATTTACTTGAGTACCACCAATTAATCTAGATACATGTAAAATACACAGAAAATTGACAGCATGATGCCTATTCTCACCTTCAATGCTTCTTCTCACTGTGCTTCAGGCGTTTGGTGCCTTTGATAAGGACAAGTGTGGCCGGCTGAGTCCCGGTGATTTCCGTCGTGTCTTGGATCACTTCTGCTTCAAGATGTCAGATAAACAGTTTAAGACACTGATGAACAAACTACGTGTCAACTCTGACCTCACTATCAGTTACCCAGCATTTCTTGAGGAGTTCTCAGCCAATGAGCAAGAGGTAAGAAACCAGCTTAACCCCTTCCATGCCACCAGATTTTTGAGCAGTTGTCAAAAATGAACTTTCATGAGTTGAATATTAAAGGGATACGCCACCGGGCGGCCGTGGGGAAAGTCAGGATTGCGTAAGCCCCATTCAATCGAACACAAAGTTTGTGCGTCGAACGCGTCCGTTGGACTAAGTGGGATTACATTTCGACTGCACGAAGCCGACCGAATCTTGTGCAAGAGCTTGAGCTCAGGTGGAGGTTTGCGCCCCGTGGGGCAACGGCATGATCAGGTAATGATCACGGTGCCCTCTCGCGGCACTAAAAAGTCCACAATCTGCGGTTGAGTATCCCTTTAATGTTTTTAGCTCACCTGAGCCTATGGCTCGAGTGAGCTATTGCGATGGAAATTTGTCCGTCGTCCGTTAACTTTTTACATTTTCATCTTCTTCTCCAAAACCCATCATCGGAATTCAACCAAACTTGGTAGGAATTATCCTTAGGGGTAGGGGACCCAAAGTTGCTAAAATGGTACATGTGGCCCCCAGGGGGAGGGCCCCCAATTGTAAAAGCTATGTAAATTTCAAACATCTTCTTCTCCAGAACCAGGCATAGCTCAGACTTGGTATTTTGTATGGAGATACCTCTATAGATGAAGAATGAATGTTGTTCATGAAATTTCTCTGAGTGGCCATATAGGGGCCCTGTGGGGGTAACATACTGGAGGGGGGGGGGGGCGCTGCCAGGCAAAATGTACATTCTGATCTTCTTCTCCAAAACACATGATCGGAATCATCCTTAGGGGTAGGGGACCCAAAGTTGCTAAAATGGTACATGTGGCCCCCAGGGGGTCCCAGGGGGAAGGCCCCCAATTGTAAAAGCTACATAAATTTCAAACATCATCTTCTCCAGAACCAGGCATAGCTCATACTTGGTATTGTGTATGGAGATACCTCTATAGATGAAGAATGAATGTTGTTCATGAAATTTCTCTGAGTGGCCCTATAGGGGCCCTGTGGGGGTAACATACTGGAGGGGGGGGGGCGCTGCCAGGCAAAATGTACATTCTGATCTTCTTCTCCAAAACACATGATCGGAATTCAACCAAACTTGGTAGGAATCATCCTTAGGGGTAGGGGACCCAAAGTTGCTAAAATGGTACATGTGGCCCCTAGGGGGGCCCAGGGGGAGGGCCCCAATTGTAAAAGCTATGTAAATTTCAAACGTCTTCTTCTCCAGAACCAGGCATAGCTCAGACTTGGTATTGTGTATGGAGATACCTCTATAGATGAAGAATGAATGTTGTTCATGAAATTTCTCTGAGTGGCCCTGTAGGGGCCCTGTGGGGGCCCTGTGGGGGTAACATACTGGAGGGGGGGGGGGGGGGGGGGGGGCTGCCAGGCAAAATGTACATTCTGATCTTCTCCAAAACACATGATCGGAATTCAACCAAACTTGGTAGGAATCATCCTTAGGGGTAGGGGATCCAAAGGTGCTAAAATAGTACATGTGGCCCCCAGGGGGGCCCAGGGGAGGGCCCCCAAGTGTAAAAGCTATGTAAATTTCAAACATCTTCTCCAGAACCAGGAATAGCTCAGACTTGGTATTGTGTATGGAGATTTTTTTCTGGGTGGCCCTATAGGGGGTCTGTGGGGGTAACATACTGGGGGGGGGGGGGGGTGGGGCAAGTTGTCCGCCATCCATAAACTTTTTACATTTTCAGCTTCTTCTCCAAAACCCATGATTGGAATTTAACCGAACTTGGTAGGAAGCTCAGACTTGGTATTGTGTATAGAGATACCTCTATACATGTAGATGAAGAATGAAAGTTGTTCATGTGCTAGAGAGAACATGCACCAGATGTGAATTGATCCACATCAGGTGAGCGTCGTGCCCCCTGGGGCTCTTGTTTCTTGAGCAAACTGGGCAAAGGTTTATTGCATTGGAATAAACATTATATTGGAGGCACAGGTTTTTGTACGAGGAAGAATTTTCAAGCCATTCTGAGCCTAAACATAATGTTCAACACTCAAAGTTTTGGGCGGGATTTACCGCCCACGGCATGGTTGGGGTTAAAGTAATAATATTATGTTTACATCTCTGTGCACTTTTACAAAATAATGAAAACTCACGCTATATACATAATTGTATGCATAATCATATCAAATTGTATTTAATTTCATTCAGTAAAATCACATTACATATGGCTAACATATATGTTTGTGGTTAGTGATTATAGAATGTTAAATAATTCTATAGCTCTAGTGGCAGTGCAAATTCGATGAGATATACGGTTCAGTTTTTCATGATATTTATCAAAACTGGGGAAAAATTACCCCAAGAAGTTAAAATTATATCTCGACTCCTAATCCATTTGTTTCTTCACTTTGATGTATGGTGTCCTTTCTGCTAGTTGTAAATATCCATTTAGCTTAATAGATTCAATAAGATAAAGATTTATTAAACCTTTCAATGCCACTAGAGATAATTCATGTTTTTTGTATCCAAAGAAGTTGGAGGGGATATAGCATTGCAGCTGTCTGTCTTCCGTAACAAATCGATTTCCGTTCGATAACTTTAGTAATGTTTGACGGATTTTAATGAAATTTGATATGAAGGTACATGGTATAAAAATACAGCCTAAGTTTTATTTTGGGGTATGTACGTCAAAAGTCAAAGGTCATAGCTTATTAAATATGCGAAACTCCAAAAAAATGTGGTTTCCGATCGATAACTGTAGTAATGTTAGACAGATTGTAATGAAATTTGGTACAAAGGTACATGGTATGAAGATATAGCCTAAGTTCGATCTTTGAGTATGTAGGTCAAAGGTCAAAGTTCACAGTTCATTAAATATGCAAAAATAGCTAATTATACAATGTTTATGCGAAAATGTGGTTACATAAACTTGTTGAGTGTGTAAGTCAAAGGTCACATTAAATATGCAAAAATTGTTAATCATGTACATGAAAAAGTTTAATTTCAGATCTTCTCATGGGTCATTCCATAAAGTAGTAAACTTTCTGTACATCCAATCCCTAGGTGTTAGTAACATGATAATAATGATAATGCTATTATACTTTGAGTAAGGAAACCCTTTGAAATTTAAGTTTTAGGGGTGTGCACGCCTTGGACTGAAAAAATTCCACATGTTGTTCGTTTTGACTGCAGATCATCCTAAAGATTTTCAATTTTTAAAATAAGTTGTTTGAAATCTCAAAATGAAATATAAAAACTCAAAATAGTTCTGGAAAGAGGCTCTGGCATACCTATGCATGCAACATGTATTACGCAACTTGCGACATACAAGGATACAACTTACATACAGATGGCCTGGTTACAGAAAACTTAGATTAAAACGGTCTGCTAATTATAATCTGAGTAAGCAAATCTTTAATCATTAGCCAGCACCATGTACTCACGGCACAGTATAGTGTAGTACAATACTAGATCTAGATCTAGATCTAACGTTAGACCTACACACCACGGTTACATGAAGGTCTAGGCTGCACTGGTCTGGCAGAAGTACACGTGTGCAGATTAGGTCTAGATCTGACTTAAAGTGATGCACTGATATTCCTGTAGGTGTACAGAAATATTACCACATTTCTGGTAGATGTATGAATCGTGGCTTATTCTAGATGTAGATCGATTCCATCAATCTTCCTGCAGGCTTTTTAAAATATTCTGACATAACTTGGTAATCTTTGGTGTTAGCAGTCTAAAATATTCTAGGTTGCTAGCTTCAGTTAAGTTTAGGGTTAGGGTTTGACCGTGAAGTGGCATGGTGGGTGCGATCTTTAACCATAACTCTAACCCTAACCCTAAACCTAAACCTAAACCTAACCCTAACCCTAACCCTAAGCCTAACTGAAGTTAGCAATGTAAAAATAATTTAGACCGCTAAAACCCAGGATTGCCCATAAACCCTGCCTATCATGCCTATTGACATGATTGAAAGAGCCCAAAGAAAGATAAATTGAATTGATTTAGCTAAGCCAGAAGAGCCCACTTTGTGTTATATGACTACATGTATACCCAGACGTTGTGTTTCAGGTCACTTTTAAAATGTAAATTGAACAACATTTTCTGCAAATGGTCACAAATATTTCACAAGATAGGTTGAAAATTATATGAAAATTATATGAATTATTTTTCGTAAAATTCGAGAACAAAATGATGACCAGTTAATTTTCTAAGTGTCCGGATACACAACCCCTATCCTTTGCTGTACAAGTTATGAAGATTTTGGGGGACATGAGTTTCAATAATGTGACATCACTCCTATGGCACCCTGTATTACATCTCTGATATATTGAGAGTAATCAGTGTACATACCTTTCATAGATCGTACAGTTACCTTATACATTTAGTAATGTTTGGCTACTTTATGTATTTAGTAATGTTTAGAGGTGTTGTGGATCAGTGGAATATTATTATTATTATTAGCTACTTTATAAATTGAGACGAATCAATGTAATTCTTCAAGTATACATAGTTTCTTAGAGTGTACAGTCAGCTACTTTATACATTGAGTTATGTTTAGCTACTTTTGTGCTTCACACTGTCTTTGTACATGTAAGTGTATGTGTGCACCGCATCATCATGTTTACATAAGGAGAAATAAACCACAAATAGAACTTTACTTATATTGAAAGATGTAATATATTCCTACTTATTGGCATATTAAGATATAAAAAAAAGGGTATAAAATAAAGACTTTCTAACACACAGCATCGTCTCCTACATGTAGCTATTTGCATGGGGGCTGCCATTTCTTGATTTAACTTGTAGATGAACCATTGTGAAATGGTCCAGTCAGGAAGATATTTGTAATCCAAGAGCTAAATTGCTAAATTTCATACTCTAATTCCATTATGATGGAAAATACATACATGTATATCGAGAAAATAGATCTATATTAAGCAAATGTCAATTTTCAAAAGAAGTATATAAGAAATATTCACTTTAATATTTTTAAAATTTATTTTGAAGAAAAGCAATTGGCTCTTGGATTAAGAATATCTTCATATTCTCATGAAAAATATGGCAGCCCCCAGACATTGATAGCAGATAACAAATTTTGCTGAGAAAAACTTGATATTACTGATCTCAAATATTTTAATGCAAAGCCATGTAGTCCAATATGTAGAAATAAATGACACCTTTCACCACATTCACATTCATAGTTCTAAGTTTACAGGGAATGGGTAGTTTGGGGAATGTCATGACATTTGTTAAATCTATCAAAATGGGTTAGTCTCATTTCATATAGACATGTACAGTGTATGTGAATCTTGTCAAAAGAGGTTGAAAGAGAGCAGAGTTTTTAGCAGTGCAGAAGCATTAACAATAGGATAATTAGTGTTGCTGCCTAATTCAGTTTATAATGAATAATTGAGGTTCTGTGCAACATTCCTGCAAATACCTTTTGGAAAGTTCCTAAAATGGTAATATCTTTCATTTCAACTTATCATATCAATAAAAGCTGACGATGACATTTCAAGGTCAACCAAAATTACCCATTACCTTTCATTCCCCTATGTGCAGTGCCACTGTCCATATACATGTCTATGTAAATGTAGTTTACATGTTTAAGTGAATTGCATACTTCTATTATATTGCATTTAAAATAAATTAAAATTAATTGGCCCTAACTTCGTTATCTCCCAATTTATTGTGCCAAACATTCCATGCACTAAGGTAGACCTGTACATTTTCCATCACAATCTCAAAAAGGCCGCCAAAGGCGGCCTTTTTGCTAGTAAGTAATAGTTTGATTTACATCCTACATCATAAAATTCTTATGCAAGGATTGGCCAGGAATGTGACATAAAATACTTTCACCATGAAGAAAAAAAATGGATATCGCGTGACGTCAGACCTCTGTATATTTTTCGCTATACTGATATTTTGACGTCACTTATTTGTTATTCTGGATATTTTGAAGCTATCGATATCGCGACAATGTATAGCAATGAGGTTTGTGCTTGAGCCTCTCAGTGTATGTACATGTAATTCTAGATTCTACATTTAGTATCTCTTGTAGGATATAAATCAAATATACCATGCACTCTTTGCGAGGCACCTGTTGAAATTATGGATTCTTCGGTGACTGGCATAGTTGCTATTTTGCTATGCCAGTCACCAAAGAAAATCCATAATTCAACTGGCCTTGAATACCATTATTACCCTGGCTGTAGCTAGACTGCCCTGATAAGGTGCTAGCATTCAAGGATTTTATTCCTACGAGGTACCCATTTACTTCACCTGGGTAGGGAGTGGCAAATGTAGATTAATGTCTTGCCAGAGGGCATTAGTGCCATGGTAGGGATTCAAACCATGTACATTGTGGTCCATAGTGAGATAAACCATCCATTGTCAGTGGAGTCAGTGGAGTACTGTAAAAGTGGAAATTTGCACGTGATTAATTTTTTCGCGCTCAACCATTTAAGGTGAATTTCACATGTTTTTAATTTCGCTGACATGTTAGACTCATGGGCAGAAGAATACATAAACATATTTGTGTGTTTTTATTGTTGCGCACGTTTCATGCCATGCGAAAAGCACGAAATATTCCACGTTTACAGTATTATTGATGATTCACCTTTTATCCAGCTTGCTCAGAACTGGATAGAGTCAGTTGAGAAGAATGATGCCCTAGCCATGAATAACAACCATGGCTCACCGTCTATGGACCACATCAAGCAAGACCTCAGACAGTTGGTCAAGGCTCGCTTCTATCGCTTTGCTGAACGCTTTGCTGAGATTGACTATGCCAACATCGGTGTGGTGGCTAGGGATGACTTCAATGCAGTTCTCAATGAGCTTGCTTTTAGATTGAGCATTGAACAGGTAGGCAATTGGGTCTTTCAAGTTTGACGGTTTCATACAATGTGCAACCAAAGAAGCATTACTCAACAACATTACACTACTTCTACTCCCCATACATTGCATGAATTAGTATCATTTTATTTGCAGTATAAAAACCTTGCATTCTAGCAGTGCCCTGTGTAGATTATATTCATCATTCTGTATTGCTTTTTTAAGCACTTTTTGATCAAACGGGGAAATCAATATTTGATCTTATAGTTTGTAAAGCCACACCGTTACAAATCCCTTGACAGAACTTAAAACAATAAATCCTCTTTGTTTCTAAGACATATTTACTTAGCAGTCAGATGAACTTTCCTTCAAACATATTTACTAGTCAGAGTGCGTTGTGGTACCATACATTGATTATACATGCCTACTATATTTACATTGTTTTCTTTCTCATCATCTTGTAGTTCAACAATCTCTGGTCCTCATTTGAGCTGAACTCATACGGGAATCTGGACTACAGAGCATTCTTGAAGGAGTACTCTGAATGGACCGATGATGTGTTCCAAGTAGGGGATGAGAGCGGGTCTCAAGGGAAAGGAAATAGATCTGTTATAATAGGACCAGGAACTCCTGTTGTCCCCATGACACCCATGAGCCGCGTAGTAAGTCTGTCTCTCTCTAATCTTGCATGCTACCTTACTCTCTCTCCCTCTCTTCTACTCATATTGCTTTTTCTCTCGCTTTGTCACATGTGGTTTAACACTTATTGAGCATATTTTGAATTCAAATGTGATATTAACAGACCATAAAATCTGAAACAGAAAGAAATCTTGTTCTGTGATAAAAGGAAAAAGTGATTTTTCTCTTGTGCTGAACGTGATCTCTATTTCACTTATTTTTTTTCCCCTTTCTATTCATAACTCCATTGTGTCAGTTCTAAACCTCTGCCCCTTTCTTTCTTGTTCAGTCTGACACTCCTGCAGGTCGTAGATCCATGACCCCTCTAGTCAATGCAGACAATGTAGAACAGAGGCTGAAGAAACAGGTCCAGAGACATTGGCAAGAGATCCACCGCCACTGCAAGCTCCATGACTTCGGCAACTCCGGCGTGATCGAGGTTGAAGCTTTTCGAGGTAATGATGGATGATAGATAGTAATAGTGATGAAATATACTAGTGATGATAATAAAAAAATAAATAAAATACTAACGCAAAGCAAAAGGTATTAACGCACAGCGGAGCTGCGCGTACGCGTACCTCTGGTGCGTGCAAACTTAAAACGCAATGAAATCGTGTAGTTTAATTGTCATTTTAGCGCAGGGATTACATGCGCGTTTTAGTGCGCGCATGACTTTTGTTCGCTGCGCTTATGTGATGTCATCCAGGAAAGCAAATGGCAGCCTTCATGACTGTGCGACTCTTGGCGTTTCTATGGGGTTCGTAATCATTTTCATAGACCCGTTTTATAAAACTATTAATACATGGTTGGGAGTTTCGTTGGTGCGATTTGGCAACACATAGGTTTTTATCATGGTGTACTATACGCACGAGGTGCAAGCCGAGTGTGTTGGACACCACAATAAAAACTTGCGTGTTGCCAGATCGCACTAACGCACAAACTCACAACCATGTATTAATAGTTTTATAAAACGGGTCGGCAATATGATTATGAAGTCTATGAAAATGGTTACAAACCCCATATAAACGCCAAGAGTCGCACAGTGATGGAGGCTGCCAATTGCTTTCCTGGATGACATCACATAAGGGCAGCGAACAAAAGTCATGCGCGCACTAAAACGTGCATGTAATCCCTGCGCTAAAATGACAATTAAACTACACGATTTCATTGAATTTTAAGTTTGCACGCACCAGAGGTGTGCGTACACGCAGCTCAGCCATGCGTTAATACCTTTTGCCGTGCGTTAGTTTTTTTTTTTGCACGGTCACGTAGTGTTATTTGACCAATCAGAATGGCTACATTCTTGAAAAACCAGAGGCGATGATCCCTTAGCTTACTACACGCATATTGCAGCAACTTGTGTCCATGTTTATACTGTACATACATGCGAAGGGATCTCGTAATAAGCGCTGAGGATTTGTGTGTATACACAAAATACCTCCCGTAATCGCGCAATCGTATGAAAGCGGAAGGCTATTCATACAACAATCACATGCATGTTATTACACGTACACAGTCAAACAACACGTGTGCATTGCATGCCGTATGTTTGCCAGTGCAGTTGTGATCCTTTAGCTTTGCAATGTCTCAAGCAAGCGATTAATCTTTCTTTTGCCGAGTTGGATTGTAATTCTAAAAGGATAAACCTTGGAGAGTTTTATAGCAAAATTGTGTGGATAAGACTAGAGACTAGGAAGACTATAAGACTACATAAGAGTTTGACTTTATCCTGGCATCTGGAAAAAAGTAAATGGCTTGCATTTGGCAAGGTATGTGATCATCGACGATGGGATATAATCGCTCATGGTGCCGGCGTGCTGGCGGCTGTGTTGTTGAAGTTGAACGCAGGAAGTCAAAAAAACTTCACAGCAGAAATCATGGCATTCTGTTGGCCTCAAAGTAAAGCGGATAAATAAAGTGGATTATTTGCTGCTAATTCAGCTCAGTTTTATTCATGAAAAAGCTCTGCACATAATACACATTAAATCACATTTGGTGGTAGATCTGTTGATAAAATTGTGTATTCAGAGACTGTTTTGGTATGACTTGTGCTATATAGAATCATCTTACAGATTCTCATTGAATATCAGGTTAAATATGTCACCACAGAATGCACTAGATTGCACAATTCTGAACTCTAAATTTGAAAAATCTCCCTACCACACCTTCTCTCCGCTCGGTTGCTTCACTCCCTTGCTTTGGTTTGTGAAAGTTTTTCAGTGTTTTTCATGAACAGCACTTTTCATTGCTGTTAATAGTAGCATATTGGCTCAAAATGAATTACAGACATGGATAAGTTTGAGATTTAGGTATTTACTTTGTTTATAATGGTTTTCTCTATTTACATATTTACATAAGCATGCATGAAATTTGCATATATTGCTTATGTATTCATTTGCTTTTCATTTCTTTTGTATTCTATTATTCATATCTTTTAGAGGTAAATCTTAGAGGTGTTGTGGATCAGTGGATAAGTCCCTGGACTGTGAACCACGAGGTCCAGGTTCGAATTCCACCTCAGCACTAGCGTCCTTTGGCAAGACGTTAATCTACATTTGCCACTCTCCACTAAGGTGTTAAATGGGTACCCGGTAGGATGGCGAATGTTAATGTCCTTTGCTTAGCTGTGCGCGCTTGGAAACAGGCGACTGGCTGGAATGCTCCCCCGGGAGTGGAGAATGTGCATACATTGTGTGCGGGCGTGCCAGAATCCAACGACCGGGGTAATAATATATATCTAGCGCTTTGAGCCAGTTTGGGTAAGGCGCTTTATAAATGCCAGGTATTATTATTATTTTTTTAATTTTTTTTTAAAGCAAATATACTTTATTGTTCAAATTGAGTGAAAGAATATTTACAAACATGGAGTAACCTATTTTGACAATGATATTAGATATGACAACCATAAAGGCAAGGAAAAAAACAATTATATGGGAAAAACGGATTGTATTCACAAGTTTCAGAACATGTCCATTCTATTTATACACACATGTCTGGAAAAGTCACTGTTTTGGGATGAACTTTGACCCTTAATTGTCATGTAACCTTCTAATGCTTAATCCGATCTTCACAAAGTTAGTACCAAAAGTTGCGCAAGACTTCAAAGAAAAAAGTCATGAATGGATAACTTGATATCTGCCACAGTTCCGGAGAAGTCGCTAAATTACTTCGGGGGGGGGGGGGGGGGGGTGTCAAATTGACCCCCCCCCAGTTAATATACAGTATAGCGTTAATGATGTTGGTATTCATTAATAATGGACTAAAAGATTGCAGGAACTTGAGATATACTAGTATGTATCACCATAGAAAGACTCTTGCAAATTCTTGTGTGCGCTCTAGCGGTCACATTTCTTGACGGATTTCTTTCAAACTTTGTATGGAGGTGTATCTTCGTAAAATCTGGACACCTATAATTTCTGGTGATGCTGCCCCCAGTGTTCGTCTTTTATTGGGTAAAAGGCCATATTTTGTTCAAATTTGTTCAAATTTTGCATGAAGGTGTCTCTTGGTATAATCTAGAAACCTATAGATTTTGGTGATGCTGCCTCCAGTGTTCCGTCTTTTATAGGGTCAAAGGTCATATTTTTATGGATATCTTGTTTGCACTCTAGTGGTCACATTTCTCAATGGATTTCGTTCAAATTTTGCATGAAGGTGTCTCTTGGTATAATCTAGAAACCTATAGTATTTGGTGATGCTGCCACGAGTCTCCCGTCTTTTATAGGGTCAAAGGTCATACTTTGGAGAATAGTGTGAGTGCACTCTGCAGGCCACATTTCTAGATGGATTTCTTTCAAATCTTCTGTGCAGATGTAACTTGGTATAATCTACACACCTTTACTTTTTGGTGATGCTGCCCTCATTGTTCTGTCCTTTATAGGGTCAAAGGTCATATGTCTTTTGTGCGCTCTAACTTCCACATTTCTTGACGGATTTCTTTCAAATTTTATATGGAGGTGTGTCTTAGTGAAATCTACGCATCTTTAGTGTTTGCTGATGCTGCCCCCAGTGTTCAGCTTTTTATAGTGTCAAATGTCATATTTTGGTTCTATGCACTCTGCAGGCCACATTTCTGGATGGATTTCTTTCAGATTTTGTATGGAGGTCCAAATGTAGATTATTGTATTGCCAAAGGACATTATAAAGGTAAAGTTACATTCTGATCATGTGATTAAATTGTGAAAGAAACTGCCTCAAGGCAATTGGGAAAGGTTGATTATATAGCACATATGCTGTAAGGTTTGGAATCACCAAAATGATAAGAAATTGACTCAATACTGCTGAGAGTTTCATGCACCTCAAACATAAAGGAGCACAAATGTTCAGCCTGAACATTTCAGCTGTTTCTTGTCATATTATGAATGTGAGGGCATTTGAATAGCAATCCTTTTCAGGGGACATTTCTACTATGGTAATCTTCCAAAACTAACATACACTGTATTGAATAAGAATATGAAAAACTTACAAATTATTTGTTTACCTTTCCCAGAATTCAGACCTCTCTTTAGTGTGATGTAAGGGCTTGAACCTACAACCTTGAAATGTCCAGCCAATAGATCAAACTACTTAACTGCATTCTGCTTGAATTTTCACCATGACATTCTCTTTGAATCTGGACTATGACAATTTACTGCAATAAATCATATATACCTACCTATTATGCTACTCTCCTGACTACGCTACCCGTTCGAGAACTTATAAACACAAATGAGTCACAATATTGTGTGCACCCCCGTAATCCCATTGTTATCCCTTTTGCCACTCACCCGCAGTAATACGCAACGGCCATCTTCCTCTTTCTTGCTCGCTCCCGTCAAGTTAGGTTGTCGAGTCACGGCGCTCCTGATTTCAGGTCATTTTGTATCTTTTCAGAGCACTTTTACGCCCTTTAAAGCACTTTTCTGTACTTATTTTTGTTCTAGATTATAGTACTCTTGTGTTTTTATGTCACTTTTTGCCTTCTGCAAGGGAAATTTTATGTTCCTTTTCAGGCAGTTAATATACTTTTAACGACCAGCCCCACGTAGTTATTTCTGTGTGTTTCGCTGGTGTTTCCGTTTGCCCCGATCCTGTTCTAGTTTCGGTGTTTGTTATACTGTGTTTGTTTGTAGAATTTTGTGCGTATCCCCAAAATTTTTAGGTTTAATATTGCCTGCTTTCTAAAAGTATTTCATATTTTTGTGTACTTTTATTGTCTGTTTTTATTGCAGCAATATGAGTTCGGAAGAAGAAGCAGTTAGGTCACAGAGACCTGCTTCTTCCGAAGAGTCGTCCAACAAGATGACTCGGCCCTCCAGAACTCTCCCGAGTACTTTCGTACATGGGGGAGGGAAGAGGGCTGCAGGTAAGTTGCCCAGTGGTGTTACCCCGCAGAGTTTGCCAGCCTCGGAGCACGCAGCTTCAGGGGCGGGTGGCGTCAAATTCTAGTGGTTTGGATATCATAAACCCAATCCCCCAGTCGTACCGACCAGAAGGGGGACATCTGTTTCCCGAAAGGATGCGGCAAGCACATTAATCCGCTAGGGGAGATTCGGGCCACTACTGCGGGGTAGCTCACGGGCTTTTCATACCCTAGCCCCCTGCCGATGCCATATGGGGGAACGAGTGCTACCCGGGCTGTTGCATTTGCCAGCTGATGGAAAGACTCGATCCACCAATTATGGGCGCTCTACTGAGCTGCCCCGTTTGATCCTTCTCAATCTAAGCTACTCAGCATGATACGGGTTTTCGTGCAGCGGCAAGGCTGGTCTCTCTTACAGAAGGATTTGGCGGTGGGTCGACGTTTGCGTATGCCCAACCCGCTTACTTCCTCCCCTTTTAAGGCTGAGGATAGACATTGGGGCAATGTCGGCGGTCAAATCAGAGCCTGTATGCGCTTGGCCGCATTTCAAGGTTTTCTTTCCGACCTCATATCCAGGGTGGACGAGTTGAATATCATTGATGACCTGCTGCTTACTCTATCGGGTCTACAGTGGTCACAACTCTCTAGTGCGGCTGTTCTGTTACGAACAGCCGTAGGGTGTTGGCCCACTCTGTCCTCGGGGTTAAGGAGACTGACATATCGTCTCTTCTCCGAGATGTCCCTTCTCGGGGCCCCTTGCTTTTTGGCGGACAATTTGCTACATTACTAGCCGACGTGAGCCCCTTCCCGACAGAGGGTTGTTGATCCCACTTTGGGAAAACACCTCGGGTCACTGTGTCTTTACCTGCTGTTTCTCCGCGCTCTTCCCTTCAGGTTGCGTCCAGCCCCTCGGGTATTCACGCGGGTAGTGGATGCCTTGGCAGCCTCGGCCACGGCCTTCGGCTGTTTTGCTATCTGGACGATTGACTCCTCTTAGCGGAGTTGCAAGATCTTCTTTCAGACAGGGCACGCATGCTCGTCAAAGTCACCCAAGACTTAAGTTTCCTAATAAATTGGGAAAAGTCTGAATTGATTCCTCCACGCTGACCAGTTTTTCTGGGGGCAGTGTTAGATATTCAGAACCAATTAGCTCGGCCCAGTCGAGACAGAATACTCACTATTGTCTTAGCGGCTCGCAGGCTGATTTTGGCCAGAAGGGTCAGGGCCAGGCAGTGGTTTCAGTTCTTGGGTTATCTAGCCAGTCTGGTCGATGTTCTAGAGGATTGTCGGCTCCTTATGAGGCCTTTTCAAAGGCATCTCCTCCGGTTTTACAAACCGTGCAAGGATTCTCTCTTGGTCTGGATTCCAGTCCCAGTAGAAATCAAATCCCTTCTCTCCTGCTGGATGAATGCGGCGCTTCTCGCGCGAGGCAAATCCTTCCGTATACTCCCCTTCCCGCTGATTCCGCGAGTCTTGCAGAAGATCAGGGAAGATCGGGCTCGGGTGCTTGTGGTAGCTGCCTTTTGGCCCAGGAGGAATTGGTTCCGGAGTTAGTGAGCCTTCTGGTGGCTCAACTGTTTCTTCTTCCGTTGAGAACGGATCTGGTGTCGCCCTGTTCGGGGATTCTACACCGCAGACCAGCATCCCTCCTGGGGAATCTGCAGGGCTGCAGACTTTGTAATGTCCAGTCGTATAGTCTCTACTAGGGAAATTTCCAATTCCCGTCTTTCAGCCTTTTTTCAGTGGTGTAAGACACGGGATCGAACCCGTCTAAGGCTCCTGTTGGTTCAATTGCGGATTTTCTAATCTCGCTGTTTGACAAAGGAAGGTCTATCTAAACTATCGCGATGCTACCGGTCTGTGATCGGTGCCATTCATACGGGGTTTCCAGATGGTTCGGGGATTTTTAATTCCCGCTGTTGAGTGGATTTATTTGGTCTTTCTTTCTGAAACGTCCCCCTCGCTCTCAATTAGTCCCGTCTTGGAGTTTGCCTCAGGTTCTAGAAGCCCTGGCTAAACCTCCTTTCGAACCGTTACACAGTGGGCCAGGGCGAAACCAAAGTGCGCCAAAGGTCATTTTGGGCAATTTGTTTTTTAAAATTTTTGTCATGCCCTGTTGAAAGACAATACTTTGAAGAATAATTCAGTAAAATATTCAACTCCGGTATGTACATAAAGTGTGTATATTTCCTACGTCAAGCCACAAAAGTCAATATATTGCGTGTTTCAGTGCAAATTGTGACCAATTTAATAAATAAGTTATTTCAACATGTAGTTTTTAAGTTCTCTATTTATAATTGCTCCCACATATTCCTGAGGGTTCATTTCATTGTATAAATGGGGTAAAAATAGAAAGAAATGCAATCTTCGTGAGTATAATAGGGTAAATATCCTGGAAAATAGGCTGATTATTCATTTTATAAATCCATATGAAACGTTTTGAATTCCACGGATTTCCACGGATTTCCAAATCAATTTTATTACTACCATATTCCCTGATGTCTCAGCTTTAAGTTGATACCAGATTTGGCTGCCACTTCCGCCCCTTTTTTATATTAGAGCAGATTTTCCTTGACGCATTACCCGGAAAATATGTTTATTTTGGACCGCGCATCCCCTGAAGGAATTCTCTGTCATCATACGGCTGCCGCATGGGGGCGCGCATGACTTGTTTTTTACATGGCAAGGAGTCCCATAAACATGATTAACACTGATAAGAAGTAAACAAGGTAATAGATTATAGGGCTTGGGAGAAATTATGATTTGTATCATTTGTCCAACACCAAAACCAAGCTCTCAAAATGTTCTCTATATTTTTTTTTCTTTTTTTTTTACAGACCTGTCATTCTGAGTAATTCACAATGGCTTCAGTGAATATTTCAAGGCGAAGGCTTTTCGAAATAATGCACTCTTCTGACAGTATAAACAATAGGGCAAAAGGACTTAAAATATACATGGACTTTTATCAGTTAGCATTATGATTTTGATAATTCAATAGAACCTACAGAATTACTTCTTTGTGATACAGGTACGTTTCTCTTTCGCAAAATTGTCAAGGCTACAGAGGGCGCTTTTCTATTTTTTAAAAACTTCATTTAACTCGTTTTCACTTAGCTGAATATCATTATTTTATTAGTATATTAATCATATATGAAAGTTTAATTTCATGTAATGACATCATACATTACAATACATTGCAAATTTCTCAATATTACAAATATTTTCCAGCAGTGGCAGAGTTTTTGTTATGGGGAGGGGGCACATCCGACCAGTTCCCCCCCCCTTCCCCTTTTGGAAGTAAAGTATGCATTGTGCCCCACCTTTTTTCGATTGTACCTCCTTTTAGGACGAAAACCTTTTTGTTTTTGCTTGTCAGAGAATTATGGAGGGAAACTGATGAACCCCCATACCCCCCTCCCCTCGTGAATTTTGGATGTCTGGCGAAAAGCAAAAATGAAATCAGAAAGAGCTGATCATCCTTACGAAAAACCTTAGTCCTATCCAAGTACCATTTGAGAGCCCTAACAGGGCACCAAGATTTATCCTCCTCGACAGAAGAGAATTCTGACAGCGGACTCAAGAACACTTCGATTGAGCCAGAAGAATCCGTCTGATTCTTGGCAATAAACGAAGGTCGAGGGACAAGACGTACACCTTGCCTTTCCATCTGATATGCCCGGGCGCCGTAGAGAGAGCCTGAATAGTGCTTCTCCTCTGCCCAGAAGCAATAGCGACGAGAAAGGCGGTCTTAATCGAGAGATGGTGTAAAGACGCTTTGCACACGGCTCAAAGTGCGGTTTGGCCAAGGCGTCCAAAACCAAAGGAAGGCTCCACGCAGGAGTCAACTGGCGATTTGCTGGTCATTTCAAAAGAAAGACCTCAGCAAATGAGTCAAGAAGGGAGAGTTTTAAACTCCCGAACCATCAGAAAAACCAAGGTGAACCGGAGCAATAGCGGACCAGTAACCATGAATGGTAGAGAGGGACCTGCCCTTATCGAAAAGGGCGATAAGGAAATCTGCAATAGCACCCACCGGGGGAAGAACGGGAAGCAAATCAGCAAATCAGCAAAATAGTTTTTCTCGAATGACGGCATAGTTTGGGAAACTAGCAAATAGGTAGATACATAGATTTATCTAGTAAATAACAAAATTAGTTATAATTTTCTTGATGTCTGGCGAAAAGCAAAAATTGTCGCCCTGCCCCCCACCACTGAGCGACATTTTGAGAGCTGTCAAGACCCCAAAATATGGGTCTCCCTTTTCCAAAAGTTGACAAACCTGCATTTGTGTGATCCGCCCTGTTTTCCAGTACGGCCAATCAGAATTCGGTATTTTAATGACGTCATAGTATTTTGGGTAGCCATTGCCTCTTGTCAGAGGCACAGTATCCTTCATGCCCTCTGTCTTACTCCTGGTCATGTTCGTTGGGAGAGAAAAGGTGTTAGGTTGGTTCCTAAGCTTCTTTCATTGCCAAGAACCAGACGGCTTCTTCTGGCCCTGTTGAAGTTTTTCTTTGTCCACTATCTGACTTCTCGTCAGTGCGTGAGGACAAGGTTTGGTGTCCTGTTAGAGCTCTCAAATGGTATATTGGTAAGACTAAGACGTGTCGCAAAGGTGATCAGTTGTTTCTGATGACTCGAAAGCCCTTTTCTCCTGCTTCTCTTGATTCCATATTTACAGATGGATTGTTGAAGCTATTCGGCCCGCCGGCCCAGAGGCTGTCTTATCAGATAGTAAGACCCATGCTTATGACACTTGTAGTGTTAGCACTTCCAGGGCCCTTTTTCAAGGTGTGACGCTTAATGATATTTTGAGGGCCGCCTATTGGCATTCCCCCAATTCCTTCATTTCTTGCTACCTTAGTGATGCCCCTGCAGGAGAGGAATTTTTTGCATCAGCCACCTTGAAGGCAGCAGTGTCTTCTTTGTAATCCTGTTCCCTTCTTCACTTAGAACATGCCACCCGGTTTTGAATGTATGCTGGTCTAGCATAATAGGTATTATGATTTATTGCAGTAAATTTGTAAAATCAGCACAGATTTTCTTATTTACTAGATAAATCTAAATTATATACCTACCTGTGACCCTCCCTCCTTCCCCTTGCCTTGCAAGCAACATGTTTTACTCTTGGGTTGCTCGCAATAGAGGAAGATGGTCGTTGCGTATTACTGCGGGTGAGTGGCGAGGGGATAACAATGGGATTACGGGGGTGCGCACAATATTGTGACTCATTTGTGTTTAAGTTCTCGAACGGGTAGCGTAGTCAGGAGACTAGCATAATAGGTAGGTATATAGATTTATCTAGTAAATAAGAAAATCGGTGCTGATTTTACAATTCTGTTTGAATCTTGACTATGAAATTCTGTTTGAATTTATCTCATACCTCTGTAATCTGTCGTGATATAAAACATAAACCATACTCTTATTTCTTATCTTAGATATCATGTGTCAATTCAACGTCACTATCTCCATGGATGATTTCAGCCGCCTCATGACAAAGTTTGATCTCAAAGAAACAGGAAAGTAAGTCTAATTTGAACTTCTAATTATTAATGTTATGATTATTATGATTACACTTAATAATCCAAGTAGAGTAAAGAGAAGTTTGTCATGCTTCTGACTCTTTATCGTCACAATGGGTACTTTTTAATATATAACCTACATAAAGCCTTTTCTGAAAGTTTTCAACTATGAGAAGCCCTATTTTTCATAAGACTTGTTTCTTATTTCAGTCTTGTTTTTATTATCTTAAAGTCTTTTCTGAGAGGTTTCAACTATGAGAAGTCCTTTTTTCGTAAGACTTTTTTCTTATTTCAGTCTTGTTTTTATTATCTTAAAGTCTTTTCTGAAAGCTTTCAACTATGAGAAGTCCTTTTTCCATAAGACTTATTTTTGCCCTATTCGTTAATCTACATTTGCCACTCTCCACCCAGGTGTTAAATGGGTACCCGGTAGGATGGCGAAAGGTAATGTCCTTTGCTTAGCACGTGTGCATGCTTCCCACGAACAGGCGACTGGCTGGAATGCTCCCCAGGGAGTGGAGAATGTGCATACACTGTGTGCGGGCGTGCCAGAATCCAGTGACCGGGGTAATAATATATATCGATATATAGCGCTTTGAGCCAGCACTTGGAAAAGGCGCTTTATAAATGCCTGGTATTATTATTATTATTATTCTTCATAAATACAACATAGTCCTATACAGAGCTGTATTTTGAATAATGTTTCCTTGTATTGTGTAGAAATGCTTGGTTTTATTTCGCGGTTGTGTAGTACATTGTACTATGTTTTCATTATGTATCACGTATATTCAGCAGATCCACCTTGAGCCACTGTGATCTATTTCTGTTCAACCAATTCAAGTTAATTTAATACACATTTCCAAATCCATCAGGTTTTCCTACTTGGAGTTCTTGAAGCATTTCATGTTGAATCTGAAGAAGATCAGTGAGGAACCAGAGCAGAGATCACTACTTACCAGAGAAAAGATACATCAATCTAAGATTATGGTGAGTCTTCGTTAAAGATAAAGTAGAGTTCTAGTCAAGCAATAGACCTGTTTACTAAGTTATTATCCCCTCGCGACAAAGTCAGAGTGGATATAGCAGCACCGCCGTCCGTCCGTCCTAGTAATATAATAGTATAGTCTAATGGAGTTAACTTGTTCTGACGTATATAGGATGGAGGTGTTGTGGTATAGTGGTTCATTCACTTGACTCTCAGTCCAAGGGTTGAGGGTTCGAATCTCAGCCCGGCACTAGCGTCTTTTGGACAGGTGTAGTAAATGGGTACCTGGCAGGATTTATTCCTTGAAATGCACTGTGCGCTGATTACGGCTGCCGGAGCTAAAGCCAGGGTAATAATATCCAAAACCCTTTGGAAGCGCATAGGGACGTTATATCATAATGTGATATGCGCTATACAAGAACAGTGGTATTGTTATTATTATTATTTGTACCTGGCGAGGGAATGCTACGCTTTGCGTTGCCCTTGTTCAAATTTATGGATGTTTCTTTCCTGGGAACCTAGTAACGAGGTATTCCATTAACCTTTTATTAATCAATGAACTACAGTACTTGGAAACAAGTTTGCATACATTACTTGTTGCTATGACGCCTCTGATAAGCTTTCAAGTTGTCAAAAACAACCTTTGCTTTAAAAGTATGCATAAAATTTGATATTTGTGAACAGGTCTAAACATTGTGAATGAAACGGAAGCAATTGGGGAAAGATTAATTATGTATTGCATATCGTATGTTGAGAGCCAGAAGGGCGTTAACTCTGTGTTAAAACATACGAGTTAACGCCCTTCTGGCTCTCGACACACGATATGTAGTGCATACGAATTAGTGTATACTGTGAGGTTTTGAATCGTCAAAGTGATAAGAAATTGACCAAAATTTCTGAAAGTCACATGCACTGCACGCAGCAATTTGGCATGAATTTTTGGTCCAACATGCAACTGAAATAATAATAATATTCCGCTTTTATATAGCGCCTAGTACATTGACGATGTCTCTAAGCGCTTAATAATAACAGGTAGTAATTATTATTACCCCCGGTGATCGGATACTGGCATGCCCGCACACAATGTATGCACATTCTCCGCTCCCTGGGGAGTATTCCAGCAATGAAATGCGATTGGCACAATAAATCAAGTGTACGTGTACGTGTATGTGGGTTAATGTTCTAATTGTTTGAACCCATAGATCAAACCTGGAAGTCGGATGTCCGCTGCCATGCTTGAGGCAATGCTGCGAATCCGCGACACCATCGCCAACAACTGGAAGAAGATGAGGCGCACCTTCCGTCTCCTCGACCCCACAGCTGAGGGCATGATCACGACTATCCAATTCCGTGACACACTACGTCAGTACAGTATTAACCTGTCAGAGGAAGAGTTCTATCAGCTTACCACATACTATGATAAAGCACTGGAAGGGAGGATCCCTTATAATGATTTCCTCAGAGCTTTCTTGCAGTGAGATGCTAAAGCAAAGGTAGCAATGTAACCATTTTATAAGAGCTCTCTCGAAGGAAACTCAAGAACGAAGGAAAGAATTAGACATATCTATATTCTGAGTGTTTTCTTGTATTTCATGAAGGAACAAAGGAAACAAACAAACTCTGTAATTTTCTGAGATCTTTCTTGTAGTTTGTGTTAGAAGCAAAGAAAAATTCATGACTTTTTTTCATTTTGCTCTCTTCCAACTTTATTAGTAGTATAAATGTGAAAGCAAGTCAGTTTAGCTGAGGAGAAAATTTACTATTCATGGTGAGAAATTACAATATTTTTGTATGCAAATATCCTGTCTTTTCACTTTAACGTTCATGCAGTTTTTTAAGCAAAAGTAAAAAAAAAATAAAGACTTAAAATCTGTATCATTGTCCAAACACTTGTGAATTATTTTCTCCAAATATTCTTTATATATATATATATATATGGAAATTTTGATAACATGTATGTTGTGATATATTTTATCCAGTTATCTTGGAAAAAGATTTTTGACCAGTTCTTTTCTTGACCAATCCACTGTATTTCAATGAGAGAGAAGCATGCAGTCATACTTTCAGAGGTGGATTTTCATTACACCACACCTCTAAACTTTGCATAAATATTTGCTTCGGATTTCTGTGATTTATGGACAAAATAGAGAGTTGTTGAAACCAGAGACTGCTACACGGATTTTTTTCTGCTTAATCATATTATACTATTAATACATGGTTGGGAGTGCGTTGTGCGATCTGGCAACACAAAGGTTTTTATCGTGGTGTACTGTACGCACGAGTCACAAGCCAAGTGTGTTTGACACAACGATAAAAACCTGTGTGTTGCCAGATCGCACTGGCACACAACTCACAACCATGTATTGATTAAGCCTGAGTCGAATCGATTGGTTAGCCGGTGTTCGTTCGAAGACATCGAATCCCGAATTCGTTGTGGCAAATCCGGTGCATCGATTTGTAGTCCGCCAGATTTTAGACTACCGTAGCCACCATGAAAAAAGCAAATAAAAAAGAAACTCCGTAACTTACATACGGTACTACATAACGTATATAGCAGAGAACGTGAAGGCGACTTCAAACTGTAGGCTAACTTTCGCTAATTCGCTCGCGGAGGATGTCGCGCTTTACCTGTGATTTCTCTATGGAAAACTCGTTTTGTCGTTACGAACTGAAGTTTACGATAAAATTCTTGCACTCTCTCTGCATTGTCAATTTGACAATTGTATAATTGAACATGATAAATACGGGCATGAGTACGAGTGTTCCTACTTAATTCGCAATAACTAATATCACACTCTCATCAAATTGGCAATTACTTCTGAATGATCTGAAGCTGAATGAAGTCGAGTCATGAGTGACGAAAAGTTTATTTCGTATTGTTTTTTTTTTGCATCGAACAAACGTGTTCCATTCAGCTCTCCAAAGACAAAGTAAGATTATTAATTCTTTGAATTTGAATCATTGTCGGGTGTGTCGACAATGAGCATCGCTCCGTGCGACACTAGAGTGATATTTTGGCTAGCCATACGGACTAGAAACTTCAGATTTTGGCTCGTCCGCTGTGATTTTTACTAGCCATTGGCAGCGAGAGCCCATACATATGCCCGCGATGCCAGCGGACCGGACTGGTCACCGGTGCATGGTGCATGCACTGCGTGCAACTGTGTGCAACTCTGTTTTCACCGCCCATCATTTATCGATGCACCGGTATTCGATCGAATCAAAGCCGTTGAATCCCGGATTATGAAATATTCGATATGACTCAGGCTTAGTATTGATAGTTTTATAAAACGGGTTGGCAATATGATTATGAAGTCTATAAAAATGGTTACGAACCCCATAGAAACGCCAAGAGTTGCACAGTCATGGAGGCTGCCATTTGCTTTCCTTGATTAGATCACAGAAGCGCAACCAACAAAAGTCATGCGCATTTCAGTGCACGCATGTAATCTCTGTGCTAAAATAACAGACTACACGATTTCATTGCGTTTTAAGTTTGCACGCACCAGAGGTTCGTGTAGGTGCATCACATCCGTGGTTTAAAGCCTTTTTGCTGTATGTTATCACCTTTTTTTTGCACAGTCGCGTGGTGTTATTTGACTAATCAGGATGGCTACATTCCTGAACCCGTTTTATAAATGTGTATAGCTTCCTCTCTATCAAAAAAGGCCAGTTAGTGCTGGGTATATTCATGACATATGCGATACTGTATACTATTAAAAGAATGGTAATATTAGATGCTGCTTTATACGTACAAAGATATTTATATATAGGATTGAATTTATAGCAAAGGCTCTTCATTCCTCCTTAGAGGCTGTGTAAGGTTTTGGTACAATAAGCATCTTTTAGACTAGCGTTACTTGTCTGTGTCTTCATTGGTGGCGCACAAAAAGAGCATTGAAGAAATATTGGGCTTTTTTTCCAGAGCATTCTGGTGTATAAAGTTTACAGAAAGATGTTGAATTACATATGTAAATACAGTGTGCTGCCATTTTATATATCATGTGCCTATTTTCTTATTGAGATGGTGTGTTCTTTAACCCTTTCCATGCCACCAGATTTTTGAGCATTTGTCAAAAATGAAATTTCAATAGATGATTTTAACTTTTAATGATTTTTTTCTTGAGCAAACTTGGCAAAGATATATTGCATAGGAATAAACTTTATATTGAAGGCACAGGTTTCTGTATGAGGAAGAATTTTCAAGCCATTCCGAGCCTAAACGAAATGTTCACCACTTCAACATTTGGGCGGGATTTGCCACCCACGGCATGGTAGTAGGGGGAAGGAGTTTAAGTAACAAAGGGCAGCTCAATTCTTCATGGGGATTATTGGTGAGAAAGTCTCATCAGTTTGATTTTTCAAGCAGTGTGTTTAGACATAGGCGATTGACATAGAGCAAGCAAAACGTTTATTTTGTTTGAGATGTATTATTTTCTATCAACTTTATTATGATCAAGAATGAACAAATGTTTGAACAATAGAATGATACAAAATTGAGTAGTGTGTTCCTCTTAAGCATTATTGAATGAACATTCTACTTTCGTATTACTTGTCACAAATAAAGAGAGATATCAGTTCATGTTGAACAATTTAATATTACCAAGAAGAGGAGGAGTGCTTAGAGCAATTTGTCTGTTTAGAGCCAGAGAAGGGTGTTAACTCTGTGTTTTGAGTTAACGCCCTTCTGGCTCCAGACAAATTTCTTGTTGAACACTGCTACTTTTACGAAGATAAGTAATGTATGCTTTGACTGAAGTTAATACCACCAAAGTTAGTACTATTTCTAATCATTCTTCCACAAGCAATCAGACTGTGTAAAAAGCAGAAAGTTTTATTTTATTTTTATTCATATTCAATGTTTGATATGAAACATATTTAGAGCTATGTTTGATATGAAACATATTTAGAGCTTCATCAAGGTGAAATTTTAGAATTTTAGAATTGTCTTTGCTTTCTCTTCGGATTATTCTGTCCATCTGCATGGTATTTATTTTTAATGCCTCTGCCCACCAAAGGTGATGCTGGAGGCATTTATGTTTTCAGGTTGTCCGTCCGTCCGTCCGTCCGTCCGTCCCGCTTTCTCGTTCTCGCGATAATTCAAGAACCACATGAGCTATGAACTTCAAACTTGGTGCTATTATGTATCACCATAGAAGACGATATGATTAGATTTTGGGGTATGTAGGTCAAAGGTCACAGGTCAACTTCTGAAATTGCAGGTTTTAGCATTGTTTATGAGGTGTTAACTTTAAACTTGGTACCAGTATGTATCACGATAGAAAGACGATCTGATTAGATTTTGGGATACGTAGGTCAAAGTTGACAGGTCATAGAGGTCATTATACAGGTGTTTGTGAAATTTAATAATGGGGTTGTTTTACCTTTGTTATCACCATTTTGTATTCATGACTAGGCGGAGCTAAAGTGATCAGACTTTTGGGTTATAAGGTGTAAGGTCAAATGTCAAAGAGGTCAATGTAATTGGAGGCTTTTTATTCTGGTTATCACAATATTTCAAGAACAGTTTGAGCCATCAACTAAATTTAGGCGGAGGCATATAGGAGACGCAGTCGCATTCGTCTTGTTTAAAGAATATTTTACTCGATTTATATAAATATGTATCAACCTTTGTTGAATATATGTTCTTTTGACATTATATTAATTAAATACCACCGAACAGTGCTCTCTGATGTATTACATCATTACAAGATTACACTTTATATTTTCCAGAGTGTATAGAATTTGTACAGATAGAATAAGAATCGCTTTCTTCCTCAAATGTGCTGTTTCAACTATGTTCTGTTTATCCGTCCACAGTTTAAATGATGGCTCTGTGATAATATTATTCCTACGATACTTCATAATGAAATATGTTTATATATATATATATATATATAAGCTTTATTACTATTTGATTTGATATACTGAACAAAATTTATGAACAAAAAGGAATATTTCACTGACTGCATGTTTGACACAACTATATGCCTCTCCTAGCTAACTATGTTTGTTGAATTAGTGGGTTTATGAAAAGTTACATTGTAGGCCAGGAGCCTGTCACAAAACAGTCGCCCCATTTCACATATGAGATTTGACCCCTTAAAGTAACTTCCATCCATGTCATTCACCAAAAGCTTGTCAGCCTGAACGAAGCCGCTGGGTTTGGCCTCTAGAGCCCCTCATAAGGGCCCCCAAGTTGTGTTGATTTCAAACCATTTAACAAATGCACCAAACTTTGTCAGGAGGGAGTTGTATGGCTGACAAGCTAATGCTATTTGGGAATGACATGAATGGTTGAGTAACTTTAAGGGGTCAAATCTCAAATGCAAAATGGGGTGACTGTTTCGGGACAGGCTCCCAGACAATTAAATGATAATTATGTTTATACATCCGCCCACATTTTAATTGATATGTATTTACAATAATGCAAGCATCTGTTGAATTCTTCTCAATGAATATGTATATTTTATAATAGGTAACTTTGATACTGTCGTGTATGTTTGATGCAAATTTGTTTTATGCGGTGAAGAAAATGTGTGTAGGGGATGGGGAATAGTGAATTCTAACAGCTTTGGTTTCATAGGGTTCTCATTGGTTGCTTTATAATTCACTGCATCACATCAGTTCTGCTAGTCAATACAGTATTTTCTGCTGAATTTTTTTTTTTGTGTATTGGTAACCAATAAATGCTTTTAAAAATAGTCTTGAAAACAAAGTCTTAAGGTTGTATTTGTTGGTACAATTAAATGTGGATAAGATTTGTCTTTCAAAAATGACAGATTGTATTCATGATTTTAATTGGTCATGTCAACTGAAACCGCACTTTTTTCCATTGTGTCACTGAATTAAAAAAAAAGAAATTTGATTGCATGGGCAGTTTGATATAATTTTGTAGTTAATGGTGTTTGTATATATACGCGCTGTGATTGGTTAGATTTGCATCACATGATGTGCAAAAATTTTATTATAGTGCCACAATCTTGCACTCTAACAAACTTAGGTCCAGGCCTAATACACAATAACAGTTTAAGATCTAGAGGTCAATTTTAATACTATAACAATTGGTGCATGTTCTATAATGCACCATTGCTGGACTATATGAACTCCAAATACTTAATTATCCCTCATGCAGGTCTATTTCACCTCGGCCTGCGGCCTTGGTGAAACAAAACTGCAGTCTGGGATAATTCAGTATTTGTCGTGCACATAATCCAGTATAGTGCATGATAGACCATGCAATATTTACATAATATGAGATGATACCAGTATTGCTAAAGGCTGGTATTCATAAATGGGTCCACCGATGTTTGGACTGTCACGTGTCTGTCTCTTAATCTCATCAAAATGACTAATCTGGTAACAAAATGAGAAACTTGGGTCGTGTCATTGAAATCGATTGCTTGTTTTATATCATATCTGTATTTTTCTTTATTCATTTTCACATCATATCTTCATTCTTTTTCTTTATATTCATTTTCATATCATATCTGCATTCATTTTCTTTATTCTTTTTCATATCATGCCTGCATGCTTTTTGTGTATTCATTTTCATATCATGTCTGCATTCTTTTTGTGTCTTATTTTCATATCATGTCTGCATTCTTTTTGTGTCTTATTTTCATATCATGTCTGCATTCTTTTTCTTTTTTCATTTTCATATCATGTCTGCATTCTTTTTCTTTATTTGTTTTTTTTACAGAAATACAGTTATTTATACAGAATGAGTTTGACATTTGGTGCTTACTCTCACCTACTTCCGTAGTACATTTGGCAGGCATAATTGCTATGTTAAAAAGACTCGGTATAGGTATAACACGTGAAAAGATGTCTCATTTTTTCTTGATATTTCATATATCTTACTTTATCTTTTTTTAAGTCTGATTTTTGCACAAGAGAAGGGATGGATAGTCAAAAAAAACAATTTTTGAACCTTTTTGGTCAATAAATGCCACTATGAATCTCTAGAATCATGCCTGCGTTTTGACAGAGTAATCTGCCATAGGGTTAACACGTGCAAACATAGATTTTAAGAACGATTATAATTCCCCTACTATACCTCGAATTTAGTGTAAATGTGGGTTACATGTAATTTGAGACTGAAAAAGCTTAATGAAGGCTCAAAAAGTGGAAGAGACCCCGTATAAATAAACAGAAATATTCATGCTTTTGGCCTTCTAGCTGCCATATGTTAACACATAAAATCAGGCATTTTGATATGCTTTTAATTCCCCTAATATTTATTTGATATTATGAAAAATGTGATTTACATGAAATTTAAAGCTCTGAAATGGTAATATTAAGGCTCGATGAGTCCAATAGATCCCGCATAAATAAACAGGAATATGCATGCTTTTGACAAAAAAAAAAGTCTCGCCTGCCATTATGATAGGTTTACATGTGAAAACAAGGAATTTTAGGATGATTCTGATTCCCATAGTTTTTATTTGAAAATACAAAAAAATGGGATTTACATGAAATTTAAAGCTCTGTAGAACCCTCATAAATATACTTGAATATGCATGCTTTCGGCCTTCTAGCTGCCATAGGTGAACACATGGAAACAGGCATTTCGAAATGATTTTAATTCCCCTAGTATTTATTTGAAATTATGAAAAATGGGATTTACATGAAATTTAAAGCTCTGAAAAAGCTGTAATTAAGGCTCGCCAATCTGGCCAATTCTGCCTGAGTTCATGATTTTAGATTCAGTGGCATAGGAATGGCCTACTTCAGCGTATACCGTCATAGACGTTTTATGTTATTTACATCGCTATACCGCGTTATACCGCGTTTTGGGACTTATACCGGGATATAACAAGTTATACGTGTCATACGGAGTTTTACGTGCTTTACTGCGGCTTTACGGCATCATGTCACTTAATACGTGTTTTACAGAGATATACTAAGTTATACGTGTCATAACGCATTATACCTTGTTTTACGTGTCATACCGTGTTATTTCGCGATATACGTGAACAACGCTATGTAAACGCGGTATGGCTCAGTATGAAAGCTAAAACGCGTCATACCGCCTCTCACCATGTTTTATTACGTTATAGGTGTTATACCGACAAATAACGTGTCATTCCCGTTATACCGCATTTTGTGGTATAACGCGTTGTTCACGGTTCTAACACAAGATATGTATATCATCTGTGTTATAATTGTGAACAACGCGATATTAACGCTGTATAACTCGGTGTTAAACTAAGGAATATGAAATATGAGTTTGAAATTTTTGGCTGAAATAGCTGCAGGTCCGGGGGCGGGTTATTATTTTTTGCGTAAAACCAAAATGCGTTAATTATAGCCAATTCGGCCTGAGTTCATGTTTTTCGATGGAGTGGAATGATAATAGCCGAAAAAAAAAAAAAATGCGGGTCCTGGGTCATCATTTTTGGAGAACAGTACAGATGTGTTAAATCTGGCCAATTCTGCCTGAGTTCATGATTTTTCCATGGAGTGGCATAGGAATGGCCTACTTCAGCGTATACCGTGTTATACTGAGAAATACCCCTTCATATGCGTTTTACGTGATTTACCTCGCTATACCGCATTATACCGCGTTGTGCGACTTGCTATAACAAGTTATACGTGTCATACCGAGTTTTACGTGCTTTACTGCGGTATACCAAGTTATACGGCGTCATGTAGTTATACGTGTCATAACGCATTATACCGTGTTTTACGTGTCATACCGTGTTATTTCGCGATATACGTCAACAACGCTATGTAAACGCGGTATGGCTCAGTATGAAAGCTAAAACGCGTCATACCGCCTCTCACCATGTTTTATTACGTTATACGTGTTATACCGACAAATAGCGTGTCATTCCCGTTATACCGCATTTTGTGGTATAACGCGTTGTTCACGGTTCTAACACAAGATATGTATATCATCTGTGTTATAATTGTGAACAACGCGATATTAACGCTGTATAACTCGGTGTTAAACTAAGGAATATGAAATGTGAATTTGAAATTTTTGGCTGAAAATGCTGCAGGTCCGGGGGGGGGGGGGGGGTCATTATTTTTTGCGTAAAACCAAAATGTGTTAAATCTGGCCAATTCTGCCTGAGTTCATGATTTTAGATTCAGTGGCATAGCAATGGCCTACTTCAGCGTATACTGTGTTATACTGAGAAATACCCTTCCATATGCGTTTTACGTGATTTACCTCGCTATACCGCGTTATACCGCGTTTTGCGACTTATACCGGGATATAACAAGTTATACGTGTCATGCCGAGTTTTGCGTGCTTTACTGGGGTATACCAAGTTATAACGCGTCATGTCACTTAATACGTGGTTTACAGAGATATACTAAGTTATACGTGTCATAACGCATTATACCTTGTTTTACGTGTCATACCGTGTTATTTCGCGATATACGTGAACAACGCTGTGTAACCGCGGTTTGGCTCAGTATGAAAGCTAAAACGCGTCATACCGCCTTATACCATGTTTTATTACGTTATACGTGTTATATCAAGAAATAGCTTGTCATTCCCGTCATACCGCATTTCATGGTATAACGCGTTGTTCACGGTTCTAACACAAGATAATATGTATATCATCTGTGTTATAACTGTAAACAACGCCATATTAACTTTGTATAACTCGGTGTTAAACTGAGAAATATGAAATGTGAATTTGAAATTTTTGGCTGAAAATGCTGCAGGTCCGGGGGGTCATTTTTTTGCGTAAAACCAAAATGCGTTTCATGTTTTTAGATGGAGTGGAATGATAATAGCCGCATACAGTGATAAAATATGCCACATGAATTTGACAATTTTTAAAGAAAAAAGCTCCAGATCCGCGGTCATCATTTCTGGCGAAAACGCCAAATGTCTTAAATCTATCCAAATTGGCCTGAGTACTTGTTTTTCAATGGAGTGGAATAGGAATAGCCTCAATCAGTGATAAAATATGAAATATAAATTTGAAATTTTTTTCAAAGAAAAAAAATGCAGGTCCGAGGTCTTCATTTTTGCGTAAGACAAAAATGCGTTAATTATAGCCAATTCGGCCTGAGTTCATATTTTTCGGTGGAGTCGAATGATAATAGCCGCATCCAGTGATAAAATATGCCTGCATTTGGGAATTTTTAAAGAAAATAGCTGCCGGTCCGGGGTCATCATTTTGGAGAAAAGTACAGATGTGTTAAATCTGGCCAATTCTGCCTGAGTTCATGATTTTAGATTCAGTGGCATAGGAATGGCCTACTTCAGCGTATACCGTCATAGACGTTTTATGTTATTTACATCGCTATACCGCGTTATACCGCGTTTTGGGACTTATACCGGGATATAACAAGTTATACGGAGTCATACGGAGTTTTACGTGGGGGGGGGGGGGGGGGGGGGGGTCATTATTTTTTGCGTAAAACCAAAATGTGTTAAATCTGGCCAATTCTGCCTGAGTTCATGATTTTAGATTCAGTGGCATAGCAATGGCCTACTTCAGCGTATACTGTGTTATACTGAGAAATACCCTTCCATATGCGTTTTACGTGATTTACCTCGCTATACCGCGTTATACCGCGTTTTGCGACTTATACCGGGATATAACAAGTTATACGGAGTCATACGGAGTTTTACGGGGGGGGGGGGGGGGGGGTCATTATTTTTTGCGTAAAACCAAAATGTTTTAAATCTGGCCAATTCTGCCTGAGTTCATGATTTTAGATTCAGTGGCATAGCAATGGCCTACTTCAGCGTATACTGTGTTATACTGAGAAATACCCTTCCATATGCGTTTTACGTGATTTACCTCGCTATACCGCGTTATACCGCGTTTTGCGACTTATACCGGGATATAACAAGTTATACGTGTCATGCCGAGTTTTGCGTGCTTTACTGGGGTTATAACGCGTCATGTCACTTAATACGTGGTCTACAGAGATATACTAAGTTATACGTGTCATAACGCATTATACCTTGTTTTACGTGTCATACCGTTTTATTTCGCGATATACGTGAACAACGCTGTGTAACGGCGGTTTGGCTCACTATGAAAGCTAAAACGCGTCATACCGCCTTATACCATATTTTATTACGTTATACGTGTTATATCAAGAAATAGCTTGTCATTCCCGTTATACCGCATTTCATGGTATAACGCGTTGTTCACGGTTCTAACACAAGATAATATGTATATACATCTGTGTTATAACTGTGAACAACGCCATTATTAACTTTGTATAACTCGGTGTTAAACTGAGAAATATGAAATGTGAATTTGAAATTTGTTTTGAAATGCGTTTCATGTTTTTAGATGGAGTGGAATGATAATAGCCGCATACAGTGATAAAATATGCCACATGAATTTGACAATTTTTAAAGAAAAAAGCTCCAGATCCGCGGTCATCATTTCTGGCGAAAACGCCAAATGTCTTAAATCTATCCAAATTGGCCTGAGTACTTGTTTTTCAATGGAGTGGAATAGGAATAGCCTCAATCAGTGATAAAATATGAAATATAAATTTGAAATTTTTTTCAAAGAAAAAAAATGCAGGTCCGAGGTCTTCATTTTTGCGTAAGACAAAAATGCGTTAATTATAGCCAATTCGGCCTGAGTTCATATTTTTCGGTGGAGTCGAATGATAATAGCCGCATCCAGTGATAAAATATGCCTGCATTTGGGAATTTTTAAAGAAAATAGCTGCCGGTCCGGGGTCATCATTTTGGAGAAAAGTACAGATGTGTTAAATCTGGCCAATTCTGCCTGAGTTCATGATTTTAGATTCAGTGGCATAGGAATGGCCTACTTCAGCGTACACCGTCATAGACGTTTTATGTTATTTACATCGCTATACCGCGTTATACCGCGTTTTGGGACTTATACCGGGATATAACAAGTTATACGTGTCATACGGAGTTTTACGTGCTTTACTGCGGCTTTACGGCATCATGTCACTTAATACGTGTTTTACAGAGAGTTATACGTTGTTTTACGTATTTTACGTGTTTTACAAGAGTTATACCTTGTTTTACGTGTCATACCGTGTTATTTCGCGATATACGTGAACAACGCTGTGTAAACGCGGTTTGGCTCAGTATGAAAGCTAAAACGCTTCATACCGCCTTATACCATGTTTTATTACGTGATACGTGTTATACGGACATATAGCTTATAGAAAATAGCTGCCGGTCCGGGGTCATCATTTTGGAGAAAAGTACAGATGTGTTAAATCTGGTCAATTCTGCCTGAGTTCATGATTTTAGATTTAGTGGCATAGGAATGGCCTAACTTCAGCGTATACCGTGTTATACTGAGAAATATCCCGTCATAGACGTTTTATGTTATTTACATCGCTATACCGCGTTATACCGCGTTTTGGGACTTATACCGGGATATAACAAGTTATACGGAGTCATACGGAGTTTTACGTGGGGGGGGGGGGGGGGGGGGGGGTCATTATTTTTTGCGTAAAACCAAAATGTGTTAAATCTGGCCAATTCTGCCTGAGTTCATGATTTTAGATTCAGTGGCATAGCAATGGCCTACTTCAGCGTATACTGTGTTATACTGAGAAATACCCTTCCATATGCGTTTTACGTGATTTACCTCGCTATACCGCGTTATACCGCGTTTTGCGACTTATACCGGGATATAACAAGTTATACGTGTCATGCCGAGTTTTGCGTGCTTTACTGGGGTTATAACGCGTCATGTCACTTAATACGTGGTCTACAGAGATATACTAAGTTATACGTGTCATAACGCATTATACCTTGTTTTACGTGTCATACCGTTTTATTTCGCGATATACGTGAACAACGCTGTGTAACGGCGGTTTGGCTCACTATGAAAGCTAAAACGCGTCATACCGCCTTATACCATATTTTATTACGTTATACGTGTTATATCAAGAAATAGCTTGTCATTCCCGTTATACCGCATTTCATGGTATAACGCGTTGTTCACGGTTCTAACACAAGATAATATGTATATCATCTGTGTTATAACTGTGAACAACGCCATTATTAACTTTGTATAACTCGGTGTTAAACTGAGAAATATGAAATGTGAATTTGAAATTTTTGGCTGAAAATGCTGCAGGTCCGGGGGGTCATTTTTTTTTGCGCAAAACCAAAATGCGTTTCATGTTTTTAGATGGAGTGGAATGATAATAGCCGCATACAGTGATAAAATACGCCACATGAATTTGACAATTTTTAAAGAAAAAAGCTCCAGATCCGCGGTCATCATTTCTGGCGAAAACGCCAAATGTCTTAAATCTATCCAAATTGGCCTGAGTACTTGTTTTTCAATGGAGTGGAATAGGAATAGCCTCAATCAGTGATAAAATATGAAATATAAATTTGAAATTTTTTTCAAAGAAAAAAAATGCAGGTCCGAGGTCTTCATTTTTGCGGAAGACAAAAATGCGTTAATTATAGCCAATTCGGCCTGAGTTCATATTTTTCGGTGGAGTCGAATGATAATAGCCGCATCCAGTGATAAAATATGCCTGCATTTGGGAATTTTTAAAGAAAATAGCTGCCGGTCCGGGGTCATCATTTTGGAGAAAAGTACAGATGTGTTAAATCTGGCCAATTCTGCCTGAGTTCATGATTTTAGATTCAGTGGCATAGGAATGGCCTACTTCAGCGTATACCGTCATAGACGTTTTATGTTATTTACATCGCTATACCGCGTTATACCGCGTTTTGGGACTTATACCGGGATATAACAAGTTATACGTGTCATACGGAGTTTTACGTGCTTTACTGCGGCTTTACGGCATCATGTCACTTAATACGTGTTTTACAGAGATATACTAAGTTATACGTGTCATAACGCATTATACCTTGTTTTACGTGTCATACCGTGTTTTTTCGCGATATACGTGAACAACGCTGTGTAAACGCGGTATGGCTCAGTATGAAAGCTAAAACGCGTCATACCGCCTCTCACCATGTTTTATTACGTTATAGGTGTTATACCGACAAATAACGTGTCATTCCCGTTATACCGCATTTTGTGGTATAACGCGTTGTTCACGGTTCTAACACAAGATATGTATATCATCTGTGTTATAATTGTGAACAACGCGATATTAACGCTGTATAACTCGGTGTTAAACTAAGGAATATGAAATATGAGTTTGAAATTTTTGGCTGAAATAGCTGCAGGTCCGGGGGCGGGTTATTATTTTTTGCGTAAAACCAAAATTCGGCCTGAGTTCATGTTTTTCGATGGAGTGGAATGATAATAGCCGAAAAAAAAAAAAAAAAAATGCGGGTCCTGGGTCATCATTTTTGGAGAACAGTACAGATGTGTTAAATCTGGCCAATTCTGCCTGAGTTCATGATTTTTCCATGGAGTGGCATAGGAATGGCCTACTTCAGCGTATACCGTGTTATACTGAGAAATACCCCTTCATATGCGTTTTACGTGATTTACCTCGCTATACCGCATTATACCGCGTTGTGCGACTTGCTATAACAAGTTATACGTGTCATACCGAGTTTTACGTGCTTTACTGCGGTATACCAAGTTATACGGCGTCATGTAGTTATACGTGTCATAACGCATTATACCGTGTTTTACGTGTCATACCGTGTTATTTCGCGATATACGTCAACAACGCTATGTAAACGCGGTATGGCTCAGTATGAAAGCTAAAACGCGTCATACCGCCTCTCACCATGTTTTATTACGTTATACGTGTTATACGACAAATAGCGTGTCATTCCCGTTATACCGCATTTTGTGGTATAACGCGTTGTTCACGGTTCTAACACAAGATATGTATATCATCTGTGTTATAATTGTGAACAACGCGATATTAACGCTGTATAACTTGGTGTTAAACTAAGGAATATGAAATGTGAATTTGAAATTTTTGGCTGAAAATGCTGCAGGTCCGGGGGGTCATTTTTTTGCGTAAAACCAAATGCGTTTCATGTTTTTAGATGGAGTGGAATGATAATAGCCGCATACAGTGATAAAATATGCCACATGAATTTGACAATTTTTAAAGAAAAAAGCTCCAGATCCGCGGTCATCATTTCTGGCGAAAACGCCAAATGTCTTAAATCTATCCAAATTGGCCTGAGTACTTGTTTTTCAATGGAGTGGAATAGGAATAGCCTCAATCAGTGATAAAATATGAAATATAAATTTGAAATTTTTTTCAAAGAAAAAAAATGCAGGTCCGAGGTCTTCATTTTTGCGTAAGACAAAAATGCGTTAATTATAGCCAATTCGGCCTGAGTTCATATTTTTCGGTGGAGTCGAATGATAATAGCCGCATCCAGTGATAAAATATGCCTGCATTTGGGAATTTTTAAAGAAAATAGCTGCCGGTCCGGGGTCATCATTTTGGAGAAAAGTACAGATGTGTTAAATCTGGCCAATTCTGCCTGAGTTCATGATTTTAGATTCAGTGGCATAGGAATGGCCTACTTCAGCGTACACCGTCATAGACGTTTTATGTTATTTACATCGCTATACCGCGTTATACCGCGTTTTGGGACTTATACCGGGATATAACAAGTTATACGTGTCATACGGAGTTTTACGTGCTTTACTGCGGCTTTACGGCATCATGTCACTTAATACGTGTTTTACAGAGAGTTATACGTTGTTTTACGTATTTTACGTGTTTTACAAGAGTTATACCTTGTTTTACGTGTCATACCGTGTTATTTCGCGATATACGTGAACAACGCTGTGTAAACGCGGTTTGGCTCAGTATGAAAGCTAAAACGCTTCATACCGCCTTATACCATGTTTTATTACGTGATACGTGTTATACGGACATATAGCTTATAGAAAATAGCTGCCGGTCCGGGGTCATCATTTTGGAGAAAAGTACAGATGTGTTAAATCTGGTCAATTCTGCCTGAGTTCATGATTTTAGATTTAGTGGCATAGGAATGGCCTAACTTCAGCGTATACCGTGTTATACTGAGAAATATCCCGTCATAGACGTTTTATGTTATTTACATCGCTATACCGCGTTATACCGCGTTTTGGGACTTATACCGGGATATAACAAGTTATACGGAGTCATACGGAGTTTTACGTGGGGGGGGGGGGGGGGGGGTCATTATTTTTTGCGTAAAACCAAAATGTGTTAAATCTGGCCAATTCTGCCTGAGTTCATGATTTTAGATTCAGTGGCATAGCAATGGCCTACTTCAGCGTATACTGTGTTATACTGAGAAATACCCTTCCATATGCGTTTTACGTGATTTACCTCGCTATACCGCGTTATACCGCGTTTTGCGACTTATACCGGGATATAACAAGTTATACGTGTCATGCCGAGTTTTGCGTGCTTTACTGGGGTTATAACGCGTCATGTCACTTAATACGTGGTCTACAGAGATATACTAAGTTATACGTGTCATAACGCATTATACCTTGTTTTACGTGTCATACCGTTTTATTTCGCGATATACGTGAACAACGCTGTGTAACGGCGGTTTGGCTCACTATGAAAGCTAAAACGCGTCATACCGCCTTATACCATATTTTATTACGTTATACGTGTTATATCAAGAAATAGCTTGTCATTCCCGTTATACCGCATTTCATGGTATAACGCGTTGTTCACGGTTCTAACACAAGATAATATGTATATCATCTGTGTTATAACTGTGAACAACGCCATTATTAACTTTGTATAACTCGGTGTTAAACTGAGAAATATGAAATGTGAATTTGAAATTTTTGGCTGAAAATGCTGCAGGTCCGGGGGTCATTTTTTTTTGCGCAAAACCAAAATGCGTTTCATGTTTTTAGATGGAGTGGAATGATAATAGCCGCATACAGTGATAAAATACGCCACATGAATTTGACAATTTTTAAAGAAAAAAGCTCCAGATCCGCGGTCATCATTTCTGGCGAAAACGCCAAATGTCTTAAATCTATCCAAATTGGCCTGAGTACTTGTTTTTCAATGGAGTGGAATAGGAATAGCCTCAATCAGTGATAAAATATGAAATATAAATTTGAAATTTTTTTCAAAGAAAAAAAATGCAGGTCCGAGGTCTTCATTTTTGCGGAAGACAAAAATGCGTTAATTATAGCCAATTCGGCCTGAGTTCATATTTTTCGGTGGAGTCGAATGATAATAGCCGCATCCAGTGATAAAATATGCCTGCATTTGGGAATTTTTAAAGAAAATAGCTGCCGGTCCGGGGTCATCATTTTGGAGAAAAGTACAGATGTGTTAAATCTGGCCAATTCTGCCTGAGTTCATGATTTTAGATTCAGTGGCATAGGAATGGCCTACTTCAGCGTATACCGTCATAGACGTTTTATGTTATTTACATCGCTATACCGCGTTATACCGCGTTTTGGGACTTATACCGGGATATAACAAGTTATACGTGTCATACGGAGTTTTACGTGCTTTACTGCGGCTTTACGGCATCATGTCACTTAATACGTGTTTTACAGAGATATACTAAGTTATACGTGTCATAACGCATTATACCTTGTTTTACGTGTCATACCGTGTTTTTTCGCGATATACGTGAACAACGCTGTGTAAACGCGGTATGGCTCAGTATGAAAGCTAAAACGCGTCATACCGCCTCTCACCATGTTTTATTACGTTATAGGTGTTATACCGACAAATAACGTGTCATTCCCGTTATACCGCATTTTGTGGTATAACGCGTTGTTCACGGTTCTAACACAAGATATGTATATCATCTGTGTTATAATTGTGAACAACGCGATATTAACGCTGTATAACTCGGTGTTAAACTAAGGAATATGAATATGAGTTTGAAATTTTTGGCTGAAATAGCTGCAGGTCCGGGGGCGGGTTATTATTTTTTGCGTAAAACCAAATTCGGCCTGAGTTCATGTTTTTCGATGGAGTGGAATGATAATAGCCGAAAAAAAAAAAAAAAAAAATGCGGGTCCTGGGTCATCATTTTTGGAGAACAGTACAGATGTGTTAAATCTGGCCAATTCTGCCTGAGTTCATGATTTTTCCATGGAGTGGCATAGGAATGGCCTACTTCAGCGTATACCGTGTTATACTGAGAAATACCCCTTCATATGCGTTTTACGTGATTTACCTCGCTATACCGCATTATACCGCGTTGTGCGACTTGCTATAACAAGTTATACGTGTCATACCGAGTTTTACGTGCTTTACTGCGGTATACCAAGTTATACGGCGTCATGTAGTTATACGTGTCATAACGCATTATACCGTGTTTTACGTGTCATACCGTGTTATTTCGCGATATACGTCAACAACGCTATGTAAACGCGGTATGGCTCAGTATGAAAGCTAAAACGCGTCATACCGCCTCTCACCATGTTTTATTACGTTATACGTGTTATACCGACAAATAGCGTGTCATTCCCGTTATACCGCATTTTGTGGTATAACGCGTTGTTCACGGTTCTAACACAAGATATGTATATCATCTGTGTTATAATTGTGAACAACGCGATATTAACGCTGTATAACTTGGTGTTAAACTAAGGAATATGAAATGTGAATTTGAAATTTTTGGCTGAAAATGCTGCAGGTCCGGGGGGTCATTTTTTTGCGTAAAACCAAAATGCGTTTCATGTTTTTAGATGGAGTGGAATGATAATAGCCGCATACAGTGATAAAATATGCCACATGAATTTGACAATTTTTAAAGAAAAAAGCTCCAGATCCGCGGTCATCATTTCTGGCGAAAACGCCAAATGTCTTAAATCTATCCAAATTGGCCTGAGTACTTGTTTTTCAATGGAGTGGAATAGGAATAGCCTCAATCAGTGATAAAATATGAAATATAAATTTGAAATTTTTTTCAAAGAAAAAAAATGCAGGTCCGAGGTCTTCATTTTTGCGTAAGACAAAAATGCGTTAATTATAGCCAATTCGGCCTGAGTTCATATTTTTCGGTGGAGTCGAATGATAATAGCCGCATCCAGTGATAAAATATGCCTGCATTTGGGAATTTTTAAAGAAAATAGCTGCCGGTCCGGGGTCATCATTTTGGAGAAAAGTACAGATGTGTTAAATCTGGCCAATTCTGCCTGAGTTCATGATTTTAGATTCAGTGGCATAGGAATGGCCTACTTCAGCGTACACCGTCATAGACGTTTTATGTTATTTACATCGCTATACCGCGTTATACCGCGTTTTGGGACTTATACCGGGATATAACAAGTTATACGTGTCATACGGAGTTTTACGTGCTTTACTGCGGCTTTACGGCATCATGTCACTTAATACGTGTTTTACAGAGAGTTATACGTTGTTTTACGTATTTTACGTGTTTTACAAGAGTTATACCTTGTTTTACGTGTCATACCGTGTTATTTCGCGATATACGTGAACAACGCTGTGTAAACGCGGTTTGGCTCAGTATGAAAGCTAAAACGCTTCATACCGCCTTATACCATGTTTTATTACGTGATACGTGTTATACGGACATATAGCTTATAGAAAATAGCTGCCGGTCCGGGGTCATCATTTTGGAGAAAAGTACAGATGTGTTAAATCTGGTCAATTCTGCCTGAGTTCATGATTTTAGATTCAGTGGCATAGGAATGGCCTACTTCAGCGTATACCGTGTTATACTGAGAAATATCCCGTCATAGACGTTTTATGTTATTTACATCGCTATACCGCGTTATACCGCGTTTTGGGACTTATACCGGGATATAACAAGTTATACGGAGTCATACGGAGTTTTACGTGGGGGGGGGGGGGGGGGGGGTCATTATTTTTTGCGTAAAACCAAAATGTGTTAAATCTGGCCAATTCTGCCTGAGTTCATGATTTTAGATTCAGTGGCATAGCAATGGCCTACTTCAGCGTATACTGTGTTATACTGAGAAATACCCTTCCATATGCGTTTTACGTGATTTACCTCGCTATACCGCGTTATACCGCGTTTTGCGACTTATACCGGGATATAACAAGTTATACGTGTCATGCCGAGTTTTGCGTGCTTTACTGGGGTTATAACGCGTCATGTCACTTAATACGTGGTCTACAGAGATATACTAAGTTATACGTGTCATAACGCATTATACCTTGTTTTACGTGTCATACCGTTTTATTTCGCGATATACGTGAACAACGCTGTGTAACGGCGGTTTGGCTCACTATGAAAGCTAAAACGCGTCATACCGCCTTATACCATATTTTATTACGTTATACGTGTTATATCAAGAAATAGCTTGTCATTCCCGTTATACCGCATTTCATGGTATAACGCGTTGTTCACGGTTCTAACACAAGATAATATGTATATACATCTGTGTTATAACTGTGAACAACGCCATTATTAACTTTGTATAACTCGGTGTTAAACTGAGAAATATGAAATGTGAATTTGAAATTTGTTTTGAAATGCGTTTCATGTTTTTAGATGGAGTGGAATGATAATAGCCGCATACAGTGATAAAATATGCCACATGAATTTGACAATTTTTAAAGAAAAAAGCTCCAGATCCGCGGTCATCATTTCTGGCGAAAACGCCAAATGTCTTAAATCTATCCAAATTGGCCTGAGTACTTGTTTTTCAATGGAGTGGAATAGGAATAGCCTCAATCAGTGATAAAATATGAAATATAAATTTGAAATTTTTTTCAAAGAAAAAAAATGCAGGTCCGAGGTCTTCATTTTTGCGTAAGACAAAAATGCGTTAATTATAGCCAATTCGGCCTGAGTTCATATTTTTCGGTGGAGTCGAATGATAATAGCCGCATCCAGTGATAAAATATGCCTGCATTTGGGAATTTTTAAAGAAAATAGCTGCCGGTCCGGGGTCATCATTTTGGAGAAAAGTACAGATGTGTTAAATCTGGCCAATTCTGCCTGAGTTCATGATTTTAGATTCAGTGGCATAGGAATGGCCTACTTCAGCGTACACCGTCATAGACGTTTTATGTTATTTACATCGCTATACCGCGTTATACCGCGTTTTGGGACTTATACCGGGATATAACAAGTTATACGTGTCATACGGAGTTTTACGTGCTTTACTGCGGCTTTACGGCATCATGTCACTTAATACGTGTTTTACAGAGAGTTATACGTTGTTTTACGTATTTTACGTGTTTTACAAGAGTTATACCTTGTTTTACGTGTCATACCGTGTTATTTCGCGATATACGTGAACAACGCTGTGTAAACGCGGTTTGGCTCAGTATGAAAGCTAAAACGCTTCATACCGCCTTATACCATGTTTTATTACGTGATACGTGTTATACGGACATATAGCTTATAGAAAATAGCTGCCGGTCCGGGGTCATCATTTTGGAGAAAAGTACAGATGTGTTAAATCTGGTCAATTCTGCCTGAGTTCATGATTTTAGATTTAGTGGCATAGGAATGGCCTAACTTCAGCGTATACCGTGTTATACTGAGAAATATCCCGTCATAGACGTTTTATGTTATTTACATCGCTATACCGCGTTATACCGCGTTTTGGGACTTATACCGGGATATAACAAGTTATACGGAGTCATACGGAGTTTTACGTGGGGGGGGGGGGGGGGGGGGGGTCATTATTTTTTGCGTAAAACCAAAATGTGTTAAATCTGGCCAATTCTGCCTGAGTTCATGATTTTAGATTCAGTGGCATAGCAATGGCCTACTTCAGCGTATACTGTGTTATACTGAGAAATACCCTTCCATATGCGTTTTACGTGATTTACCTCGCTATACCGCGTTATACCGCGTTTTGCGACTTATACCGGGATATAACAAGTTATACGTGTCATGCCGAGTTTTGCGTGCTTTACTGGGGTTATAACGCGTCATGTCACTTAATACGTGGTCTACAGAGATATACTAAGTTATACGTGTCATAACGCATTATACCTTGTTTTACGTGTCATACCGTTTTATTTCGCGATATACGTGAACAACGCTGTGTAACGGCGGTTTGGCTCACTATGAAAGCTAAAACGCGTCATACCGCCTTATACCATATTTTATTACGTTATACGTGTTATATCAAGAAATAGCTTGTCATTCCCGTTATACCGCATTTCATGGTATAACGCGTTGTTCACGGTTCTAACACAAGATAATATGTATATCATCTGTGTTATAACTGTGAACAACGCCATTATTAACTTTGTATAACTCGGTGTTAAACTGAGAAATATGAAATGTGAATTTGAAATTTTTGGCTGAAAATGCTGCAGGTCCGGGGGGTCATTTTTTTTGCGCAAAACCAAAATGCGTTTCATGTTTTTAGATGGAGTGGAATGATAATAGCCGCATACAGTGATAAAATACGCCACATGAATTTGACAATTTTTAAAGAAAAAAGCTCCAGATCCGCGGTCATCATTTCTGGCGAAAACGCCAAATGTCTTAAATCTATCCAAATTGGCCTGAGTACTTGTTTTTCAATGGAGTGGAATAGGAATAGCCTCAATCAGTGATAAAATATGAAATATAAATTTGAAATTTTTTTCAAAGAAAAAAAATGCAGGTCCGAGGTCTTCATTTTTGCGGAAGACAAAAATGCGTTAATTATAGCCAATTCGGCCTGAGTTCATATTTTTCGGTGGAGTCGAATGATAATAGCCGCATCCAGTGATAAAATATGCCTGCATTTGGGAATTTTTAAAGAAAATAGCTGCCGGTCCGGGGTCATCATTTTGGAGAAAAGTACAGATGTGTTAAATCTGGCCAATTCTGCCTGAGTTCATGATTTTAGATTCAGTGGCATAGGAATGGCCTACTTCAGCGTATACCGTCATAGACGTTTTATGTTATTTACATCGCTATACCGCGTTATACCGCGTTTTGGGACTTATACCGGGATATAACAAGTTATACGGAGTCATACGGAGTTTTACGTGGGGGGGGGGGGGGGGGGTCATTATTTTTGCGTAAAACCAAAATGTGTTAAATCTGGCCAATTCTGCCTGAGTTCATGATTTTAGATTCAGTGGCATAGCAATGGCCTACTTCAGCGTATACTGTGTTATACTGAGAAATACCCTTCCATATGCGTTTTACGTGATTTACCTCGCTATACCGCGTTATACCGCGTTTTGCGACTTATACCGGGATATAACAAGTTATACGTGTCATGCCGAGTTTTGCGTGCTTTACTGGGGTTATAACGCGTCATGTCACTTAATACGTGGTCTACAGAGATATACTAAGTTATACGTGTCATAACGCATTATACCTTGTTTTACGTGTCATACCGTTTTATTTCGCGATATACGTGAACAACGCTGTGTAACGGCGGTTTGGCTCACTATGAAAGCTAAAACGCGTCATACCGCCTTATACCATATTTTATTACGTTATACGTGTTATATCAAGAAATAGCTTGTCATTCCCGTTATACCGCATTTCATGGTATAACGCGTTGTTCACGGTTCTAACACAAGATAATATGTATATACATCTGTGTTATAACTGTGAACAACGCCATTATTAACTTTGTATAACTCGGTGTTAAACTGAGAAATATGAAATGTGAATTTGAAATTTGTTTTGAAATGCGTTTCATGTTTTTAGATGGAGTGGAATGATAATAGCCGCATACAGTGATAAAATATGCCACATGAATTTGACAATTTTTAAAGAAAAAAGCTCCAGATCCGCGGTCATCATTTCTGGCGAAAACGCCAAATGTCTTAAATCTATCCAAATTGGCCTGAGTACTTGTTTTTCAATGGAGTGGAATAGGAATAGCCTCAATCAGTGATAAAATATGAAATATAAATTTGAAATTTTTTTCAAAGAAAAAAAATGCAGGTCCGAGGTCTTCATTTTTGCGTAAGACAAAAATGCGTTAATTATAGCCAATTCGGCCTGAGTTCATATTTTTCGGTGGAGTCGAATGATAATAGCCGCATCCAGTGATAAAATATGCCTGCATTTGGGAATTTTTAAAGAAAATAGCTGCCGGTCCGGGGTCATCATTTTGGAGAAAAGTACAGATGTGTTAAATCTGGCCAATTCTGCCTGAGTTCATGATTTTAGATTCAGTGGCATAGGAATGGCCTACTTCAGCGTACACCGTCATAGACGTTTTATGTTATTTACATCGCTATACCGCGTTATACCGCGTTTTGGGACTTATACCGGGATATAACAAGTTATACGTGTCATACGGAGTTTTACGTGCTTTACTGCGGCTTTACGGCATCATGTCACTTAATACGTGTTTTACAGAGAGTTATACGTTGTTTTACGTATTTTACGTGTTTTACAAGAGTTATACCTTGTTTTACGTGTCATACCGTGTTATTTCGCGATATACGTGAACAACGCTGTGTAAACGCGGTTTGGCTCAGTATGAAAGCTAAAACGCTTCATACCGCCTTATACCATGTTTTATTACGTGATACGTGTTATACGGACATATAGCTTATAGAAAATAGCTGCCGGTCCGGGGTCATCATTTTGGAGAAAAGTACAGATGTGTTAAATCTGGTCAATTCTGCCTGAGTTCATGATTTTAGATTTAGTGGCATAGGAATGGCCTAACTTCAGCGTATACCGTGTTATACTGAGAAATATCCCGTCATAGACGTTTTATGTTATTTACATCGCTATACCGCGTTATACCGCGTTTTGGGACTTATACCGGGATATAACAAGTTATACGGAGTCATACGGAGTTTTACGTGGGGGGGGGGGGGGGGGGTCATTATTTTTTGCGTAAAACCAAAATGTGTTAAATCTGGCCAATTCTGCCTGAGTTCATGATTTTAGATTCAGTGGCATAGCAATGGCCTACTTCAGCGTATACTGTGTTATACTGAGAAATACCCTTCCATATGCGTTTTACGTGATTTACCTCGCTATACCGCGTTATACCGCGTTTTGCGACTTATACCGGGATATAACAAGTTATACGTGTCATGCCGAGTTTTGCGTGCTTTACTGGGGTTATAACGCGTCATGTCACTTAATACGTGGTCTACAGAGATATACTAAGTTATACGTGTCATAACGCATTATACCTTGTTTTACGTGTCATACCGTTTTATTTCGCGATATACGTGAACAACGCTGTGTAACGGCGGTTTGGCTCACTATGAAAGCTAAAACGCGTCATACCGCCTTATACCATATTTTATTACGTTATACGTGTTATATCAAGAAATAGCTTGTCATTCCCGTTATACCGCATTTCATGGTATAACGCGTTGTTCACGGTTCTAACACAAGATAATATGTATATCATCTGTGTTATAACTGTGAACAACGCCATTATTAACTTTGTATAACTCGGTGTTAAACTGAGAAATATGAAATGTGAATTTGAAATTGGCTGAAAATGCTTGGGGGGTCAAAACCAAAATGCGTTTCATGTTTTTAGATGGAGTGGAATGATAATAGCCGCATACAGTGATAAAATACGCCACATGAATTTGACAATTTTTAAAGAAAAAAGCTCCAGATCCGCGGTCATCATTTCTGGCGAAAACGCCAAATGTCTTAAATCTATCCAAATTGGCCTGAGTACTTGTTTTTCAATGGAGTGGAATAGGAATAGCCTCAATCAGTGATAAAATATGAAATATAAATTTGAAATTTTTTTCAAAGAAAAAAAATGCAGGTCCGAGGTCTTCATTTTTGCGGAAGACAAAAATGCGTTAATTATAGCCAATTCGGCCTGAGTTCATATTTTTCGGTGGAGTCGAATGATAATAGCCGCATCCAGTGATAAAATATGCCTGCATTTGGGAATTTTTAAAGAAAATAGCTGCCGGTCCGGGGTCATCATTTTGGAGAAAAGTACAGATGTGTTAAATCTGGCCAATTCTGCCTGAGTTCATGATTTTAGATTCAGTGGCATAGGAATGGCCTACTTCAGCGTATACCGTCATAGACGTTTTATGTTATTTACATCGCTATACCGCGTTATACCGCGTTTTGGGACTTATACCGGGATATAACAAGTTATACGTGTCATACGGAGTTTTACGTGCTTTACTGCGGCTTTACGGCATCATGTCACTTAATACGTGTTTTACAGAGATATACTAAGTTATACGTGTCATAACGCATTATACCTTGTTTTACGTGTCATACCGTGTTTTTTCGCGATATACGTGAACAACGCTGTGTAAACGCGGTATGGCTCAGTATGAAAGCTAAAACGCGTCATACCGCCTCTCACCATGTTTTATTACGTTATAGGTGTTATACCGACAAATAACGTGTCATTCCCGTTATACCGCATTTTGTGGTATAACGCGTTGTTCACGGTTCTAACACAAGATATGTATATCATCTGTTTATAATTGTGAACAACGCGATATTAACGCTGTATAACTCGGTGTTAAACTAAGGAATATGAAATATGAGTTTGAAATTTTTGGCTGAAATAGCTGCAGGTCCGGGGGCGGGTTATTATTTTTTGGTAAAACCAAAATTCGGCCTGAGTTCATGTTTCGATGGAGTGGAGTAATAGCCGAAAAAAAAAAAAAAAAAATGGGGGGGGGGGGGGTCATCATTTTTGGAGAACAGTACAGATGTGTTAAATCTGGCCAATTCTGCCTGAGTTCATGATTTTTCGATGGAGTGGCATAGGAATGGCCTACTTCAGCGTATACCGTGTTATACTGAGAAATACCCCTTCATATGCGTTTTACGTGATTTACCTCGCTATACCGCATTATACCGCGTTGTGCGACTTGCTATAACAAGTTATACGTGTCATACCGAGTTTTACGTGCTTTACTGCGGTATACCAAGTTATACGGCGTCATGTAGTTATACGTGTCATAACGCATTATACCGTGTTTTACGTGTCATACCGTGTTATTTCGCGATATACGTCAACAACGCTATGTAAACGCGGTTTGGCTCAGTATGAAAGCTAAAACGCGTCATACCGCCTCTCACCATGTTTTATTACGTTATACGTGTTATACCGACAAATAGCGTGTCATTCCCGTTATACCGCATTTTGTGGTATAACGCGTTGTTCACGGTTCTAACACAAGATATGTATATCATCTGTGTTATAATTGTGAACAACGCGATATTAACGCTGTATAACTCGGTGTTAAACTAAGGAATATGAAATGTGAATTTGAAATTTTTGGCTGAAAATGCTGCAGGTCCGGGGGGTCATTTTTTTGCGTAAAACCAAAATGCGTTTCATGTTTTTAGATGGAGTGGAATGATAATAGCCGCATACAGTGATAAAATATGCCACATGAATTTGACAATTTTTAAAGAAAAAAGCTCCAGATCCGCGGTCATCATTTCTGGCGAAAACGCCAAATGTCTTAAATCTATCCAAATTGGCCTGAGTACTTGTTTTTCAATGGAGTGGAATAGGAATAGCCTCAATCAGTGATAAAATATGAAATATAAATTTGAAATTTTTTTCAAAGAAAAAAAATGCAGGTCCGAGGTCTTCATTTTTGCGTAAGACAAAAATGCGTTAATTATAGCCAATTCGGCCTGAGTTCATATTTTTCGGTGGAGTCGAATGATAATAGCCGCATCCAGTGATAAAATATGCCTGCATTTGGGAATTTTTAAAGAAAATAGCTGCCGGTCCGGGGTCATCATTTTGGAGAAAAGTACAGATGTGTTAAATCTGGCCAATTCTGCCTGAGTTCATGATTTTAGATTCAGTGGCATAGGAATGGCCTACTTCAGCGTACACCGTCATAGACGTTTTATGTTATTTACATCGCTATACCGCGTTATACCGCGTTTTGGGACTTATACCGGGATATAACAAGTTATACGTGTCATACGGAGTTTTACGTGCTTTACTGCGGCTTTACGGCATCATGTCACTTAATACGTGTTTTACAGAGAGTTATACGTTGTTTTACGTATTTTACGTGTTTTACAAGAGTTATACCTTGTTTTACGTGTCATACCGTGTTATTTCGCGATATACGTGAACAACGCTGTGTAAACGCGGTTTGGCTCAGTATGAAAGCTAAAACGCTTCATACCGCCTTATACCATGTTTTATTACGTGATACGTGTTATACGGACATATAGCTTATAGAAAATAGCTGCCGGTCCGGGGTCATCATTTTGGAGAAAAGTACAGATGTGTTAAATCTGGTCAATTCTGCCTGAGTTCATGATTTTAGATTCAGTGGCATAGGAATGGCCTACTTCAGCGTATACCGTGTTATACTGAGAAATATCCCGTCATAGACGTTTTATGTTATTTACATCGCTATACCGCGTTATACCGCGTTTTGGGACTTATACCGCGTTTTTTACGGATTATACCTGATATGATTTTAGATTCAGTGGCATAGCAATGGCCTACTTCAGCGTATACTGTGTTATACTGAGAAATACCCTTCCATATGCGTTTTACGTGATTTACCTCGCTATACCGCGTTATACCGCGTTTTGCGACTTATACCGGGGGTTTTGCGTGCTTTACTGGGGTTATAACGCGTCATGTCACTTAATACGTGGTCTACAGAGATATACTAAGTTATACGTGTCATAACGCATTATACCTTGTTTTACGTGTCATACCGTTTTATTTCGCGATATACGTGAACAACGCTGTGTAACGGCGGTTTGGCTCACTATGAAAGCTAAAACGCGTCATACCGCCTTATACCATATTTTATTACGTTATACGTGTTATATCAAGAAATAGCTTGTCATTCCCGTTATACCGCATTTCATGGTATAACGCGTTGTTCACGGTTCTAACACAAGATAATATGTATATACATCTGTGTTATAACTGTGAACAACGCCATTATTAACTTTGTATAACTCGGTGTTAAACTGAGAAATATGAAATGTGAATTTGAAATTTGTTTTGAAATGCGTTTCATGTTTTTAGATGGAGTGGAATGATAATAGCCGCATACAGTGATAAAATATGCCACATGAATTTGACAATTTTTAAAGAAAAAAGCTCCAGATCCGCGGTCATCATTTCTGGCGAAAACGCCAAATGTCTTAAATCTATCCAAATTGGCCTGAGTACTTGTTTTTCAATGGAGTGGAATAGGAATAGCCTCAATCAGTGATAAAATATGAAATATAAATTTGAAATTTTTTTCAAAGAAAAAAAATGCAGGTCCGAGGTCTTCATTTTTGCGTAAGACAAAAATGCGTTAATTATAGCCAATTCGGCCTGAGTTCATATTTTTCGGTGGAGTCGAATGATAATAGCCGCATCCAGTGATAAAATATGCCTGCATTTGGGAATTTTTAAAGAAAATAGCTGCCGGTCCGGGGTCATCATTTTGGAGAAAAGTACAGATGTGTTAAATCTGGCCAATTCTGCCTGAGTTCATGATTTTAGATTCAGTGGCATAGGAATGGCCTACTTCAGCGTACACCGTCATAGACGTTTTATGTTATTTACATCGCTATACCGCGTTATACCGCGTTTTGGGACTTATACCGGGATATAACAAGTTATACGTGTCATACGGAGTTTTACGTGCTTTACTGCGGCTTTACGGCATCATGTCACTTAATACGTGTTTTACAGAGAGTTATACGTTGTTTTACGTATTTTACGTGTTTTACAAGAGTTATACCTTGTTTTACGTGTCATACCGTGTTATTTCGCGATATACGTGAACAACGCTGTGTAAACGCGGTTTGGCTCAGTATGAAAGCTAAAACGCTTCATACCGCCTTATACCATGTTTTATTACGTGATACGTGTTATACGGACATATAGCTTATAGAAAATAGCTGCCGGTCCGGGGTCATCATTTTGGAGAAAAGTACAGATGTGTTAAATCTGGTCAATTCTGCCTGAGTTCATGATTTTAGATTTAGTGGCATAGGAATGGCCTAACTTCAGCGTATACCGTGTTATACTGAGAAATATCCCGTCATAGACGTTTTATGTTATTTACATCGCTATACCGCGTTATACCGCGTTTTGGGACTTATACCGGGATATAACAAGTTATACGGAGTCATACGGAGTTTTACGTGGGGGGGGGGGGGGGGGGGGGGTCATTATTTTTTGCGTAAAACCAAAATGTGTTAAATCTGGCCAATTCTGCCTGAGTTCATGATTTTAGATTCAGTGGCATAGCAATGGCCTACTTCAGCGTATACTGTGTTATACTGAGAAATACCCTTCCATATGCGTTTTACGTGATTTACCTCGCTATACCGCGTTATACCGCGTTTTGCGACTTATACCGGGATATAACAAGTTATACGTGTCATGCCGAGTTTTGCGTGCTTTACTGGGGTTATAACGCGTCATGTCACTTAATACGTGGTCTACAGAGATATACTAAGTTATACGTGTCATAACGCATTATACCTTGTTTTACGTGTCATACCGTTTTATTTCGCGATATACGTGAACAACGCTGTGTAACGGCGGTTTGGCTCACTATGAAAGCTAAAACGCGTCATACCGCCTTATACCATATTTTATTACGTTATACGTGTTATATCAAGAAATAGCTTGTCATTCCCGTTATACCGCATTTCATGGTATAACGCGTTGTTCACGGTTCTAACACAAGATAATATGTATATCATCTGTGTTATAACTGTGAACAACGCCATTATTAACTTTGTATAACTCGGTGTTAAACTGAGAAATATGAAATGTGAATTTGAAATTTTTGGCTGAAAATGCTGCAGGTCCGGGGGGTCATTTTTTTTTGCGCAAAACCAAAATGCGTTTCATGTTTTTAGATGGAGTGGAATGATAATAGCCGCATACAGTGATAAAATACGCCACATGAATTTGACAATTTTTAAAGAAAAAAGCTCCAGATCCGCGGTCATCATTTCTGGCGAAAACGCCAAATGTCTTAAATCTATCCAAATTGGCCTGAGTACTTGTTTTTCAATGGAGTGGAATAGGAATAGCCTCAATCAGTGATAAAATATGAAATATAAATTTGAAATTTTTTTCAAAGAAAAAAAATGCAGGTCCGAGGTCTTCATTTTTGCGGAAGACAAAAATGCGTTAATTATAGCCAATTCGGCCTGAGTTCATATTTTTCGGTGGAGTCGAATGATAATAGCCGCATCCAGTGATAAAATATGCCTGCATTTGGGAATTTTTAAAGAAAATAGCTGCCGGTCCGGGGTCATCATTTTGGAGAAAAGTACAGATGTGTTAAATCTGGCCAATTCTGCCTGAGTTCATGATTTTAGATTCAGTGGCATAGGAATGGCCTACTTCAGCGTATACCGTCATAGACGTTTTATGTTATTTACATCGCTATACCGCGTTATACCGCGTTTTGGGACTTATACCGGGATATAACAAGTTATACGTGTCATACGGAGTTTTACGTGCTTTACTGCGGCTTTACGGCATCATGTCACTTAATACGTGTTTTACAGAGATATACTAAGTTATACGTGTCATAACGCATTATACCTTGTTTTACGTGTCATACCGTGTTTTTTCGCGATATACGTGAACAACGCTGTGTAAACGCGGTATGGCTCAGTATGAAAGCTAAAACGCGTCATACCGCCTCTCACCATGTTTTATTACGTTATAGGTGTTATACCGACAAATAACGTGTCATTCCCGTTATACCGCATTTTGTGGTATAACGCGTTGTTCACGGTTCTAACACAAGATATGTATATCATCTGTGTTATAATTGTGAACAACGCGATATTAACGCTGTATAACTCGGTGTTAAACTAAGGAATATGAAATATGAGTTTGAAATTTTTGGCTGAAATAGCTGCAGGTCCGGGGGCGGGTTATTATTTTTTGCGTAAAACCAAAATTCGGCCTGAGTTCATGTTTTTCGATGGAGTGGAATGATAATAGCCGAAAAAAAAAAAAAAAAAATGCGGGTCCTGGGTCATCATTTTTGGAGAACAGTACAGATGTGTTAAATCTGGCCAATTCTGCCTGAGTTCATGATTTTTCCATGGAGTGGCATAGGAATGGCCTACTTCAGCGTATACCGTGTTATACTGAGAAATACCCCTTCATATGCGTTTTACGTGATTTACCTCGCTATACCGCATTATACCGCGTTGTGCGACTTGCTATAACAAGTTATACGTGTCATACCGAGTTTTACGTGCTTTACTGCGGTATACCAAGTTATACGCGTCATGTAGTTATACGTGTCATAACGCATTATACCGTGTTTTACGTGTCATACCGTGTTATTTCGCGATATACGTCAACAACGCTATGTAAACGCGGTATGGCTCAGTATGAAAGCTAAAACGCGTCATACCGCCTCTCACCATGTTTTATTACGTTATACGTGTTATACCGACAAATAGCGTGTCATTCCCGTTATACCGCATTTTGTGGTATAACGCGTTGTTCACGGTTCTAACACAAGATATGTATATCATCTGTGTTATAATTGTGAACAACGCGATATTAACGCTGTATAACTTGGTGTTAAACTAAGGAATATGAAATGTGAATTTGAAATTTTTGGCTGAAAATGCTGCAGGTCCGGGGGGTCATTTTTTTGCGTAAAACCAAAATGCGTTTCATGTTTTTAGATGGAGTGGAATGATAATAGCCGCATACAGTGATAAAATATGCACATGAATTTGACAATTTTTAAAGAAAAAAGCTCCAGATCCGCGGTCATCATTTCTGGCGAAAACGCCAAATGTCTTAAATCTATCCAAATTGGCCTGAGTACTTGTTTTTCAATGGAGTGGAATAGGAATAGCCTCAATCAGTGATAAAATATGAAATATAAATTTGAAATTTTTTTCAAAGAAAAAAAATGCAGGTCCGAGGTCTTCATTTTTGCGTAAGACAAAAATGCGTTAATTATAGCCAATTCGGCCTGAGTTCATATTTTTCGGTGGAGTCGAATGATAATAGCCGCATCCAGTGATAAAATATGCCTGCATTTGGGAATTTTTAAAGAAAATAGCTGCCGGTCCGGGGTCATCATTTTGGAGAAAAGTACAGATGTGTTAAATCTGGCCAATTCTGCCTGAGTTCATGATTTTAGATTCAGTGGCATAGGAATGGCCTACTTCAGCGTACACCGTCATAGACGTTTTATGTTATTTACATCGCTATACCGCGTTATACCGCGTTTTGGGACTTATACCGGGATATAACAAGTTATACGTGTCATACGGAGTTTTACGTGCTTTACTGCGGCTTTACGGCATCATGTCACTTAATACGTGTTTTACAGAGAGTTATACGTTGTTTTACGTATTTTACGTGTTTTACAAGAGTTATACCTTGTTTTACGTGTCATACCGTGTTATTTCGCGATATACGTGAACAACGCTGTGTAAACGCGGTTTGGCTCAGTATGAAAGCTAAAACGCTTCATACCGCCTTATACCATGTTTTATTACGTGATACGTGTTATACGGACATATAGCTTATAGAAAATAGCTGCCGGTCCGGGGTCATCATTTTGGAGAAAAGTACAGATGTGTTAAATCTGGTCAATTCTGCCTGAGTTCATGATTTTAGATTCAGTGGCATAGGAATGGCCTACTTCAGCGTATACCGTGTTATACTGAGAAATATCCCGTCATAGACGTTTTATGTTATTTACATCGCTATACCGCGTTATACCGCGTTTTGGGACTTATACCGGGATATAACAAGTTATACGGAGTCATACGGAGTTTTACGTGGGGGGGGGGGGGGGGGGGGGGTCATTATTTTTTGCGTAAAACCAAATGTGTTAAATCTGGCCAATTCTGCCTGAGTTCATGATTTTAGATTCAGTGGCATAGCAATGGCCTACTTCAGCGTATACTGTGTTATACTGAGAAATACCCTTCCATATGCGTTTTACGTGATTTACCTCGCTATACCGCGTTATACCGCGTTTTGCGACTTATACGGGATATAACAAGTTATACGTGTCATGCCGAGTTTTGCGTGCTTTACTGGGGTTATAACGCGTCATGTCACTTAATACGTGGTCTACAGAGATATACTAAGTTATACGTGTCATAACGCATTATACCTTGTTTTACGTGTCATACCGTTTTATTTCGCGATATACGTGAACAACGCTGTGTAACGGCGGTTTGGCTCACTATGAAAGCTAAAACGCGTCATACCGCCTTATACCATATTTTATTACGTTATACGTGTTATATCAAGAAATAGCTTGTCATTCCCGTTATACCGCATTTCATGGTATAACGCGTTGTTCACGGTTCTAACACAAGATAATATGTATATACATCTGTGTTATAACTGTGAACAACGCCATTATTAACTTTGTATAACTCGGTGTTAAACTGAGAAATATGAAATGTGAATTTGAAATTTGTTTTGAAATGCGTTTCATGTTTTTAGATGGAGTGGAATGATAATAGCCGCATACAGTGATAAAATATGCCACATGAATTTGACAATTTTTAAAGAAAAAAGCTCCAGATCCGCGGTCATCATTTCTGGCGAAAACGCCAAATGTCTTAAATCTATCCAAATTGGCCTGAGTACTTGTTTTTCAATGGAGTGGAATAGGAATAGCCTCAATCAGTGATAAAATATGAAATATAAATTTGAAATTTTTTTCAAAGAAAAAAAATGCAGGTCCGAGGTCTTCATTTTTGCGTAAGACAAAAATGCGTTAATTATAGCCAATTCGGCCTGAGTTCATATTTTTCGGTGGAGTCGAATGATAATAGCCGCATCCAGTGATAAAATATGCCTGCATTTGGGAATTTTTAAAGAAAATAGCTGCCGGTCCGGGGTCATCATTTTGGAGAAAAGTACAGATGTGTTAAATCTGGCCAATTCTGCCTGAGTTCATGATTTTAGATTCAGTGGCATAGGAATGGCCTACTTCAGCGTACACCGTCATAGACGTTTTATGTTATTTACATCGCTATACCGCGTTATACCGCGTTTTGGGACTTATACCGGGATATAACAAGTTATACGTGTCATACGGAGTTTTACGTGCTTTACTGCGGCTTTACGGCATCATGTCACTTAATACGTGTTTTACAGAGAGTTATACGTTGTTTTACGTATTTTACGTGTTTTACAAGAGTTATACCTTGTTTTACGTGTCATACCGTGTTATTTCGCGATATACGTGAACAACGCTGTGTAAACGCGGTTTGGCTCAGTATGAAAGCTAAAACGCTTCATACCGCCTTATACCATGTTTTATTACGTGATACGTGTTATACGGACATATAGCTTATAGAAAATAGCTGCCGGTCCGGGGTCATCATTTTGGAGAAAAGTACAGATGTGTTAAATCTGGTCAATTCTGCCTGAGTTCATGATTTTAGATTTAGTGGCATAGGAATGGCCTAACTTCAGCGTATACCGTGTTATACTGAGAAATATCCCGTCATAGACGTTTTATGTTATTTACATCGCTATACCGCGTTATACCGCGTTTTGGGACTTATACCGGGATATAACAAGTTATACGGAGTCATACGGAGTTTTACGTGGGGGGGGGGGGGGGGGGGGGGTCATTATTTTTTGCGTAAAACCAAAATGTGTTAAATCTGGCCAATTCTGCCTGAGTTCATGATTTTAGATTCAGTGGCATAGCAATGGCCTACTTCAGCGTATACTGTGTTATACTGAGAAATACCCTTCCATATGCGTTTTACGTGATTTACCTCGCTATACCGCGTTATACCGCGTTTTGCGACTTATACCGGGATATAACAAGTTATACGTGTCATGCCGAGTTTTGCGTGCTTTACTGGGGTTATAACGCGTCATGTCACTTAATACGTGGTCTACAGAGATATACTAAGTTATACGTGTCATAACGCATTATACCTTGTTTTACGTGTCATACCGTTTTATTTCGCGATATACGTGAACAACGCTGTGTAACGGCGGTTTGGCTCACTATGAAAGCTAAAACGCGTCATACCGCCTTATACCATATTTTATTACGTTATACGTGTTATATCAAGAAATAGCTTGTCATTCCCGTTATACCGCATTTCATGGTATAACGCGTTGTTCACGGTTCTAACACAAGATAATATGTATATCATCTGTGTTATAACTGTGAACAACGCCATTATTAACTTTGTATAACTCGGTGTTAAACTGAGAAATATGAAATGTGAATTTGAAATTTTTGGCTGAAAATGCTGCAGGTCCGGGGGGTCATTTTTTTTTGCGCAAAACCAAAATGCGTTTCATGTTTTTAGATGGAGTGGAATGATAATAGCCGCATACAGTGATAAAATACGCCACATGAATTTGACAATTTTTAAAGAAAAAAGCTCCAGATCCGCGGTCATCATTTCTGGCGAAAACGCCAAATGTCTTAAATCTATCCAAATTGGCCTGAGTACTTGTTTTTCAATGGAGTGGAATAGGAATAGCCTCAATCAGTGATAAAATATGAAATATAAATTTGAAATTTTTTTCAAAGAAAAAAAATGCAGGTCCGAGGTCTTCATTTTTGCGGAAGACAAAAATGCGTTAATTATAGCCAATTCGGCCTGAGTTCATATTTTTCGGTGGAGTCGAATGATAATAGCCGCATCCAGTGATAAAATATGCCTGCATTTGGGAATTTTTAAAGAAAATAGCTGCCGGTCCGGGGTCATCATTTTGGAGAAAAGTACAGATGTGTTAAATCTGGCCAATTCTGCCTGAGTTCATGATTTTAGATTCAGTGGCATAGGAATGGCCTACTTCAGCGTATACCGTCATAGACGTTTTATGTTATTTACATCGCTATACCGCGTTATACCGCGTTTTGGGACTTATACCGGGATATAACAAGTTATACGTGTCATACGGAGTTTTACGTGCTTTACTGCGGCTTTACGGCATCATGTCACTTAATACGTGTTTTACAGAGATATACTAAGTTATACGTGTCATAACGCATTATACCTTGTTTTACGTGTCATACCGTGTTTTTTCGCGATATACGTGAACAACGCTGTGTAAACGCGGTATGGCTCAGTATGAAAGCTAAAACGCGTCATACCGCCTCTCACCATGTTTTATTACGTTATAGGTGTTATACCGACAAATAACGTGTCATTCCCGTTATACCGCATTTTGTGGTATAACGCGTTGTTCACGGTTCTAACACAAGATATGTATATCATCTGTGTTATAATTGTGAACAACGCGATATTAACGCTGTATAACTCGGTGTTAAACTAAGGAATATGAAATATGAGTTTGAAATTTTTGGCTGAAATAGCTGCAGGTCCGGGGGCGGGTTATTATTTTTTGCGTAAAACCAAAATTCGGCCTGAGTTCATGTTTTTCGATGGAGTGGAATGATAATAGCCGGAAAAAAAAGAAAAAAATGCGGGTCCTGGGTCATCATTTTTGGAGAACAGTACAGATGTGTTAAATCTGGCCAATTCTGCCTGAGTTCATGATTTTTCCATGGAGTGGCATAGGAATGGCCTACTTCAGCGTATACCGTGTTATACTGAGAAATACCCCTTCATATGCGTTTTACGTGATTTACCTCGCTATACCGCATTATACCGCGTTGTGCGACTTGCTATAACAAGTTATACGTGTCATACCGAGTTTTACGTGCTTTACTGCGGTATACCAAGTTATACGGCGTCATGTAGTTATACGTGTCATAACGCATTATACCGTGTTTTACGTGTCATACCGTGTTATTTCGCGATATACGTCAACAACGCTATGTAAACGCGGTATGGCTCAGTATGAAAGCTAAAACGCGTCATACCGCCTCTCACCATGTTTTATTACGTTATACGTGTTATACCGACAAATAGCGTGTCATTCCCGTTATACCGCATTTTGTGGTATAACGCGTTGTTCACGGTTCTAACACAAGATATGTATATCATCTGTGTTATAATTGTGAACAACGCGATATTAACGCTGTATAACTTGGTGTTAAACTAAGGAATATGAAATGTGAATTTGAAATTTTTGGCTGAAAATGCTGCAGGTCCGGGGGGTCATTTTTTTGCGTAAAACCAAAATGCGTTTCATGTTTTTAGATGGAGTGGAATGATAATAGCCGCATACAGTGATAAAATATGCCACATGAATTTGACAATTTTTAAAGAAAAAAGCTCCAGATCCGCGGTCATCATTTCTGGCGAAAACGCCAAATGTCTTAAATCTATCCAAATTGGCCTGAGTACTTGTTTTTCAATGGAGTGGAATAGGAATAGCCTCAATCAGTGATAAAATATGAAATATAAATTTGAAATTTTTTTCAAAGAAAAAAAATGCAGGTCCGAGGTCTTCATTTTTGCGTAAGACAAAAATGCGTTAATTATAGCCAATTCGGCCTGAGTTCATATTTTTCGGTGGAGTCGAATGATAATAGCCGCATCCAGTGATAAAATATGCCTGCATTTGGGAATTTTTAAAGAAAATAGCTGCCGGTCCGGGGTCATCATTTTGGAGAAAAGTACAGATGTGTTAAATCTGGCCAATTCTGCCTGAGTTCATGATTTTAGATTCAGTGGCATAGGAATGGCCTACTTCAGCGTACACCGTCATAGACGTTTTATGTTATTTACATCGCTATACCGCGTTATACCGCGTTTTGGGACTTATACCGGGATATAACAAGTTATACGTGTCATACGGAGTTTTACGTGCTTTACTGCGGCTTTACGGCATCATGTCACTTAATACGTGTTTTACAGAGAGTTATACGTTGTTTTACGTATTTTACGTGTTTTACAAGAGTTATACCTTGTTTTACGTGTCATACCGTGTTATTTCGCGATATACGTGAACAACGCTGTGTAAACGCGGTTTGGCTCAGTATGAAAGCTAAAACGCTTCATACCGCCTTATACCATGTTTTATTACGTGATACGTGTTATACGGACATATAGCTTATAGAAAATAGCTGCCGGTCCGGGGTCATCATTTTGGAGAAAAGTACAGATGTGTTAAATCTGGTCAATTCTGCCTGAGTTCATGATTTTAGATTCAGTGGCATAGGAATGGCCTACTTCAGCGTATACCGTGTTATACTGAGAAATATCCCGTCATAGACGTTTTATGTTATTTACATCGCTATACCGCGTTATACCGCGTTTTGGGACTTATACCGGGATATAACAAGTTATACGGAGTCATACGGAGTTTTACGTGGGGGGGGGGGGGGGGGGTCATTATTTTTTGCGTAAAACCAAAATGTGTTAAATCTGGCCAATTCTGCCTGAGTTCATGATTTTAGATTCAGTGGCATAGCAATGGCCTACTTCAGCGTATACTGTGTTATACTGAGAAATACCCTTCCATATGCGTTTTACGTGATTTACCTCGCTATACCGCGTTATACCGCGTTTTGCGACTTATACCGGGATATAACAAGTTATACGTGTCATGCCGAGTTTTGCGTGCTTTACTGGGGTTATAACGCGTCATGTCACTTAATACGTGGTCTACAGAGATATACTAAGTTATACGTGTCATAACGCATTATACCTTGTTTTACGTGTCATACCGTTTTATTTCGCGATATACGTGAACAACGCTGTGTAACGGCGGTTTGGCTCACTATGAAAGCTAAAACGCGTCATACCGCCTTATACCATATTTTATTACGTTATACGTGTTATATCAAGAAATAGCTTGTCATTCCCGTTATACCGCATTTCATGGTATAACGCGTTGTTCACGGTTCTAACACAAGATAATATGTATATACATCTGTGTTATAACTGTGAACAACGCCATTATTAACTTTGTATAACTCGGTGTTAAACTGAGAAATATGAAATGTGAATTTGAAATTTGTTTTGAAATGCGTTTCATGTTTTTAGATGGAGTGGAATGATAATAGCCGCATACAGTGATAAAATATGCCACATGAATTTGACAATTTTTAAAGAAAAAAGCTCCAGATCCGCGGTCATCATTTCTGGCGAAAACGCCAAATGTCTTAAATCTATCCAAATTGGCCTGAGTACTTGTTTTTCAATGGAGTGGAATAGGAATAGCCTCAATCAGTGATAAAATATGAAATATAAATTTGAAATTTTTTTCAAAGAAAAAAAATGCAGGTCCGAGGTCTTCATTTTTGCGTAAGACAAAAATGCGTTAATTATAGCCAATTCGGCCTGAGTTCATATTTTTCGGTGGAGTCGAATGATAATAGCCGCATCCAGTGATAAAATATGCCTGCATTTGGGAATTTTTAAAGAAAATAGCTGCCGGTCCGGGGTCATCATTTTGGAGAAAAGTACAGATGTGTTAAATCTGGCCAATTCTGCCTGAGTTCATGATTTTAGATTCAGTGGCATAGGAATGGCCTACTTCAGCGTACACCGTCATAGACGTTTTATGTTATTTACATCGCTATACCGCGTTATACCGCGTTTTGGGACTTATACCGGGATATAACAAGTTATACGTGTCATACGGAGTTTTACGTGCTTTACTGCGGCTTTACGGCATCATGTCACTTAATACGTGTTTTACAGAGAGTTATACGTTGTTTTACGTATTTTACGTGTTTTACAAGAGTTATACCTTGTTTTACGTGTCATACCGTGTTATTTCGCGATATACGTGAACAACGCTGTGTAAACGCGGTTTGGCTCAGTATGAAAGCTAAAACGCTTCATACCGCCTTATACCATGTTTTATTACGTGATACGTGTTATACGGACATATAGCTTATAGAAAATAGCTGCCGGTCCGGGGTCATCATTTTGGAGAAAAGTACAGATGTGTTAAATCTGGTCAATTCTGCCTGAGTTCATGATTTTAGATTTAGTGGCATAGGAATGGCCTAACTTCAGCGTATACCGTGTTATACTGAGAAATATCCCGTCATAGACGTTTTATGTTATTTACATCGCTATACCGCGTTATACCGCGTTTTGGGACTTATACCGGGATATAACAAGTTATACGGAGTCATACGGAGTTTTACGTGGGGGGGGGGGGGGGGGGGGGTCATTATTTTTTGCGTAAAACCAAAATGTGTTAAATCTGGCCAATTCTGCCTGAGTTCATGATTTTAGATTCAGTGGCATAGCAATGGCCTACTTCAGCGTATACTGTGTTATACTGAGAAATACCCTTCCATATGCGTTTTACGTGATTTACCTCGCTATACCGCGTTATACCGCGTTTTGCGACTTATACCGGGATATAACAAGTTATACGTGTCATGCCGAGTTTTGCGTGCTTTACTGGGGTTATAACGCGTCATGTCACTTAATACGTGGTCTACAGAGATATACTAAGTTATACGTGTCATAACGCATTATACCTTGTTTTACGTGTCATACCGTTTTATTTCGCGATATACGTGAACAACGCTGTGTAACGGCGGTTTGGCTCACTATGAAAGCTAAAACGCGTCATACCGCCTTATACCATATTTTATTACGTTATACGTGTTATATCAAGAAATAGCTTGTCATTCCCGTTATACCGCATTTCATGGTATAACGCGTTGTTCACGGTTCTAACACAAGATAATATGTATATCATCTGTGTTATAACTGTGAACAACGCCATTATTAACTTTGTATAACTCGGTGTTAAACTGAGAAATATGAAATGTGAATTTGAAATTTTTGGCTGAAAATGCTGCAGGTCCGGGGGGTCATTTTTTTTGCGCAAAACCAAAATGCGTTTCATGTTTTTAGATGGAGTGGAATGATAATAGCCGCATACAGTGATAAAATACGCCACATGAATTTGACAATTTTTAAAGAAAAAAGCTCCAGATCCGCGGTCATCATTTCTGGCGAAAACGCCAAATGTCTTAAATCTATCCAAATTGGCCTGAGTACTTGTTTTTCAATGGAGTGGAATAGGAATAGCCTCAATCAGTGATAAAATATGAAATATAAATTTGAAATTTTTTTCAAAGAAAAAAAATGCAGGTCCGAGGTCTTCATTTTTGCGGAAGACAAAAATGCGTTAATTATAGCCAATTCGGCCTGAGTTCATATTTTTCGGTGGAGTCGAATGATAATAGCCGCATCCAGTGATAAAATATGCCTGCATTTGGGAATTTTTAAAGAAAATAGCTGCCGGTCCGGGGTCATCATTTTGGAGAAAAGTACAGATGTGTTAAATCTGGCCAATTCTGCCTGAGTTCATGATTTTAGATTCAGTGGCATAGGAATGGCCTACTTCAGCGTATACCGTCATAGACGTTTTATGTTATTTACATCGCTATACCGCGTTATACCGCGTTTTGGGACTTATACCGGGATATAACAAGTTATACGTGTCATACGGAGTTTTACGTGCTTTACTGCGGCTTTACGGCATCATGTCACTTAATACGTGTTTTACAGAGATTTACTAAGTTATACGTGTCATAACGCATTATACCTTGTTTTACGTGTCATACCGTGTTTTTTCGCGATATACGTGAACAACGCTGTGTAAACGCGGTATGGCTCAGTATGAAAGCTAAAACGCGTCATACCGCCTCTCACCATGTTTTATTACGTTATAGGTGTTATACGGACAAATAACGTGTCATTCCCGTTATACCGCATTTTGTGGTATAACGCGTTGTTCACGGTTCTAACACAAGATATGTATATCATCTGTGTTATAATTGTGAACAACGCGATATTAACGCTGTATAACTCGGTGTTAAACTAAGGAATATGAAATATGAGTTTGAAATTTTTGGCTGAAATAGCTGCAGGTCGGGGGCGGGTTATTATTTTTTGCGTAAACCAAAATTCGGCCTGAGTTCATGTTTTTCGATGGAGTGAATGATAATACCGAAAAAAAAAAAAAAAAAATGGGGTCCTGGGTCATCATTTTTGGAGAACAGTACAGATGTGTTAAATCTGGCCAATTCTGCCTGAGTTCATGATTTTTCCATGGAGTGGCATAGGAATGGCCTACTTCAGCGTATACCGTGTTATACTGAGAAATACCCCTTCATATGCGTTTTACGTGATTTACCTCGCTATACCGCATTATACCGCGTTGTGCGACTTGCTATAACAAGTTATACGTGTCATACCGAGTTTTACGTGCTTTACTGCGGTATACCAAGTTATACCGCGTCATGTAGTTATACGTGTCATAACGCATTATACCTTGTTTTACGTGTCATACCGTGTTATTTCGCGATATACGTGAACAACGCTGTGTAAACGCGGTATGGCTCAGTATGAAAGCTAAAACGCGTCATACCGCCTCTCACCATGTTTTATTACGTTATACGTGTTATACCGACAAATAGCGTGTCATTCCCGTTATACCGCATTTTGTGGTATAACGCGTTGTTCACGGTTCTAACACAAGATATGTATATCATCTGTGTTATAACTGTGAACAACGCGATATTAACGCTGTATAACTCGGTGTTAAACTAAGGAATATGAAATGTGAATTTGAAATTTTTGGCTGAAAATGCTGCAGGTCCGGGGGGTCATTTTTTTGAAATGCGTTTCATGTTTTTAGATGGAGTGGAATGATAATAGCCGCATACAGTGATAAAATATGCCACATGAATTTGACAATTTTTAAAGAAAAAAGCTCCAGATCCGCGGTCATCATTTCTGGCGAAAACGCCAAATGTCTTAAATCTATCCAAATTGGCCTGAGTACTTGTTTTTCAATGGAGTGGAATAGGAATAGCCTCAATCAGTGATAAAATATGAAATATAAATTTGAAATTTTTTTCAAAGAAAAAAAATGCAGGTCCGAGGTCTTCATTTTTGCGTAAGACAAAAATGCGTTAATTATAGCCAATTCGGCCTGAGTTCATATTTTTCGGTGGAGTCGAATGATAATAGCCGCATCCAGTGATAAAATATGCCTGCATTTGGGAATTTTTAAAGAAAATAGCTGCCGGTCCGGGGTCATCATTTTGGAGAAAAGTACAGATGTGTTAAATCTGGCCAATTCTGCCTGAGTTCATGATTTTAGATTCAGTGGCATAGGAATGGCCTACTTCAGCGTACACCGTCATAGACGTTTTATGTTATTTACATCGCTATACCGCGTTATACCGCGTTTTGGGACTTATACCGGGATATAACAAGTTATACGTGTCATACGGAGTTTTACGTGCTTTACTGCGGCTTTACGGCATCATGTCACTTAATACGTGTTTTACAGAGAGTTATACGTTGTTTTACGTATTTTACGTGTTTTACAAGAGTTATACCTTGTTTTACGTGTCATACCGTGTTATTTCGCGATATACGTGAACAACGCTGTGTAAACGCGGTTTGGCTCAGTATGAAAGCTAAAACGCTTCATACCGCCTTATACCATGTTTTATTACGTGATACGTGTTATACGGACATATAGCTTATAGAAAATAGCTGCCGGTCCGGGGTCATCATTTTGGAGAAAAGTACAGATGTGTTAAATCTGGTCAATTCTGCCTGAGTTCATGATTTTAGATTTAGTGGCATAGGAATGGCCTACTTCAGCGTATACCGTGTTATACTGAGAAATATCCCGTCATAGACGTTTTATGTTATTTACATCGCTATACCGCGTTATACCGCGTTTTGGGACTTATACCGGGATATAACAAGTTATACGGAGTCATACGGAGTTTTACGTGGGGGGGGGGGGGGGGGGGGGTCATTATTTTTTGCGTAAAACCAAAATGTGTTAAATCTGGCCAATTCTGCCTGAGTTCATGATTTTAGATTCAGTGGCATAGCAATGGCCTACTTCAGCGTATACTGTGTTATACTGAGAAATACCCTTCCATATGCGTTTTACGTGATTTACCTCGCTATACCGCGTTATACCGCGTTTTGCGACTTATACCGGGATATAACAAGTTATACGTGTCATGCGAGTTTTGCGTGCTTTACTGGGGTTATAACGCGTCATGTCACTTAATACGTGGTCTACAGAGATATACTAAGTTATACGTGTCATAACGCATTATACCTTGTTTTACGTGTCATACCGTTTTATTTCGCGATATACGTGAACAACGCTGTGTAACGGCGGTTTGGCTCACTATGAAAGCTAAAACGCGTCATACCGCCTTATACCATATTTTATTACGTTATACGTGTTATATCAAGAAATAGCTTGTCATTCCCGTTATACCGCATTTCATGGTATAACGCGTTGTTCACGGTTCTAACACAAGATAATATGTATATACATCTGTGTTATAACTGTGAACAACGCCATTATTAACTTTGTATAACTCGGTGTTAAACTGAGAAATATGAAATGTGAATTTGAAATTTGTTTTGAAATGCGTTTCATGTTTTTAGATGGAGTGGAATGATAATAGCCGCATACAGTGATAAAATATGCCACATGAATTTGACAATTTTTAAAGAAAAAAGCTCCAGATCCGCGGTCATCATTTCTGGCGAAAACGCCAAATGTCTTAAATCTATCCAAATTGGCCTGAGTACTTGTTTTTCAATGGAGTGGAATAGGAATAGCCTCAATCAGTGATAAAATATGAAATATAAATTTGAAATTTTTTTCAAAGAAAAAAAATGCAGGTCCGAGGTCTTCATTTTTGCGTAAGACAAAAATGCGTTAATTATAGCCAATTCGGCCTGAGTTCATATTTTTCGGTGGAGTCGAATGATAATAGCCGCATCCAGTGATAAAATATGCCTGCATTTGGGAATTTTTAAAGAAAATAGCTGCCGGTCCGGGGTCATCATTTTGGAGAAAAGTACAGATGTGTTAAATCTGGCCAATTCTGCCTGAGTTCATGATTTTAGATTCAGTGGCATAGGAATGGCCTACTTCAGCGTACACCGTCATAGACGTTTTATGTTATTTACATCGCTATACCGCGTTATACCGCGTTTTGGGACTTATACCGGGATATAACAAGTTATACGTGTCATACGGAGTTTTACGTGCTTTACTGCGGCTTTACGGCATCATGTCACTTAATACGTGTTTTACAGAGAGTTATACGTTGTTTTACGTATTTTACGTGTTTTACAAGAGTTATACCTTGTTTTACGTGTCATACCGTGTTATTTCGCGATATACGTGAACAACGCTGTGTAAACGCGGTTTGGCTCAGTATGAAAGCTAAAACGCTTCATACCGCCTTATACCATGTTTTATTACGTGATACGTGTTATACGGACATATAGCTTATAGAAAATAGCTGCGGTCCGGGGTCATCATTTTGGAGAAAAGTACAGATGTGTTAAATCTGGTCAATTCTGCCTGAGTTCATGATTTTAGATTTAGTGGCATAGGAATGGCCTAACTTCAGCGTATACCGTGTTATACTGAGAAATATCCCGTCATAGACGTTTTATGTTATTTACATCGCTATACCGCGTTATACCGCGTTTTGGGACTTATACCGGGATATAACAAGTTATACGGAGTCATACGGAGTTTTACGTGGGGGGGGGGGGGGGGGGGGGGGGGTCATTATTTTTTGCGTAAAACCAAATGTGTTAAATCTGGCCAATTCTGCCTGAGTTCATGATTTTAGATTCAGTGGCATAGCAATGGCCTACTTCAGCGTATACTGTGTTATACTGAGAAATACCTTCCATATGCGTTTTACGTGATTTACCTCGCTATACCGCGTTATACCGCGTTTTGCGACTTATACCGGGATATAACAAGTTATACGTGTCATGCCGAGTTTTGCGTGCTTTACTGGGGTTATAACGCGTCATGTCACTTAATACGTGGTCTACAGAGATATACTAAGTTATACGTGTCATAACGCATTATACCTTGTTTTACGTGTCATACCGTTTTATTTCGCGATATACGTGAACAACGCTGTGTAACGGCGGTTTGGCTCACTATGAAAGCTAAAACGCGTCATACCGCCTTATACCATATTTTATTACGTTATACGTGTTATATCAAGAAATAGCTTGTCATTCCCGTTATACCGCATTTCATGGTATAACGCGTTGTTCACGGTTCTAACACAAGATAATATGTATATCATCTGTGTTATAACTGTGAACAACGCCATTATTAACTTTGTATAACTCGGTGTTAAACTGAGAAATATGAAATGTGAATTTGAAATTTTTGGCTGAAAATGCTGCAGGTCCGGGGGGTCATTTTTTTTTGCGCAAAACCAAAATGCGTTTCATGTTTTTAGATGGAGTGGAATGATAATAGCCGCATACAGTGATAAAATATGCCACATGAATTTGACAATTTTTAAAGAAAAAAGCTCCAGATCCGCGGTCATCATTTCTGGCGAAAACGCCAAATGTCTTAAATCTATCCAAATTGGCCTGAGTACTTGTTTTTCAATGGAGTGGAATAGGAATAGCCTCAATCAGTGATAAAATATGAAATATAAATTTGAAATTTTTTTCAAAGAAAAAAAATGCAGGTCCGAGGTCTTCATTTTTGCGGAAGACAAAAATGCGTTAATTATAGCCAATTCGGCCTGAGTTCATATTTTTCGGTGGAGTCGAATGATAATAGCCGCATCCAGTGATAAAAATATGCCTGCATTTGGGAATTTTTAAAGAAAATAGCTGCCGGTCGGGGTCATCATTTTGGAGAAAAGTACAGATGTGTTAAATCTGGCCAATTCTGCCTGAGTTCATGATTTTAGATTCAGTGGCATAGGAATGGCCTACTTCAGCGTTTATACCGTCATACGTTTTATGTTATTTACATCGCTTATACCGCGTTATACCGCGTTTTGGGACTTATACCGGATTATAACAATTATACGGTGTCATACGGAGAGTTTTACGTGGGTGGGGGGGGGGGGGGGGGGTCATTATTTTTTGCGTAAACCAAAATGTGTTAAATCTGGCCAATTCTGCCTGAGTTCATGATTTTAGATTCAGTGGCATAGCAATGGCCTACTTCAGCGTATACTGTGTTATACTGAGAAATACCCTTCCATATGCGTTTACGTGATTTACCTCGCTATACCGCGTTATACGCGTTTTGCGACTTATACCGGGATATAACAAGTTTACGTGTCATGCCGAGTTTTGCGTGCTTTACTGGGGTTATAACGCGTCATGTCACTTAATACGTGGTCTACAGAGATATACTAAGTTATACGTGTCATAACGCATTATACCTTGTTTTTTTACGTGTCATACCGTTTTATTTCGCGATATACGTGAACAACGCTGTGTAACGGCGGTTTGGCTCACTATGAAAGCTAAAACGCGTCATACCGCCTTATACCATATTTTATTACGTTATACGTGTTATATCAAGAAATAGCTTGTCATTCCCGTTATACCGCATTTCATGGTATAACGCGTTGTTCACGGTTCTAACACAAGATAATATGTATATACATCTGTGTTATAACTGTGAACAACGCCATTATTAACTTTGTATAACTCGGTGTTAAACTGAGAAATATGAAATGTGAATTTGAAATTTGTTTTGAAATGCGTTTCATGTTTTTAGATGGAGTGGAATGATAATAGCCGCATACAGTGATAAAATATGCCACATGAATTTGACAATTTTTAAAGAAAAAAGCTCCAGATCCGCGGTCATCATTTCTGGCGAAAACGCCAAATGTCTTAAATCTATCCAAATTGGCCTGAGTACTTGTTTTTCAATGGAGTGGAATAGGAATAGCCTCAATCAGTGATAAAATATGAAATATAAATTTGAAATTTTTTTCAAAGAAAAAAAATGCAGGTCCGAGGTCTTCATTTTTGCGTAAGACAAAAATGCGTTAATTATAGCCAATTCGGCCTGAGTTCATATTTTTCGGTGGAGTCGAATGATAATAGCCGCATCCAGTGATAAAATATGCCTGCATTTGGGAATTTTTAAAGAAAATAGCTGCCGGTCCGGGGTCATCATTTTGGAGAAAAGTACAGATGTGTTAAATCTGGCCAATTCTGCCTGAGTTCATGATTTTAGATTCAGTGGCATAGGAATGGCCTACTTCAGCGTACACCGTCATAGACGTTTTATGTTATTTACATCGCTATACCGCGTTATACCGCGTTTTGGGACTTATACCGGGATATAACAAGTTATACGTGTCATACGGAGTTTTACGTGCTTTACTGCGGCTTTACGGCATCATGTCACTTAATACGTGTTTTACAGAGAGTTATACGTTGTTTTACGTATTTTACGTGTTTTACAAGAGTTATACCTTGTTTTACGTGTCATACCGTGTTATTTCGCGATATACGTGAACAACGCTGTGTAACGCGGTTTGGCTCAGTATGAAAGCTTAAAACGCTTCATACCGCTTATACCATGTTTTATTACGTGATACGTGTTATACGGACATATAGCTTATAGAAATAGCTGCCGGTCCGGGGTCATCATTTTGGAGAAAAGTACAGATGTGTTAAATCTGGTCAATTTGCCTGAGTTCATGATTTTAGATTTAGTGGCTTAGAATGGCCTATCTTCAGCGTATACCGTGTTATACTGGAAATATCCCGTCATAGACGTTTTATGTTATTTACATCGCTATATACCGCGTTATACCGCGTTTTGGGACTTATACCGGGATATAACAAGTTATACGGAGTTCATACGGGAGTATTTAGTGTGGGGGGGGGGGGGGGGGGGGGGTCATTATTTTTTGCCGTAAAACCAAAATGTGTTAAATCTGGCCAATTCTGCCTGGTTCATGATTTTAGATTCAGTGGCATAGCAATGGCCTACTTCAGCGTATACTGTGTTATACTGAGAAATACCCTTCCATATGCGTTTTACGTGATTTACCTCGCTATACCGCGTTATACCGCGTTTTGCGACTTACCGGGATTTTATATCAAGTTATACGTGTCATGTCGAGTTTTGCGTGCTTTACTGGGTTATAACGCGTTCATGTCACTTAATACGTGGTCTACAGAGATATACTAAGTTATACGTGTCATAACGCATTATACCTTGTTTTACGTGTATACCGTTTTATTTCGCGATATACGTGAACAACGCTGTGTAACGGCGGTTTGGCTCACTATGAAAGCTAAAACGCGTCATACCGCCTTATACCATATTTTATTACGTTATACGTGTTATAT